>JAFBJS010055155.1:244987-279061 GCA_016785265.1 Paraplagusia blochii | reverse complement strand
ATCTTCGAAATCTTGCATTTTGCTTTTAATATGTTTGTCAAAAGTCCATTTTTGTCTTGGGAAAAAATGTGTGAAAAAAAAAAATGATGTCATGTCAAGGAAAAATCCCACTGTGCGGGAAATGAAGCATAATTGTGACTTGCCCTTGTTTTCCCCCCTGTTTGTGCTGACCTGGTCAGTGTCCTGGGGGCAGAGACTGAATACAGGCTGTGCAGGTGTGATCACCTCATCTCTGTCACTGACCCTGTGTGTCAGAGAAACTGCTCTCTGCTCATAATGAGCCTCTGTAACAAGCCATGCAGGTGAGATCAGCCAGGTAATGAAGACCTTAACTCTGTGTGTGTGTGTTTGGCTCTACCTCCACCCGTGTCCCCTAATGATCTGTCTGCCCCCGGCCGTGGCAGCTTTACCTCTGAGGAACCGTCCCGGCCTGTGTTTTAGTGCCTAATAGCTGTGCTCTGCAGGACTGGGTCATTTCCTACACCAGCTCTCTGCATGTGCTTTGATGGTGGCTGAAGATTAGGACTGGCCTCCACTGCTTTGAAATACCACTCTCCTTTGAACCTCGGAGCTGGCCGTCCTTTGACTGAATACTGTCATTCTCTGCCCTTGATCTCTAACAAATGGGCAGATTTCTGCGAGCTAACGTAGTGAGTCCAGTCTCCAGCACTGGCTTTAACGTACAATGGAAAGGACATTTGAGTCACGAGATAGACAGGTTTCAGTGAACAAAGTCTCCTCACGCTGCTTTGTTTTGAGCAATTTTAACTCGCGCCGATGTGTTCTTGGGAAAGACACCGAACCCCGGCCTGCTCCTCTTAAATTTGAATTTGAGAAGCGGTAACAGGCTCGACTGCTAAACCTGAGCCTTGGGAAGTGGGCGGGGTTGCCTGGGGTTCTATTTGTTCTATTCTCAGTTGTTATTTCAGAGTTATGCTTTGAAGAGCCAATAGGATCAAACATCCTGATTGGAGTTCAAACCTGTCTGTGAGGCCAAGTTCACAACCAAAACTTTTACTCTCGTCAATCTGGTTCTGATGATTCTAGAAATATGTTCTCCTAATCAATGGTTCTTCTTCATGGGTTATATTTGTTCGGGGCCTGACGATGTCCCAGAAATGTTCTCCACGCGGCAGTGTCCCAGTGATATTTGTGTTGTTCATACTTGATTTGTTGGCGGCTCTCCTTCAAAAGAGCTGGCAGAAGAATTGATCTCTCTGAGATTTTAATCAAGTTTTGGCGAAAGGAGTGGATCTTAGATCAGTTTGTGGATCATTTTAAGGAATGGATTTGTTGTCAATAAAGTCAACATCATTGATGGTTGATGTTAACCTTAAAGGGAGAAGCAGCCAGAAACCCATCTTTTCCTGGAATTTGACTTTTCTGTCCATCATCGTTGTATTTCTTTGTGGTTCCAGTTAAAACTGTTGGTAAAATAAGTCCTGCAGTGAGAAAACATTAGTGTTGCAGAATCTTCTCTTTTCTTCGCTACTATTCTTTTCTCTGGTACATTTGTGGGTCCGAGTTGTGCATCTTTCTGCTCGTCTACGGCTCAATGTGAATGAGGATTTCCAGAAGCCAAGTTTCTCAAGGTGTGAATGCTTTTGTTCTAATTCTGCCTCAGAAACCAGGAGTAATCCGGTGTAAAAGAAGCCATAAGTAAACTGGTCTCCTTCCATATTGGGATTAGTCAGAAATAGCCCGGGCCTGGTCTCTGTGCCGCAGCCTTTAGCTTCTCATAATGAAATGTTTAGGTGTTTTTTGTGAATGACATTCTTCTGGACTTTTCCTGCTCTCCTCTCTAACCTTCCACTGCAGCCCTGTTGGGAACAAAAGCCACACATCCTTGATCTCCTTACACAGCAGCACAGACGGAGGATTTTCTCGCAGTAGGAATCATTTAGGTGATCCCTGCCCCAATAGTCAGGGGTTTTAGGGTTGAAGATTGGATTGAGGATTGGGACCAGGAGGGGGGGGCGTTAGTGGAGGTGGGTGTCACAGTCGGATAATGACATTCCTGAGACCCAGAGATGGACTTTAGAACCCCCGCCACTCCTGCCCCTTTCGACTTTTAAGCCGCTCAGGTTGAACTGGAAAAGTTTTATGCGTTTGGTAAAAATAGTTCATTTAAACAGTAACCAGTCTCATATATTCAGTCTCAATGTAAGACTGTGGGATTTTTTTTTTAGAAATAAAGTACAATATCAGATTTTTTTCATTCCTTTCTTTTGTGCTTCATTATTTGATTCAATTATACAATAATAATATGTTTTATGCTTTCATTTCAGCCATGTGAATAATCTCATAAAGTTCAGGAATGGGGGAAAATCATTAGACCTGCAGTTAGTATATCGTATAATCAAAAAAGTCTAAGAATTAAGATGGAAATAAATGTGTTTTTTAAGGTTTTTTGGAGGTTTGTTCTGCATCTGTTGTCTCACCTGGTTTGATTGTTTGTCCAAGTTTAGGGTGAAATTCTCTCCAGTTTGTCTCCTTAAATCTCCAAACGCAACAATGTAAATGTTGAGAAGGTGACGAGACGTTGGAGACGTTGTTTTCTCAGCCAGCTTCAATCGCAGCCTTGATATCAGCGGATTGGGAGAATTAACAGTTACTGGATTTTACAAATGGCGCGGCTGCGATGTGACAGAGGTGAACTGATAATGGCCGATGATGCTGCCGGGCTGGTATTGGCCCATGTTCAACTGAGGCCTTTCCTCACTGAAAGTGACTGTCATCATTCACTTACTGCCAACAGTGTGTTTATGCGAGAGCACAAACACACTGCTGCCTGACAGAGTGCTTTAAACTCCCGGGGAAGTGTGATGAGTTAAGCTGCTGAGGCTTAATTCAAAACTTATCAACAGCTCAGCAGTGTCGTAGACGTCAGCTCTTAGCTCATCCATTACAAAATATCTCTGCATTTTAGGGGTAAAAATGTGGAACCAAAACACAGGGAGAAGTGAGGATGCAGCGACCTGTGGATTATGCAGAGCCCCACCGTAGCTCGGGGCCGTCGTAAATCCACCTTCATTTTGCGCATTTTGTGCAGGACGACAGTTTCCCCAACATTCTTGCATTTCAAAAAGGCAATTTACAGCCGCCTCTCACCTTCCAAACCCACCTTGTTTGTTTCCTCACTGGCAGCGCGCTGAGACCATATGCTGGTTGGACTCCTGAAACAGTGCAGTACCTGTCTCTTATACACATCTAGATGTGTATAAGAGACAGCACAAACACACTGCTGCCTGACAGAGTGCTTTAAACTCCCGGGGAAGTGTGATGAGTTAAGCTGCTGAGGCTTAATTCAAAACTTATCAACAGCTCAGCAGTGTCGTAGACGTCAGCTCTTAGCTCATCCATTACAAAATATCTCTGCATTTTAGGGGTAAAAATGTGGAACCAAAACACAGGGAGAAGTGAGGATGCAGCGACCTGTGGATTATGCAGAGCCCCACCGTAGCTCGGGGCCGTCGTAAATCCACCTTCATTTTGCGCATTTTGTGCAGGACGACAGTTTCCCCAACATTCTTGCATTTCAAAAAGGCAATTTACAGCCGCCTCTCACCTTCCAAACCCACCTTGTTTGTTTCCTCACTCCTCCCCCGCCCCTCCTCCCACGGCATCTCATCTTCATACGTGCATAAGTGCATATCAGCGAGGTTATTTATGCTCTGTTTTGTTTTCAACACCCCGTCTTGTAAAAGCAAGGGCTGCCAGGCATAAAGCAGTCAGGAACCCTCTTCCCTGCAACCCGTCCCACCGCGGCTGGAGAATTTACGGCCAAGTCATCGCCCCTGAGACAGAAGCTGAGAGGGAGTCTGCTGAAACTCGGCACCCTCTTGTTTTTGACGCACCACCTCATTTTGTCTCCCGTCTTTGGACATGTTCAACACCGCGGGCTGATGCCACTGACGGCACTGCTTGACACCCATTCCTCAGCACCTGCCCAGTCACCCGGAGCTACAGCTTTGGCTTTTCATCTCTCTGCCCCTCCACTATACCAAGCCCCCTCCTCCCCCCAACTGCAGCCTACGTTTCAAAATTTGTTACCCAAATCAAAGCTGGTGCACATTGTCAAGGTTCGAACATTATACCAGTGTCATGTAAGCTCTTTAAACAATGCAGCTGCAGGTACTTCTCACAGAGAGACAGAGATAGACTCCAGGCTCTTTGTCACTGGTGTCTGATGGTCGCTGCTGCAGCCAGGAGTGGGTGTAAAGTCCTCTCTGCCATTAACACTCCAACCCTGTGGCCTGTGTGCTTGGCAGCTGCCTGCTCTGTAAATGAAACCAGAAGATGCGAGCGGTTTGGACGGCAGCGCGCTGAGACCATATGCTGGTTGGACTCCTGAAACAGTGCAGTACTGCAGCACTGACAAGTATTGTCTGCGCGGCCAAAAGAGCTTTGTCACACGCCCACGCAAATATCACCAAAATTTGAAGCCTTATGTTACAAAAGGCGACCAGGAGCTATGAGGTCAGCTGCTGCATGTAACTGAATTTCTAATGAGACAAACCTCTACATTTTCAGTTCTTGCAGCCAAAAGCGATCTGGGATAATTCAACAAAGAATAAAAAACCCCGCGGCACCTACACATATTGTCTCCTGACAATGTGCAGTGGAGAGGGGGGTGAATTGTGGTACAAGTGAAAAAGCAAAATGATATGCTTCAATTTTTTTTTTTATATGCGTTGATTCAAATTACAACTCATGGCCCATGGCAAGTACAGATATTTATAAAATGGTGTTCACCTTTGTGGGAAGCAAAATATTTGGGTTGAATGCATGTTGTACAACTCCAAAAAAAAATGAAAAAATCAAAAAAAAAAAAAAAAAAAAAAAACTCTTAGGTTTCAGTTCACATGTTCATCATGTTTTGCGGCCGGCAGCTTAAATGTAGGACAGTGTCTCAAATTAGACAAGAAAAGATGATTCATCAGACTCTAAAAAGTTTAGACATTTATCATTTTGCCTGATTTTTTCATATTTATTTTTAGACAACGCCTATAAATAAACCTGATATTGGCTTTAAAAATAACCCTGTCCTGTTGGGTTTGAGCGACTGCACTGACATCTTGCTCGGATGATGCACTCAGCTGATCTGATATTGACTTCAATTCAAAGTAATTGATTGCAAATGTTACTATTACTGCTGATTGTACTGTTATCACCTTGACGCTAAGAATCTGCCTCCCAACATGCATCAGTTTAACAAATGGACATGAGTGTGGAGGGGGAAAGAACGGCGAGCCTTTTCCGTTACATTAGCTTTTGAGGTTAAGATTTTTTGGAATGGGCCGGAGAACATTTTTCCACGCAGTCAACTCAGAAGTGCACATTCTGCCCTTTCACAAATGAACATTTGACCAAAACGACTCTCTCTCTCTCTCTCCCTCTCTCCCCCTGTCTCCCCCTGTCTCTCGCTCTCTCTCTCTCTTTATGTGGCTATAGGCTGTGATGCTGAAACTGTGGATTTGTACTCACCACCAAATGGGATAGCCTCCAAGCACCCGTGAGCTGGACAACCACACACACATCAAATATCCAATCAGATACAAATCCATGAGGTAAGCCTTGCAGTGTGTGAGGGGATCAATATATAGAACTTCCAGTAGCCAGTGATGAAGAAGAGTTTCCAGGAAGAGGAGCTTGGGGGGAAGCTTGATTGTTGAATGAGGGGAAAATTGAAATTATATTGAGTAAAAAAAAAAAAATCTTCCTGCTGTTTTCCCCCCTTTCTTTGAGTCGGGCCAGGAAAGTGTGTCTGTCTCCTAGTAGTTAAGAGAATAAGTGTCTCTCACACACATGCACACACGCTCCTACCCGTCCTCTCCTTCCCTCCCTCTCTCTGAGGTTCTTCCCTAAGGTAGATATCTTTTTCTCTCTCCCTCTCTCTTACTTTTTTCACCCTCAGGATGCCTCATCCACAGGCCCCAATATTAAAGGGTGAGTGGGGGTGGGAGGGCGCGAGGTGAGGGGAGGGTGTGTGCGGGTGAGGAGGAACGAGGGGGATGAGGGGTTTGGAGATGTCAGCTGGCAGGCCAATCACAGGAGATGGCCTTAGGTTACGAAAAAAAAAATATTATTCGTTCCCATCTGTCAATCACACGCCACCCCCTGGTAATGTGGAAAAGAAAGGGAAGAGTGAAAAGTGGGAGGGAGGGAAATGGGAGAGGGAGGTATGGGGAGGGACGCACTCCAGAAAGGTAAAGTCGACTTGTTACTCAACTTGTTTCGTACATGATTATTGGGAACGTGAAGTCGGAGGGACGAGGGATGACGTACTGCGTCCTGTCTGGCTGATCTGAATAAACGTCCTCACTCTAACAGCTAATTCCAGCGGGCAGCGCATATACAGTGAATTTTCTAAATTGTTGTCCGCCCACCCCAACAGGGGAGCACATAAAAGGGGACACAATAAAGCCATAAACCGTGATGGTGGTGGTGGTCGGGCCAGGCATGCAGGGGTTGTATGCTGTGGCGGCCCAAAGGCAACACATTTTACATCAATACCATTGTCATTCTGATGGGCTGTTGGGCGAGCAGCCGTGGGACGGGAGGGGAGGAGGGAGACAGGGAGGGAGGCAGAGAGCAGGAGAAGGAGCGAGGACAGCAGAGACAGAGAGTGAAAGAAGAGGGTGGGACACTTGTGATGGACTTTGCCTGAAGAAACCAGTCAGTGGATTCACACACAGATGCAAGGAAACTGATGAGGAGGAAGACAAACAGGATACCTGGACCAGATCAAACACAGTCTGTCAGGACCAGATAAGGATCTGGTCCACAGGTCCAGGTAAGAGGATCCACAGGTCGCTCTCCCTGAAATAAAAAGAAATAAACTCCACACATGTCACCTTTATAAATCACTTCAGGCGTCCTGGGTGTTTCTATCAACCTGAGAAATGATTCTTCAGATTGACCCTGCCCGGAAATGTCTCTTCTTTTTTTAAACTAAAACATGTTAAAATGACAAATAAATGAATTAAACCAGAATAAGGTGAAATGCCATATTCTGAGCTGAAACTCAAGTAGAGCTCATGATTTAATAATTAAGATCAGCATAAAAATTAAAAAGAGAAAGTATGGACATTAGGACTGACATCATAATAAGCCAACAATAATGGATCGAAAAAAACGTCTCAAAAAACGGCAAAAAAATGTTAAATCTAAAAGAAGAACAATAAACAATATGTCATCCAATATGTAGATAAAAGTCAACATTTTCTATGAAATTGTTTTGAAAGTATAACAAAACTATAAAAGTAGTTTTTATGTCATAATTTTACTTTATCAAAATTTTTATTAAGACAGATTTTGCTCATTTTTTCAGTTTCAGCAGATTTGATGAGTTCTTTTAAATAACCAGGCAGGACCACGTGTTGGTGAACTGGGTCACAAATACGACTAATGAAACTTCATTGTCGTCATTTTATGATGATAACCATGTTTTCACCACAATGTCACTATTTAGCTGATCTTTTTAGCTAAATCGCCCGTTTTCCACACGACCGGTCCATGGGTTGCGAGCCACTCTTTGAATATCACTGCCAGAGCCTGACAGTCGTTTCCAAATGTGAAGATTTAACACCAAAGCATGGCTCCACAGCATTGTTGGACCAGATGGATCACCTCACAGCAGACTGTGAATGTGCAGCCATATGGAAACCAGCCTCTGGCTGCTCTGGTTCCAAGTAAAGAAGGTCATAATACGTTCACAGACAAATGTTTTATTGATTTCATCCTAATTTAATCATGCTGCAAACGCTCACCGAACTCTGATACCTGTTTTATCTGCACGTTTGGGTTAATGGTGTTTTACTCAGCTGACATTTCTCCCTGATTTTACATTTTTTTTCACCTTTTAAAATTGTTCTTATAAGGTATTTTTACTCAGGTGAGAAATAACTAACTCTTATGTCCTGATTGGTCTTTCGTTGCCGCCGTGGTCTCTGCGAGGACAAACCTTCGGGGCGTGATGGAGCTGGGCGGGCTGAAGCGGCGAGGAGGTCACTCAGCAGGGTCTGAGAGTGTGTCTTGCAGAGAGAGGAGGCCGAGTGTCCACTGCAGGGAGAGATCTCATTGACCAGAGTATGGAGGTCAGTCATAGCGCGGCCCCCACCCACTCACCCAGCCCTGGGTGTTTTTATTCTTCCATAACAAAGAGGATGGGGAAACAGACAGTGACTGAGCAGCACTCGACCTACCACCCAGCTTTAGTCTGGGGTGAGGAGCGGGCGGAAGAGGGGGAGGGGGGTGTTCCAGGGGTGTCCTGCAAGTCTCTAAACGTGACAGTAATTGATAGACATCTTTGTGAAACTTTTGTGAAGCCAGTCTTCATCCACTCCTGGTGGGGAGTCTTCTATATTATACCAATAAAGATGTCTTTTGAATGCCTCCAGTGAAGACGCGATATGTCACGCCGGTGCTGACAATGAGGCAGGTCTGTTTTCCATCACCAACATTGTCGTGGGTTACGGCGTTGTCAAATATGTGCCGAGCTCAGCTCAGGGATTTGGATTAGAGTTCCACTGCAGCAGTGATAGACTGTGAGCAGGGCCAGGGATGGATGATGGGGACGTGACGCCGGTTCTAATTTATGAGCCCAGTCTGAATCTGAATACCTCGAAAAAAAAAAAAAAAATTGCGATTGCCAGGTCAGAGCCGCAAGTGCAGAGCGATCGTCGAGGAAGGTCAAGAACGCGGGAGCCAGGAGGAGTCGTGGAGCAGAAGCGTTGTGCAGGACAAGGCCTCAGTCGTAGTGTCTGCGTCGGTAGCTCCGACAGGAGGGGGAGGCGCGCACACAGAGCTCCCCTACCGGGCCGGTTTCTACGGTGACTTGAGAAAGGCCGTAACCAGGTCCGGCTCTTTCTCAGGCCCTAATCAGCGTATTACCACAAAGAAGGACATATGTTCTCTCCCCCCTCGCCGCCTCCCACCTCTCCACCCTCTCCACTCATTCTGACCGGCATGGCTGGACACAGGCAGCCAATAAAACCAGGATTAGGAGGGTATCTACACACACTGGGCTGAAGTGACAAAGTTCCTGAACACGCCCCAATCCCACCCTACTCCGTTCACAAACTCCTTTTCATGGCTCCTCATCTGTCTCCCAATCCTGCCATCGTTCACTTTATTCCACTGGCTCCCATGTTTGTATCCTCGCTTTGCCTCCTCTCTTTTCACAGCGCTCACCCCGTAAGCTGTCCACACAATAGGACATCCAGAAATTACTCATTTTGCCAAAGGAGTTCAGCAAATTCCCAATGCCTCTCGTCCGGCTCTTTTCTTTACCGTCTGCATCCTGTGATCATAATGACATGAGCTGGCATCACAGTGACAAAGCCGGAAAGAAGCTATGAAAATTTAGGCATTCCAGAAAAAAAAAATCTATATTTTGAGATTAACAAATTTGATTTACTGAATCAATTGACTTAAATTGCATTCATTTTCCATTCATTAACAATAACCACACACACGTGTGACTGATCGTTGACTGCATGAACTAATTATTTTTTGTGGAACATCAACTTTTTTAGACGTTGGTATTGTTTAGATCAGTGCTTCCGAATCTTTTTCTGTTACGCCCCCCCAGCAAGAAGAAAATAATTTGCGCCCCCCCCACCCCACCACCCACTCTCCGCCGCAACTATAAATAACATCATTTTTCTATAAAATAGTTCTAGCTACACCTCTGCAAAACATCGTATCCTTGTTAACATAAAGAAACAAAAAAAAGAGATATAGTTCAACTTGGATGTGCAGTTACACTTTATTGTAGTACGGTGAAAAAAAGCATGTTCCCCAGGGTCACACGCGCCCCCCTCAGCATCGCACCGCGTCCCCCCAGGAGGAACCCGCCCCACACTTTGAAAACCCCTGGTTTAGATAATTAACATCCATTCACTTTTAATCATTTTTTATTACATTATGACATAGTTATTTCTTAAAGTATTTTCTTTTACCTGCTGCTAAAGCTAAATACTTTAAAAAAACACAACATTACACTATATTTAGCAAAGATTTATTATTTGTCCAGAGCAGTTTTACAAATTTGAGAAACAATGCACACGAGGTCAGAGAAACAATTCACATGAGGTCAGAGAAAATGACCTGAATAACCACCCAATGATTGATTGTCTTTATTGTATTGAATTATCTTAACTGCAGCTTTAGTGTCTTATTCCATCAGAGGCGAATCCATTAAAAAGATTGAGATTTTACACCCTTAACAGTAGCCTCATAAACTATGGGTTTTGTTGCTAGCCCAACTGTCGATTACCTTGATTATTATTATTTTTAAACCTGTTAGGAAGCTAACCAACTATTGGGGAAGTGGGGACTGCGCTGTCCTTTTGTCACCCTGTGATTTTCATATGTTGAGGCCTTACCTCAGTCCTCGTTCTAATGTGTCCTGGAAATGGGAGCATGTTAAAGATGATATCACTGCCTTTGTCACGGAGCTTTTTCCAAGTGGGACAAAGACGACAAGAAATCTTCTCTCAAATAAACCTTTTTTCATTAGGGCGGCAAACACTTCACTCTGTGTGTGTGTGTGTGTGTGTCCCACATGGAAGAGGCTAAACCCTCAGCGGTCTTCAGCCGGACACTGAGGCGGCCTAATTAAAGGGCACTTAAGCCCCACAATGTGTGGTGGCGCAGGTTGGAGTTGGTGGAGGTCCCCGCCGAGGGGACAGAATTCATGGCACTCGTAAACAAGGGAGTCCAGGACAGAGGGACAGAAGAGGGCTATGTGCCAGAGACTTTGTTCACACAAGATGAAGAGTCAACAGCCTCCCTGTCCCTCAGCCCTCCTCAGCCTTCCCCCCTAATAACCACCATCTTCAGAGGAGCTGTAAACACAATGCACTCCCACTCCCCTCCTCTTGCTCTCAATCACCGTTGGGACAATAAGGAGGACCCCCCGCCACTCCTCCTTGCTCCCTCCAGCCTTACCACCTCAACCATCCTTCTGCCCCTCCCGGACCCCCAAACAGACACTTCTTTTATTGAAATTCTTTGGTGTTCTAATCCTCAGCTTCCTCCGGGGGCAATAATGGACTCCCTGCGTCAGCCTTTTCCAGCGAGACGATCGTCCAAGTCAGCCTGGGTCACAAGTCCAACCCTGCCATTGGAGAACGGTTCCTCCAGCGGTGTCATTCTTGTCACAATCCAAACAAGGAGGAGCTCCAGTTGTACCTGAGGGACGTGTCAAAGTCCCACTCATGAACTGAAATGTAATGAAGACATTTCACTCATCAGTTGATGTCACACTTTAGATTTATAGTAGAGGTGGCAAGTCATTTTCTCTGTTTTTTTTTTTTTTTTTTTTTCCACTCGGCCGCGTCTTAGTTCATCAGAATTCACCAGGCACAGTCATGTTGCCTAAGAGTTGGCACAAAGTCTGGAAAATGCTGAAAATATGAGCAACTGATTAGAATAAATTATCAGCAAATTGCATAAGTGAAATGACAGGTGATGAAATGAAGGTTGCGTGTGACTGAGTGAGTGAGTGATAGGCAGGGGGAAAATCTTGCGTGACTAGTTGATTTTAATCAGGGTTGGGGGGGGACAAAAATTGAAATACCAGTCTGTATAAAGCATCAGGGGAAGCACCAAAAAAATTTTTTAGAGAATTAGAAAATTTTACATATATGTATTAAAAAAGTTTGTTATCATGACTGTCTACAGGAGAGGGTGTCTCTACAGGGACACTAGCTTGACTAGAGGCTGTCTCTACTAAGCTATAATAATAGGTTACCCACAGTTTACTGATTCAATAAAATAAAAAAATAATCATTACAACAAAAATTATATGTATTGACTTATAATATTTTTTCTACCCTTCCTTTATCCACACAGTGTGCCTTCACCAACGTGCCAATGGTGACATCTGCTGGTAGTAGGGTGAAAGGATTGCACTAAAATGTATTGCAAGTGTTATTTTTTTGCTGGTAAAAAACTTTTATTACCAAGCTAAAATAATCTGTGAAAGGATGATCTATATTAAAAAATATTAAATTGTTTAACCAATATCAAAAATAACATGTTGTTGTTTGTAATGGCCTAATGGTTATGGAAGCAAAACTTAGTTTTGACAAGGTTTCAGGTTCGAATCTTTCAGTTAGGTTGCCACTGAGCATAGCCCCGTCCTAACTCACATAACGTCTTGCGGGTTCAACACCCGCAGGAAGGCTCACCAGATGGTGCATTGTAATTTGGGTGGCTGTGACCCATCAATGGACAAGCATGAATGAAAAAGAACATTTTATCCCTTTGTAAACTGTACGGTAACGTCACTGAACTCTAAGATCTGATCAGTGCAGTCTGCACATTTGTTTTTTTGTGAGGACATCTGTTTTTGCAGAGTTTCCACTTGTGTCTCCTGCTTGATGCGTGCTGAGATGATGGTTTGAAACCCTCTGAGGAATGTTTGACTGAAAAGCAAAAACAGTTTCCTCACCATTATGTTGATCTTATCTATACTTTGCATTTTTTACTATTTTGCACTGGACACACTCTATTATCACTCTGTTGTTGTTGTTTATTTCACACTGAGCAACGTAGGTTAGTTTTTAGTTTCCTCAGATTGAGATTGACATCTACACTGGAGCTGCTCACTTTATTTTTAATTCTCTTCTGTTCTATAGTCCATATCTACGATGTCAATCATTCGCAAATGAAGCGAATGAATTAAGAATAAAGAGAAGTATTGACTGGTGGATATATTCCAGCAGCCAATGGAACACAGAGATTTAACTCCTGTCAGCTGTAATCACTGTCTGATCATCTTCCTGCTTATTTAGCCTGAGAGTGAAGCTCTGTTAGGTGCTTTCAACAATGTCTTAATATCAAATAAGCAAAATACTTATGGAGAAATTGATGTCTCCCACTGAATAAGTCTAGAACTATAAAACATTTCTTCACCATTTGCATAAAAAAATGATGCTGGACTCTGCAGAGAACGCAGCTCACGCCAGAACGTATCACAACATCAAATTCATCTGCTATATTGGTCTCCTAGCTTTGGCATCAGTCCTGTAGACGAGCATCACGTTGCATCTGAGGACAGGGTCTTGGTGACCCCCGGCATTTGCTGAAGTGAGGACCAGTGTCTACTACAGAGGAACATTTCTAAACATCTATTAAAAATGTGGTTGTGTTGAAAAAAGATCCAACCACAGGACTTTGAAGCCTTGATTTTGTCATCAGCACTGACAGCGAGATCTGCCTGGAGCGCTGATCAAATATCCACTCCTTCATGGCTCTGACTCAGTTTGGTTCAGATGGGTGCCGTAAAACAAAAACATGTTTCTCACTCAAATTGACGTGGATTTACATGAAAAAAATCCCCCTAAATAACTTTAGTCTGTCTTCTGGACGTGTCCCTGAAGGTCACCTATGTCCAGATGATGAGTTGTTGATGTGATATACTGTGATATTCCCCACCCGCTCCCTTTTCTTGTGGTACATTTTATCACTGTCAAGTACTCGGCCATTGTTCCAGTGCCAGCTATGATCTCACTGTACTGTCATCCACCGCTCGCAGTTGAACAGACCTCTAGGTTTACACAGTAAAGACAGCTACAGCACCCAGGGCTATGAACACATGAGCGAGGGAGGCACTGTCAGCCGGCCAGACCTGTCTGAGGCCACTCATCACACACGGGTGGGGGTTACTACCCTGAGAAACACAGGGTGTCGTGTGACATTGCATGCAAGGAGAATATAGTTGACCTCTCGGGCCTGGGGCAACTCTGGGCCCAAATTAGTATAAGGTCTTATCTTCAGATCTCCGACATGACACTGTTGAGCTTTGATTTTTAGGAGGAGAAAATCAGTCACTTTTTCTTGCCTGCAGCAAGGTCTCTATCTCACCTTGGCAACGTAAGAAGTCAAGGGCCTCCTTTTGTACAAGTGCTCACCAAAGATGCAGTCCAGAGATGAGGTCTGCTGAAGATGATCAGATGACTGCATCACACCTGGGAATTTAAAATGTATCATTTACAATTAGCCTCATCTCAATGATCACATTCACTGTTTTGTTTGGTTATCAGCAACAGTCCAGACTGTATGACTAAGTTGCTAAAAGGTAAAAATGTCCAGGAGTCTCGTTCCCTCTGAACTTTTGAACCTCTGCTGTGGATTATTCTGCAGCCAAGGACTGAGAGAGTTTGTAGAGGGAAGATAAAAATAGAGACAGTGCCACGTGAACGCAGTGTGAAATGGACCAGCCCAGTGAAAAGTCACATGACCTTATTTCACTTGGCCCACATTTTGACAAACGCTGTGTTTCTAGTACCACGACACATGCAACACTTTGAATAGAAATATAATAGATATAGTTTTTGGTTCCACAAGACTCCAGGTTCTAATCCACCAGCTGCCAGGTTGTCACTGAGGTATTTTTGATCATAGCAGCCACATCCTGACCCACATAACATCCTGTGGGCTCACCACCCACAGGAAGGCTGACAGGATGGTGCAGTGTGATTTGGGGGCCAATGGTGGAGTGTGCAGCCCCTGTGACCTGGCAACAGACATGCCCATAAGGATGAATAAATGAATATTTTAACATAATAATTTTAACTCAAGAGGATAGAACGATTTTGCTCCAGTTGTTGTAGGGACGATACCATGCTCAGGGCACCCTCAGCAGTCTCTTGGTGGTAGGAGGATTGGTTATCTAAATAGCGAGTTATCTAGCGAGCTGTTAACCATTTCTATCATGATGCCTAATTTTATTTCAAAACCAGAACCAGACCAGATCATTTTTTTAAAGAGAAAAAAGTGATCTAACTACATAATAAGTGTATTATAATCTTTACGTCACAACATCAACAATCTTCTTTTCTTCTCTTTTCAGCTTGTCCCTTTTTCAGGGGTTGCCACAGTGAGTCAACAATTTCCATCTACCCCTGTCCTCTGTGTCCTCAACTCTGACTCCAACTACCTCCATGTCCTCCCTCACTGCATCCATCAATCTCTTTGTCTCCTACCTGGTAGCTCCGTCTCTAGGATCATTCTTCTACCAATATAACCACTGTCTCTCCTCTGAACATGTCCAAACCTCAATCTGTCTTCTCTAGATTTTGTGCTTTAATTTAATCAAATAATGTATAATCTTCCTAATATTTAAATGCAAAACAATCATATGGTATGAAATGATTGAAATGACTACAAATTAAAGAAAAAATCTAAAAAATACTTGGAAACAATCTTCGATTTCGTCATCATATTTGACCAAGTGTCAATCATGCTTCTTTCATCCCGCCTCCGCAATGACGTAGCCGGGGAGGCGTAGACGACGTAATCATGACGCACAGCCCAGCAATTCGCCAACATGCCCATGTGACATAATCGCCGCCAATCAGAGCGGAGTGCGAAGAGTGGCGTTAGAAACCGACCCTGACTGTGAGCTCGTGCGTGTGAACGTGTGTGTTCGTGTGCGTGCGTGCGTGTGTGTGTGTGTGTAGAAAGAGTGCAGCCGTGACGTTGTTGTGCTCTGCTGTGTTGTCAGCAGCTGTTGGTCTGAACGCGGAGCTAAAGTGGATGTAGGTGAGCGGACCGTGACTCTTTATTAGCGGCTTTGGAGCTGAGGACGAACGGGAGGACCGCAGCCTGGTGAAGGTCTCCCCCGCGGCCCTGACTCTGACGCCCCTGAAGGCATCACCCAGACGGGAGAAGTGTGTGATAACGGACCAGAGGCATAGCAGGTCGGAGTTGAAGCCATTTTTTCCCTGCAGTGAGTGAGTGAGTGTGTGTAGTGAGCAGCCGTCCGCTTATCTTCACCTCTAAGCTGTTCTATTTACAGGTCTGGACGTGAGAAACCTTCGCGGACTGTTCGGTGTGTTCCACCGTTCCGTTATTTGTTCTGCTGTGAACTTGCGGACAGCGTGGTCCAGTGAGCAGGGCTCTTTGTTTACTAAAATCAGTCACTTGTTAACCATGTCAGACACACTGACCTGGTTTGCGCAGTTACCACGTAGGCACTTCATTTTACACTCCTTTTGGCCTAGTCTGTGTTTTTACTATTGTTACAGAACACACTTGTTTCTGATTGGTTGACAGGTGACGATGTCGGCTGTTGCTTCATTGTCATCAGAAGCTGGAGCTGAACTCATTGTAAAGCAGTTTGGCAGAACTAACTTTACAAACACAATACCATCTATAATAGGTTTGCTGTTGTGCACTGTGTTTAATACAGTGTGCAGAATCCCAATATAAAGTGAAAAAGTTGTACATAAAAAAGTTTTCATTTGGAATGCCCAATATTTGTTTAATTGTGTGACATCAATGAGATTGATATTGGATTTTACTCCAATAATGAAAATCCAATAACACAATGTCTGTGTTTGGCCACATATACTGGAGCCACACTTAAGATTTACCTCAGTTTTGGCATCATATATCAGTATCAGTTAGGAATAGGTAGAAGACAGGAGACAGAGCTGGAGGTGGAGGAGTGAAAGATGCTGAGATTCTCTTTAGGAGAGACAAGGATGGACAGGATCAGGAACGAGGTGATAAGAGGGACAACACAGACAGGAAGGTTTGGATAAAAAGCTAGAGAAGACAGATTGAGATGGTTTGGACATGTTCAGAGGAGGGACAGTGGTTATATTAGGAGAAGAATGCTAGACATGGAGCTACCAGGTAAGAGACGAAGAGGAGATTTATAGATGCAGTGAGGGAGGACATGGAGGTAATTGGAGTTGGAGTTGAGGATGAGGAGGACAGGGTGAGATGGAAATTGTTGACTCGCCGTGGCACCCCCTGAAAAACGGGATAAGCTGAAAGAAGAAGAAGATCAGTATTGGTTCATATCGGTATCGGAAAAGTAAGTCGGCAACAGTTAATATTGAAAATCTCCATTAAGGATTTGGGTCTGGAAGGCTTCAGGTTCGATTCCACCAGCTGCCAGGTTGCCACTGAGTATAGCAACTTCCCAACCCACAAAACTTCCCACAGGAGACTGCTGTCCCTGAAACCTGGCAACAGATGAAGATGAATGAATGAGAAAAAGTTTGCATGTGAAAAAAATGATACTGCTTCTGCTGATATCATATGGATGAGGTTGCAAAAAATGACTTGGTTTGAGATTATTGAAAGTACGTATTGCCTGTTAATGTTTATTTTTTTTTTGTCTTCCACAGGCTCTATCAACGACGCCATCACTTGGTGCCTGTGTGCACTAAGAGTACGTAGAACTCTTTGAAGTCGCAGCGACGCCACGATGAACGTGGGCACGGCACACAGCGAGGTGAACCCCAACACCCGGGTGATGAACAGCAGGGGCATGTGGCTGTCCTACATCCTGGGTATTGGCCTCCTGCACATCATTCTGCTCAGCATTCCCTTCGCCAGTGTGCCTGTGGTCTGGACCCTCACCAATCTCATCCACAATCTGGTCAGTCCTTCCTCGGAAAGTTCTGTCTGTCTGGAAAGGTTTTTCAACTTAGTAAATGCGTGTTGATCAGAAACAGACGCCGAAATTGGGTCAACGTGATTTCATGCTGAGCCAGGTCATCAACTTTTATAGCTAGTGCTGTTGGTAAGAAACATGTTATTGTCTCAATATGTTGCACTTTCAATACATTTGATATTTTGTTGCACTTTCAAGGAAATCACGACGATGGTAAATTTCCTTCATGGTGGCACTGTATGTTAATGTCCTCACCCAGTATACGTACAGTCATTTGTAACACTGTCCTTCTGCCTGTGTCTCCTACTACAGTGCATGTACCTCCTCCTGCACATGGTGAAAGGAACGCCCTTCGAGACCCCAGATCAGGGCAAAGCTCGTCTCTTAACGCACTGGGAGCAGATGGACTATGGTGTACAGTTCACAGCGTCGCGCAAGTTCCTCACCATCACGCCTATTGTCATGTGAGTGTCCCTTTAGAAGTCACTGTGAGGTGGAACAGATACAGGGAAGTGTTTTTAAAGAAGCAAAATGACCGAGAGCTGTTTGACCTTTTTGGGAGACAGAGACAAGTGAATAACGTCCAACATTACTCATGAGTGAAGTGAACATGGTAGACATACCATGATGTGATGATGAATGTTTTCAAGTGTTACTTCACTTCAAGTGTTACTTCACTTCAGAACAAGAAACTTTATCTTAGTTTGTGAGTTTTTTCCCGACCAGTTGTGCTTGCGTCAAGCAACCCCGGTCCTTAAGCTCACCTCAGTCTTTGCAGCTGCACCTCTGTGTCTCCTCTTGTCCTCATTAACAAGCATTGTTCAGTTCACAGGAAGCGCTGATGGTTCCCTGCTGCTGATTTGTCGGCTCAGCCTGAACATTGTTGTGGTAGCAGTTTTGCAGCTGTACACTGTTTTTTTTTTTTTTTTTTTTGCTTCATTGTACTGCTCTCAAAGTCCTCTTTGACATTTTGTTTAATAAATACTACCAACAGGAAGAGGTGGGTCTCTGGGGGCTCCAGCTGGAAAAAAGGGTTCACCTATGGAGACTTTTTTATGTTCTGCCTTGTACGGCGAAAACAAGGAAATGCTTACTCTGCTTCAAATTTGGAAAAAATCCTGTTTACACTTAACTATTAGCTGAGCTTTATTTTTTGTATCACTCTTCTGTTTTATTTTTTTCCCAAGGATGATAATCCATAGCTGGATTGTTATGACCAGACAGGAAGTCCACTGTTGTCCACTGATCTGTGATAAACATCTCTGAATGTTTGTGTTAAACAGAGGATGTTTGGATTTATTCCACTGAGGCCACAGAAGGTTTTTAATAGCATTAAAAAGACATGACAGTGAGTTAGTCGTAACATCCCCTGCTGGGCTCTGACAATCTTTAATGTTGGAGGAAAAAAACATTGTCTTAGCTGATTCATAAAATTACGTTCTAACAATATTGAAGATGTAAATAGCTTTATGGCACAGGATATAACATGAACATTACACCTCATCTACAGTTCTAAATTGATTTGGAATCTTCTAAAATTGTATTCTGTGTTAATTCTGTATGCAACTTAGGGGACACAACTGGGATTTAAAAAAAAATAAAAATTCATGGCCTAAACAATCAGAATTGAACAGTATCATGAGATACCCAAAAAATTCACATCAGTAGTAGTCACTATTATTAACTAAAGAAGTATATTTATTATTGAAATCAATAATTTCATTATAGATATGCAGATAGTTAGATATGGTTTACATGACAGTTTTGAGACCAGCCACGATGTATGGTTTAGAGACACTAGGAATAGGTAGAAGACAGTAGACAGAACTGGAGGTGGAGGAGTTAAAGATGCTGAGATTCTCTTTAGTAAGGACAAGGATGGACAGGATCAGGAAAGAGGTGATTAGAGGGACAACACAGACACAAGGGTTTGGAGAAAAAGCTAGAGAAGACAGATTGAGATGGTAGAGATGGAGCTACCAGGTAGGAGACAGAGTAGACCAGGGTTTCTGAACCATTGCTTGCCCAAAGTTTGGCCGCAAGCGCCCCCTAGAGGGTCGTGGAATTTTTAAACTGCTATTATTAAGGGCCCCAGGTCACTCGACACTGAAAAAATTGGGCCTCGGTGCCAAAAAGTTTAAGAATCCCTGGATTAGACAATACAGAGAAGAGGGGGATACAGAGGGGGAGATGGAAATAGTTGACTCGCTGTGGCAACACCTGCAAAAAGGACATGCTAAAAGGAGAAGAAAGAAAGATGGATAGATAACTAGTGACATGGATGGACAGAATCAGGAATGAGGTGATTCGAGGGACAACACAGACAGGAAGATTTACATCGGTAGAAGAATGATCCTAGAGATGGAGTTAACAGGTAGGAGACAAAGAGGAGATTGATTGGTGCAGCAAAGGAGGACATGGAGGTAGTTGGAGTCAGAGTAGAAGATAGTGGACACAGGGAGATGGAAAATGTTGTCTTGCTGTGGCAACACCTGAAAAAAGGGCAAGTTAAAAGGAGAAGAAAGATGGATATGTGGATAGACAGAAAGAAAGAACTTTATCAATACCTCGGGACGTCCATTTGTGAAATTTTGAGTCTTAATGTTCTAAAACTGTCTGCAGACCTCTCATCACAAATGTCTGTTTTGAAGAGGGGCAACATTTAGTTTGTTTGCTCAACTTGTCAATTTGTTTAATGATGTTAAAGGTTTAGTCTGTAACAGACCTTTTTGTCCTCATGTTCCAGGTACATCCTCACCAGCTTCTACACCAAATACGACAGGATCCATTTTGTGGTTAACACCGTTTCCTTGCTCACCGTGCTCATCCCCAAGCTGCCGCAGCTTCACGGTGTGAGGATCTTTGGGATTAATAAGTACTGACATGATGCAAGAAGATCTCACCTCCGCTCACACTCAACCTCTCTTTGGACTGAGTCTCCGTGGACTGTTGAGCCCAGAGAGTCTCAGGCCTCAGATTTGGCTGCACCTCCACAAAGGGATCACTAGAAGCTCTTCTCATTGGCTGCTCGCTCTGAATGAAACCTCCAGGGAAAACTGCCATGGTACCAAAGCCCAGGAAGAGGAGACACAGGAGTCTGTAGAGGGAGCTCTCAGAGGGAGAGGTGTTCTGTAGTGACTGGTCGAGGTTGGTCCTGCACTAGGTTCCAGCGACAATTCAAAAGCATTTATAGTGATGATGACGATGATGTTTAAAAATACCACGTGCCATTTTTACACCATCTGGCACATTGACCTTTTTTTTAAAAAAAAAAGAAAATAAAACTGACAAACTGCTGTATTTTGTAAGCTTTTCAGTCTTAAACCTCAAAGTTTCCTCGTTTATTTTTCAGGGTGAAGGCGAGCGCAACAATACCTTAGGGAAAAGTTTGAGACATGTTGACCGTGTCAGAGGCACAGGAGACCACAGGCATTTATATTTAGCTCTGGCTGCTCCACTCAGGGCGAAGAAGTTAAGTTGGGCAACTCTTATTTAATCTGAACGTGTCCATATTTGGACTATATTTGTCCTGGACTGTGTGGCAACAGACCTTCTGTCTGTGGGTGAGAAGGTTACAACCACAGATGACATTGATTTAAGAAATCTGCACAGTTAAAGTTTTACCTTCTGATCTTTGCTCCAGCTCAGAACCGCACACACAGGGTCAGTGGCCAGCTAAACTGTTTAAGGGTGTGTTCACACTTGTTTTCTACGATCGGTTTGGAATTAATCGACTTGCTTTTGTTAAATTCAGTTTTGGTACTCTCGACTCTTTCATGGTACATGGCTTAAATTTAGCAAACATCTCGTCAGTTTGTATGCTGTGATATTATAAATGTTTAAGAATATACTTTATGTGTTTAACATCAAGAGAGAAACACTTTTCTGGAACAGGGAGACAAATAACAACAGAAAGTTACAGTGACAAATCCAAATGAAGGAATTATTTCTATGGAAAATCCCTAAAATTTAAAATTTAACCCTTCATAGATTTGGTGAAATTCAGTCACCACTGTGCAACTGGACTGTTCATGTTAGACAGTAGTGCAATACATTCAATTGATACATAACCACTGTCTTAGACTAACCTATGGTCCTGCAATTGATCAGTCTTTTCTAACCCACGTCTCTAATATGGCCGTTTAGGAAAACACAGCTTCTTTTTGTGTTTCACACACGTAACATGTATGTTATGTTATGTGTGTTGTGTTTTTATTTTTTTTTATTTAGTCAAATTTAATGCTGCCCATTCTAGGATACGATAGGAACATCTATTTTGGAACAATATCCTAAAATGTATGGATGTGGGATAATATTAGCCTAACATTTTTAATATATTATAGATCATATCTGTAAGAGTCAATATAATTTTTTTTCTTCCAGTAATGAAAACTCGATACCGCAATGTCTTATGTATGTCCAAATGACGTGTCCTCAAAAACCATAGAGGATAAACAGCTGTATATTAAAGTGAAAGTCACAAGAGGGCAGTGTTACAGCTCATTTAATTAATCCCATACCCACACAGTAGCCTGTACAGGTACATTAATCAATATTATCATACCTGTATTGTTTTCAGTTGATATCAGAAGACTCTGGATCTCTATATCTACACTGATACAAATGCCAGTTTGGAACTGGATAGCCAGTGTGAACACACCCTATCATTTACTCAGGATAAAAGAATGCATGACTGTGCTTTGGCTCATTCTCCTTTTGGATTTCTGTAACCAGTTTAGCTCACAGACATGGACTTTAGCAACTCTTCCATCCTATATGAAAGTCAATAATATTGACATTTATTTTAGGGATTCATACAATTCTAATATTAAAGGTACAGTAAAGTGATTAGGAATTAAGGGTTTTGTTTTCATCAAAGATGGTGGTAGTTGTGACTTGACTGAGTTGTTATCACAGTTGTGTCTTGACAGTGTTTTTGTTTTTTCTTCCTCTGTGACAGTCATGAGCCGATGTTCTTTGCACAGCAGATCAGTAGATTGATCTAGGAGATAATGACGACTTGCAGTGGTTTCCTACTTCCTATAGACGTTCTCAGATTAAGCACAACTGAATTTAGACGTAGGGCTGTCAGGATCCCATCACAGAAATAATCTGCAAAGACAATGTAACGATAAACATTTTAGATGTAAAGGGTCTTTATCCTTGAACGCTGCCTTTGGTCAGTTGGAGGGTCATCCTTTTTGTGTTTTAGATCAGCAGTCATTTCAAGAAAAAGCTAAAGTTCTCTGGAGGTCAGTGATGACTGCACTGACTTTGAAATGAACTGAATCCTCTGTTATTAACCTAGAACATTCTCTTAGACTGGTGTCTGTTCTGTTTCAGCTTACAGTAAATCACATGTTGGTTTTTAACCATTTTATGGAGTATTGATGATGATGATTCTTTTGGAAAGAACATTTTACTGTATGGACTGTTTTGTAATCATTTTACAAGGTTGTGAGATTTTGCATGATCAGTGTGTCAGTTGTGACAAAGCCTTCTTGAAGTGATGGAGGAATAATAATATTATTGGTAATAATAACAGGTAGACTGATGTATGTTGATATTTTTGAGGATCATTATCTTTTTACCCTTCCCTGGACGATACCAGAACTACTTGATTAACTACTAGTTTAATATTAGTTAATTAAGTAGTAGAGAAGTTAATATTGTTCATGATCTCTGGTAGAGTTACTCCTCTACTCGATGGCAAAATGAGCTGCAGACACTTCTGATTAATTTGATAATTAATGGAAGTCTCTATAGTCAAACAAGAGTCTTTCCAACCATAGTTTCCTTCTGCGTTGCTGTAACCAACACCTAAAGAACATATGTTATGTTTGACCTTGTTTTGCAGCCAGCTGGACGTAGAGGATTATTAGCACAAGTCCAATCTGCTACTGCTGTACATACTGTGTAATAGAAAGTGAAAGATTACATTTTTTTTATGATCTCAGTAAAAATGGCTCCAAATCCATCATTATGTTTCCCCCCTTTGCTTTCTAAGGCACAAGGCATGTTTGCACATGCTGTGCTGAACAGTGTTTCAATCCACTATACTCACACAAACACGAAAAAAGGTATAATGAACACTGGCCAACATGTACAAACATCTGCACAATCCCAGTATCAATTATAATTTAATCTGTCCATAATTCTAACCCGGGCATTTACTTAATATTAATCTCCTTTGCCTTCCCCCCTCACTTGTGCATAGTTGGGCAAACAAATAGAACACACACTGGGTTTTGCATTCTCATGGACATGCTTCCCAAGATCAAGGGTCTCAAACTACTGGCCCGCAGGCCACATCCTGCTCATGAGCCGCCCATATGTGACCTGCAAGTAGATGTTAGTACAGACACTAGAATTGGCCCTAATATTTCAAACGTGGCCAAATTAGGAGCAGATAAATCACCCAAAGTCATGTATAAATCCTAAAGCGTTTTTTTTAGCTTTTTATATGCCATCCTTCAGGTAAAAGCAGACATTGCAGGAAAAATGTAGAAGTATTTTAAAATTACAAACCAATGATTATGATTAAGAGAAGTTTGGTGGGCCCGATTGTAAAGTGAGCACCCGCATCCGGCCCCCAGGCCTTAGTTTGCCCATGCCTGTGTTAGTATAATGTAGTGTGACCCCGGCGTTTAGTCTTGGCCCTTCAGTGAGATGGCAGTGGTAACAGTGTGGCCTTCAGCTGAACCTGAACCTCTGAAGCGATGGTTACATGGACCAAAGATGCAGACATGAGTAGAGATATTGACTCTGGTTAAACACTGCTGCAACCTCTTTTTTCATCATTGTCCTTTATCACCATCATCATGAAGGGCTTTAATTCAAGATATGTTTTTTTTCCAAATAGTGTCCAAATGGATGGTCACTTTTAGTAGACGTGAAAGTTATGAGTTATTGAAGAAAAAAAGAGCTGGAACTGTGCTGCTTTCTCTGAAGTGTGTGTCTGTTCTTTCCATGTGTTTAGGCCAAAATACAGTATTTTTTAAGTATCATCTCAAACTCTCTCATTTTTTAAAGTTGACATGTGTTGCCTGCTATAGCCTAGTGTGAATAATTCAGGGTCAACGGGGGCTTTAAATTTTGGTCAACATGGGCTTCAAATTAATCATGTCATTCTACAATTATGTGCTGACGTTGCAGGTTGATACAGGCTCTGCACTGCACTGTGTTCCATGACAACACAGACTCTTGAAACGTTGATCAAGTGAAAGTAATGACAAGGCTTGGAGGGAAAACAAAAATCTGAAAATCTTCAGTAAAAAGCAACAAAACCCCCAAAACAAACTGTATTTCATGAGTGTCTATAAATGTAGACTTAGCTTAGTCTTTTCTTAGGAATAAAATAATATTAGTCATAAAAATAACATTAGTCATATAAACTGGGTGAGTGAGGTGATCAGTTGAATAAAAAACAGATATAAAGTGATGGTGAGGATTATAATACACACTATATATATATATATATATATATAAATATATATATACAATATTTATGCATGTGTGTGTGTCCGTGTGTGTGTGTGTATATATACACACACACACACACATGAATAAATATTATATATATATATAGGGATATATATATAGGGATATATATAAATATATATATATATCCCTATAGACACAAAGACATGATTGTTGCGTTTGGTGTCTTCTAAGTAAACAAAACCTTTTACAGCTTAGAAATGCTTTTTAAATAAATACAAAAAAAATATTGTTTTAAGCTTTTGGAAAGGGGTGTAAAACCTGCGGCCTGTGGGCCATTTGCGGCCCATTTAATGATATTTTGTGGCCCTCTTTTTGATATGACAGTTAAATGTTTAATAGAGTTGTTTCAGTGCAAAGGAAACAATGATGTTGTTGGATGCACTCAGTGGTAAACATGTCATTGGACGAATGTGAATATTGAGACTGTCATTCGTTTCACTATTTGCTTTCATCCAACACTGTTTTCTCATTCATGGAGATGCATGGATGACACAGGTTCCTCAGAACACCACAGTTAATGTATTTTCACTGATTGCATTGTGCTACAGTGTGTTTGTGTGCTTAGCCAGTAAATATTTGGTAAGTTCTTATATTTTATAGATTTGCCGTCCACATTTTTTGGTAAATCCTATAGTTCTCAAAACTCTGTTCCACAGACTCCTTCTGGTTGATTTTCTGATGTTTTGTGGTTCTTCTCTTCTTCAGTGTTATGTCAGAAACTGACTTCTTATGATAACTTTTTTCCTTCTGTATTGAACATTCATAGTTGATGTGACCCTTTGGTGGAATGACAGTACAGTGGCCCTCAACTTATTCGAGTATGAGACCCCTGCTTTAGGATCCACGATGGCGTAGTTCCCTCTTTGTCCAGCAGAGGGCAGCACATAGCTGATATTGATCAGTATGTCGAGCTCCTGCTTCTTCTGCCCACGTCTTCGGTGCAGCGGCCTCCTTCTCCCCAGTTCATTGACTCATTTATGAACAGACGGATCTACAGCTTCATGGAAATGTCGTTATTTCTCCATTTTTACTATTTCTTCAATCCTGGCCTCCTACAGTGTGGAGCGATCTTGACTCTGCCCCTCCATAAACACATGACCCATAAAAGTCACCTCGCATACAGTCGGTTGAAAATCACTCTTATGTGTAAGAGTAATCCGTTGAGTCGTAAAAAGGGGAGCAGGCTGCCAAGTCAAAGAGGGAGACGTTTGGACAAAATGTGTCCAGACATCGGTGTCGTAAGCTTTGCTGGAAAATATGTCACAGGTGGGAAAAAAGTGACATGGACAGGATGGAGATTTACAGTTTTTAGTTTTGTTTTCTACTTAAAAACAGGTTTGAACACTCGCTGAGCCAAAAATATATTTCAGAGGAATTGCAGGACAAATGATGGTTGTTGTTTTTCTCTGTCAGTGAAGTCTGTCTGTTGATTAAGTGTTTTTTTATGTCAAACATTATCTCCAGGACTGACGCGGCTGCTTGGTTCCATTCTTAGGTTCTGGTCTGACAGCTCTTGTCGGAGCAAAATCGACAACAATTAATCTTTTATAGAAAAATAGTAATTACTGAAGCTCTAAGTTCTACAATTAATCTGCCTGGGCCCCTGCCAACACATCCCCCCATACAGTGATTTATTTTCACGCAGCATTATTTTTACTCTTTTATATTTACCCGAAAGAATTTGGAAAAATCCAAGAGCTCATTAGTGTAATAAAATAAAGCCAGATTATGGATATTATTTTCTTTTTTTTACTGCTGGTTCTAAAAACTATTTTAGTCACAATAATAATAATAAAAAAAATCCAATTACTTTTCTTCTGCATACCGCACTAATTTAACATTATTTAATTATGGTCCGACATTTTCTCTTAGTAGAATTTTTAAATGAAGAACATAATGCTATAAAGTGAAACTCTGCGGTTTTCAGACCAACGTAGAGAGTTATTTTAACACCAAGACTCCCAGACATTTACCCTGTGGAGGTAAAGAAGAACCAAGCCACAGTTGGGCCTGGAGATTGGTTTGCTGGAGATTCTGCTTGAGAACCGATCATTTGTGAGGAGATCAAGTCACTTTTGATTGAAGGTTGATTTCCACTCTGGCTGAATGTTGATGTTGTAGACCTACTGCTGTGGACATACTTTTATAGAAATGCTTTAACCACCTGTGTCTGTGGTCTGGATCTTCATCCTGATGAAGAATGTACTCCCACAAGTCTAGATGACTATTTATGAAAATGATAATATGGTTCATTAAGATTTATTTTTGCAGGAAATATCTGTGAAATCACTGAGAAGCTAAGATTTGTGCGTTGGGGCCTTTGCAGAAGTTGTTCAAAGTAGGTGTTTCACCTTCATTGTCCTCCTCTTTTCTGGTCTTTATTGCCAAAGTTCCAGTGGTGAGAGATCCTATAATGCAGCAGAGGGATGGGATGTTTATGAGAAACCTGATGGTCCAAGCTTAGAAGAACCTGACGCTACTTTCTTTAGGCTCTAACTCCCAAAGATTGAAGACACTACCATAGAAACGAACCCACGAAATAATCTTCCCAACCAGATCTACAGGAGGTCTCTGCAAATCTCATACTGAGTGCAGCCCGAGTCATCAACCTGACCAGGCAGGGAGTGTTGAGCTTATCACCCCAGTCTGGGTCATTCATTGTGAGCAATGGTCCAGTTTAAATGACTTGGACTCAGTCTCTGTCAGATCATTACACTCACCTCCTTTTTATGTCAGGATGGAGATCAGTGTCTCGGTGTTGGATGATCCCACAAGGAACTCCCACAGGATGGTTCCCGAAGACATCCTGAGGAACATGTGATGCACTGAAATGAAAAAAAGTCCCTGCCTAGTGGAAATGAAAAAAAAAAAAGAAAAGAAAGAAATCTCTGGAAGCGACCAGGGCATATCTCCTCCGTCTGAGTGCACCGTGCTGCAGGTCTCCATCTCTGCATGTGTATATGTGACAGCATCAGGAATGAGATTGAAAAGCCATCCATCCAGGCTCCACGCTGTGACTGTGACACAGTCTGACAGAACAGGAGCGCTGCTTTGCTCTTTCCGGTTGGATGGATGACACCAGTGTCCCCTTCTGGAGAGGTCAGGTATAAATAGAAAGCAAAGGGAGGATTTGATCAATTAGTGATGAGCAGTGGATCATCTGCGTGTTCTCTGAACTAAAGGAGGAACCTCCTCTGACAACAGGAGACAGGACCAGCTCGGAGCTGCTGTACCGAGGCTGAGAGGCACTGTGGGGTTTACAGACCCTGCATGTGGGCTCTCTTTAGGTCAGTCTGCTGCAGCGAGGAGCTGAGCTGCCAAACATGGTGAAACAATTTTGTGCTCAGAGGATGGTGGTAAAAATAGATGTGGTTTTGAAAAATAACCTGGTGTGTTTGGTTTCCGTCTCTATCTGACATCCCTCTCTCCTATATATTTTAAAATAACAAACATTTCTGAATGTGACGTGTTGGGTTTGTTCAACTCTCAGGCTGAAGTCGTGTAGAAAATCTTTAGAATCAGGCCTTTGTTGTAAAGTATAAATAAAGTCCCACAGTGGTGGTAGTGGGACCCTCACTGGATGGATAACAGACAGAAGACGACACGGACATGTCTGTAACAGTTTTAGCTGTCTTACCTTGTAATGTCAATGACACATTACTTATTACTTAGAATACATTACTTTTTTTCTACATATAATCCAGAGTCACCGCCGTCATTGCATCCCATAATACACCAGAAAAGTCTTCTTGGATTTTTTAAATTTACTTTATACTATTTATTTACTATTTGTTAGCCAAGCCCATAGCAAACCACTGGTCAAAGAAGCCTCGCAGGAAGTAGGTCAGTGGACTCATCTGTATTCACAGCCATGACCTTCTATGGTCAGCTTAGCCTCAGGTGATGCCCGAGTGCTGGGGATGTCGCCTGCAGCTCTTAACGTCTAATAATAATAATAATAAAAAAAACAACGTCCTTTGAATGAAAGATGTAAATGTGTTGTAGGTTTTTTGATGGATTTTGGCTGAAGGTCAGATTAAATTAAAACAGGACGAGACCAGTCTGTTCACCTGAGTGTGAAAGGAAAGGAAGAAAGGAAGAAAAGTAAACTCCTTGTCATTGTGATCCACACCACTACACGCAACCAAATATGACCTCGGTATTTACCGTAATTTCCGGGCTATGGACGCAACTTTTGTCACACAATTTCAACCCTGCGGCTTATGCAGAGATGAGGCTAATGTATGCATTTTTTTTCTAACTGCCCGAGCAGAAAAGGTGAGAGTGAGACAGGTGGTGTCGAGGAAGACGCAAATCACAACAGCCAATAAACACCATAGAAGAAGAAGTTCAATGTACGGTAACGCACATGAATAAAATTAGCACAAACTGACCCTCATCAAAAAGAATGCGGTACATGCGCGTTATAGTCAGGTGTGGCTTATGTATGTACAAAATATTTTTTCCTTTAAAAATGTATTGAGTGCGACTTATAGTCCATAAATTACGGTAACCCATCACCAAAGTGAACAGTGGGTTAGGGTTAGATGCCCTTGGAACAGTGGGTGGAGAAGGTGCCATGCTCACCTCAGTAGTAATTTGGCAGCTGGTGGATTCAAGCCAGGAACCCTCTGGACCCAGGTCCGGTTCCTTAACGATCACATTGTATCAACAGTGTGTTGTGGGTTCTCATGATGGTGTGGACTGACATCGTCCTCAACAGAGATGGATTGGATTATGGGGGATAATTAAATGAACTTCAAGAACTGAAAGTACTGGAAGATACAGGGAAACATACGAGGTTCGCCAAGAGAACGATACTGTAGATGCATGGATTGATTTGAACCTGGAACCCTCTGTACCCTGGTCTGCTTCCCTAACCACTGGGCCACCACTGCCAACACTAAACACATGTAGAGTGTTGGCAGTGATGGCCTAGTGGTACATGACGCCATATAGAGACCTTTATTGATCCCAAACTGTTTGACACAAAACCAAAAGACTCTTCACCATGGAGGCCTCACACACGATGGTGCGGCGCTTCACACTCTGATAATGAACGCCT
The DNA here is from genome assembly GCA_016785265.1 of Paraplagusia blochii. Taxonomy (NCBI): domain Eukaryota; kingdom Metazoa; phylum Chordata; class Actinopteri; order Pleuronectiformes; family Cynoglossidae; genus Paraplagusia; species Paraplagusia blochii. Next base: position 249,068 of record JAFBJS010055155.1, on the reverse strand, counting down.
CCTTAGAAGCCACTGTGTTCCCGCTGTGTTCTCGCAGGGCCGACCAACGTCAAACCAACTGATAGAACCTCAACCAGCTCCAGCAACAGGACTGATGAATATTCAACAACTGCCCTCGTTTTACATTATTAATACACTCCTCCCAGCAGGTGAGAAGATTTACGATCGTTAAGTGTCAACTAAAAGTTTCAAGGCGAAAATAAAACTCCCTGGTCGCCAAGGTAACCACCCATACACTGAGAAATTGTCTCCATCTATACTTGTTGTAAATAAAAGCACGTCGGCAGCATCAGGCGGCGGCCTAATTAGCTTTCACCGTGTCGCAATTTAGCGCCGCACTGCTGGGTGCCGATCCAGGGATGAATATGAAGACTGGTAATGAACTACCTAAAGCTTACTGTGCATTTTGTGTTGATTGTGTGTTTCCTAGTGCGCCTGTGTGATTTCCTCTCTTCAAGGACACAGAGTTCCCTTGTTTTCCATCATTGTTTGTCTGTTGATGCGTGGGCGGTGTTTGCAGAGGCTTCTGTGCTGCTTTATTTCCCCGCGCTGTGTGTGATTGTCGGGGGGCTGTGATCGATGCAGCAGGAGAACCGTCTCCGTTTCTCAAGGGACTGTTTGTGATTATTTCAAGACGCCGGGAAAACAAAGACAGACAATTCCCCCCATGTGAACGTGAAGCGTTCACTATGAGTTTTGGTGTGAAATCTGATTGTCGCACTGTCACCCGAGGAACCACAATATTGTAGTTCCTTCAATTAGACTAAATACGCAGTTTTTTTTCTGTACAATGTCGCCGTCTGCTGGCCTTACGGAGGAGCACAACCGGGGAGCAATCGCACTTTGACATTTTGGCGGTAACTTGTTGAGGCTTGCGGTGTCACGTTTCAGCCACCAGAGGGTGATTCGTGAGGACGACCCACTGATCAGTCATGGTTGTTGTCGGAGCTGACATGAACAACCGCAGGTATTATTGGAAGAATTCATCAGAAAATGTCTCTGACCTCGAGGAGCTAGATTTATGAATAAAAATATATCTTGCCACGGTTTATTATCCATGTAAATATAGCTAAGGCTACCGTGAGTGAACGCGTTTATTTGACTATTGTCAAACCTTTGTTCATTGTAGTCAGTAGTGTTTCCTGTCGCCAGTAGACGTTGACATTGTGCGGAAAACAAACGTACAAAACAGAAACGCTTATACAGTAGGTCATCTTTACAAATTGTAAATTTCCCCTTGAATTTTCACTCAGAAAAAGACTTTTCTTGCCACCACATCAATGAACATAAAAAATAACCTTAAGATATCAAAGATTATACAAAAAAATTCGCAAAAGTATAATAATCCAAAGACACACAATATTGGCACGTGTGTAAAACTTGCACTTAACCCATCTCTCTCCACAAAACACAGTAACATAAAATAATGCCAAAAATCATGTTGACAGTTACTTCGATTCATATTTTAATTGAAATTATTCTCAACCAATTTTCATTGGTTTGAAACGTTGTTATTTTTAAACTTGATTTTACATAAAACTGACAAAAAAATAAACAAGTGAAAATCGAAATACTCTTTTTTGTGTTATTGTTCCTACATTTACTGTTCTGTGTTCATCTGGTTGCTGCATTTTGTTGACAGCTCTTATTTTGGAAAATGAAAAATAAGGATCCTGTGCTATAACATTCATGGTGTGGTTGCCCCTCAAATCTGACCGAAGGCAATTTCCTCCCGTCTTTACTAGGACGTTAAAAGAGACTGAGAAACTTTATCTTTTAGAATGGGATCAATATAGAGTAAAAACTCAACAGTTGGGGTCAAACAATGGAGCTGTGAACGTCAAACCTTCTGCCGTGGACAGCAGTGAATGACATTTAGCTTTTGCTGACACGCCGTAGACTAAATATCCTCAAATTCTATTATAACTGGCCAAAAAATGTAAAGCAAAATAAGGTGTCTGGTGTTGGCCCGCTCCCCCAGGATTACATCAGACCAGAGGCCTTTGGTCCACGTACTGTATGAGGAGATGACATTTGCAGAAGGAAACGTTTAACGCTTCATAAGTTTGATAAAAGATTTAATAAAATTTAGTGTGGTATAACATTTTTCCATAGCGTTGGTCACAGTGGGCTCCGAGGCGTTCTTTCAGACGTTCTTTCCATGGTTCTTCTTTAAGGAGTTCTGCAGCACAGGGCTGTGCGTGTCATTTAAACTCATAAGTGTTCTCCTCACCGTCCACTCCAAGTGAAGTGCTTTCTGAAGGATGTGGACTTTACATCTGCTCCACCACAATTACATTAACCCCCCAGGACCCTTCCCTCCCTCCCACCTCCCCCTCTCTCCCCTTCTTCTTCAGCCTGCTGGAGCTGAAGAGCCTCACACACACGATGCTCATAATGATGTGTTGGTAAAACATACACTCGCTATGTTTTTACAACCTTTAAGAACAAATCCCTGCATAAAACTCACATTCTACTTGTGCTGACTGACATCGTATTTTTTCCCTGCTCAGATGAATGCAGTAAACACATTGGTGAACGTCAACACACATCATAGATATAAGCGCAGTTGCCAGGAAAGAGAAAAGAGAGCCGGGAGTGAGCTGTGATGATCCGGACTAAATATTGATCAGTGTTTAAATCATGCAGCACTGGGTGAGTTTGTGTTTGTGTTTGATGACAGTCCTGCTCTGATCCTCTGCTGTTTGAGCCACTTCATCACAGCTGTTGTCCACACTGTCTCACAGGGCTGGGAATATTCTCAGGACAATAGATGAAAAATCCAAGAGGAAATCAAGGATTTTACATTTTTTCCATGTGTTTGCTTTTATTTTCTCAGATTCTTTCCAGAGTCCATAAACACCCAGAGGAGGATGGAACTCATTGTACTCTGTCAGTGTGCGCAGTCAGGCGTTTTACAGTTTAGTAACATTTTTGGTTGTTCTGCATTCAACATGTGTTTTAATACAAATTAATGTCACAGTCTGCAATAATATACCCAACAACAAAAAAGACCACCTGAAAGAAGGTGTGTAATGTAATTTGAAACCACGTAAAACCATGTAAAACCACGACCCAGTAATGGATAAGTGGGTTTGAATGCATGAATGGATACCAAAACTCTAATACAGAGAAAATGTTTTATTTTAATAATAAATCTATCTAAACTTTCTACGTAACTAAACAATCTAGTTTGTTATATGGAAAGTTTATATGAGTTGGATCTTAATGTAACAATATTTGTGATGTGTAGGTGTAGGAGCAAAAAGGCCGAGGACAAATGATGGTGTTGCACTATTTTTAAAACTGAGCCACTGAGGAGAGGGGGTGGAGCAGGTGATAATCACTGACACCTGAGGACAGAAGAGCCTGGAGTTCAAACACCAGAAGAAGAAAAAAATCACCGAAAGAGAAACAAGGAAACAATGACTGCTAAGTTAGTCCAAAAGAATAGTTTATTTAGTGACAACGTTGAGATAAACTGGAGAAGGTGTGGTTCCATCAGTTTGGATGCTGTTGTGGAATTCTCTTTGATGGAAGACACATGAAATGTGAGTGAAAAGATTCCTTTCTTCGAGGCTTTGTTTTCAAACATTTTCAAATTTTTAGTTGACATTGACTGAGTCACGTCAACATTTCTGCTCCAATCAGGATTATTTATTCCTGTTTGTTTGAATAGTTTGCTCGTTTCCCTTGTCTCTCTTTTGTGAAGGGAGCAGATCAGCAGTGATTCCTTCTGCCATTCAAAGAGAAAATATTTTTTCTAAGGATTGTTTTTATTTTCAGCTTTGAAAAACAATTATTTAAATGACAAAAATGACTTAGTTCAATCCAAAAATATTCGAGAGAGATTATTTCTCTGTCCTGACAGGACTGACCACAGATTGACAGATTGACAGACCAACCTCTGAGCTAGAAAAGTCCATATCTCTGTCCATATATTTCTGGATATTCATGTTCTTGATTATTGCTCATGGTGGCAGTGGTGGCCTAGTGGTTAAGGAAGCGGACTTGGGTCCGCAAGGTCCCCGGTTCGAATCCACCAGCTGCCAGGTTGCCACTGAGGTGCTCTGAGCATAGC
>JAFBJS010055155.1:206936-224623 GCA_016785265.1 Paraplagusia blochii | reverse complement strand
CCATTTATCCGGGCTTGGGACCGGCACTAAAAAAAACACCGGCTTGTGCTCCCTAGTCCTCATAATCAGTTAATAAATAAAATGGCAATAATCTAAATTCATTTCATGGTACCACCTACAGCTCAAAGATAAAGGAAGTGGTTGTGGGCTAGATGTCAGCACACTGCAGACAACATGGACATATTGTAGGAGTCTCTATTAGGTGAAAGTGAACTACTTCCTCTTGTGAAACAGCTCACCATATAGATGTGTATAAGAGACAGCCTGTACACGATTGGTCAGTTTATTTCCTGATACCAGCGCAGCTTTTCCTGTGTTTACAATGGCGTAAACACAGAAAAAGCTGTGCACCTTAACACTGTCCCGTTAAATTCATCTGCCGTATAAATAGATTATAGATCCGGGTCCGTACAGGATTACCCCTGAGTCCGGACACGGAGCACGGTCCGCCAGTTAGTGACCTCTGGTCTAGAGCAGCAGTGGGCAAACTTTTTGACCTATGGGCCACAATTTCTCCTAAAATTGGACACGGGGCTGAGTCAAGAGCAGAGAGATGGAGCATTCGTGTAAGCTAAGATAAATGGCAAGTAAAAGTCATGTATCAAACCCAAAATACTACATTTCTAATAGCCTTTACTATGTCATCTATTGGGGAAACGCAGGCATTGTAGGGAAAAGTCGGAAGTTTAATTATAATATAAATAAATTATTTAATTTGGACAGTGATGGTGGGCCGCATAAAAAGGCTCAATGGGCCGCATGTGGCCCCCGGGCCTTAGTTTGCCCACCCCTGGTCTAGAGGGTGAACTCCACCTGCCCTCCTCACAACACTCGCTATAGGCACTGTGAGGCAGAAATCAGTTCAGTTCATCTCAAAGTCAGGATTTCCAGATATATGCTGGACAACGTGCTTCCATTTCAGTGTAGTGAGAAGTGGGCGGACCTCGACCGAACACAGCTGGGCCAACTCTTCAGGTCAGGACTCAGGTGTCCACCAACACTTGAAGGCTTCCAAATATTCCTTTGAGGACCAAGGAGGTGGTTGGAGACACAACCTTTCACCCACTTCCAAAGCCCTATTGGGAACAACACCCAGAAGATTCCCCTGCTCAACAACAGGTTTCACACATTAGCCGTGTGACCAAAACCGCCCTGACCACGACTGTCACGACCCATTGATACCAACCCAACGACTGGTATCGCACTTCACAGGTGAACCCAGGTCCACCCGACCTGAAACACCCCTTTCTCTACACCCACAGGATATAACATCTGTCACTCCCCTTTAACAAGTAGATCTAAGGAAACCTCTGGGATGAGAGGTGAAAGATGATCCAAAAACGTCGAGCAAGGAAATTTTGATCTTTCCGAGTAATTGTGCATGCCCTACAAAACCAAAGCCTCTTTAAGGAAAACCCAAACCTGACAAACACCTCTGATCACTGGCTGTCAGACTCCTGACAGCCCACTAACCTTTAAACTTAATCACCAATCTGTTGCAGTCGGCATTGAGACGGATCGTCACTTTTGACTGACCTTTCCTGGTAAAACTCTGCTCTCACTTCCTCTTTATTTTAGATTTTCCTGTAAATACCCTGGTGAATGTCCTACCGAGGGCCTTCAAAGTACTGTACCTCCATCAGTGACAAAAGAACGTTCTCCACTCTGTAAGTGTAGTGCCACAGCAATCATCCAGGGGTACGTGGACCGCCGCAACCACCCACTTTCACACAGTCATCCAAAGTGTAAATGACCGTCATATTGAAGCAGTCTGAGTTCAAACCAAAGTCACAGAGTGTGATTGTCTCATCCTTCACGTGCACTCACGTCTGACACTTAATGCAATAGAAAAGTTTTCTGCCGTTGGCCTCTAACTTCCCGGCTACAGGGTAAGATCCATTTTATTGTGCCGCTGTCATCGGAGCTGGATGTTTTATAGCAGATTAAGATGTACATCAGAGACTTGTTAAATGAGGTTCATTAGTGTGTGAAACCCAATCAAGGCAAAATAATAAACTCCAGCCCTGTTTACACCTTTCATTAACATGCTGTCTGCGCTATCAGATTTTAATTACCGCTGGATTAAATCTCTCTGTAAATATCTGATTTCTCCTTAGCACCGACAGTCAGAGATACATTAGAGTTGTTTATCGAGTTAACAGTCGTGTACAGAGTATAAATTTTTCAACTGGGTTCGTTCGGCGGAATGATGGAATTGGAAGTTCTCTTCTTCGTCCTCCTGTCTTGACCTCTACTAAGTCTGGACTTCTTTTCATCTATTCACTCTTTAGTTCACCAAGTGAAAATCAACCTAAATCTTAAAAAATAATTTTAAATAACACAGCAACTCAAAATGTAGCTTGTTAAATTTGGTTAATTTTAATGAAATAAAAATATTTTTAAAAAATCATTATTTTGTGAAGACATTTCATAATCATTAACAGAGAATCGGAATAAATAGCCATAAAAAAGTCCTAAATGGTAATTTGATCATATTTCTCAGATTTAAAAAAAAACAAAACAACTTTTATCTATTTCCTATTAAAACTTTTCCTGGTTTATCCAGCTGGTTATTATAACATTAATCATCATTGTAGAATGGTGACAGCTGATTGGCTGCTTTAGGTGGTGACATAATAGAGTTCTGGTGTTATGCTGACAGGTCTACATGTCCGTTGTCCGGTCACTGACATGCGTTTCATCACATTTGCACCATTTTGGATGAGTGAGGGTCGAGATGATGCTTTGCTCAGAGTGCCTCAGTGCTGGCGGCTGGTGGATTTGAACCTGAAGCCTTACAGACCCAAACCACTATGCCATCACTCCCGCCCTTAATCTCACTCATATCTTCTCAAACTAAACCTGTTAAGATGAGTGTCTAAACTTGTTAGTTTAGACAAGACCTGGGCAAACTAAGGCCCGGGGACCGGATGTGGCCCATTCGGCGTTTTAATCTGGCCCTCCAAACTTGATCAAATTATACTGTTAATTTATATTATCATTATCCTTCTACTTTTTCCCTGCAAAGCCAGTATTGTCCTAATAGATGGTCACAAAGAGGCTTAAAGCATTTGGCCTTTATTCAATACTTTATTCATCATTTATTTTCACGCAAATATGCAATCTTTCCGATCCTGGCCTGGCCCGTGACGCAATTTTTAGCACCACCTGTGGCCCGCGAGTTGAAATAATTGCCCAGTCCTGGATTAGACAGTAATGATCCGATGCAAACTTGATGCTTCAGTGGACTGATGAATACACCCACACCTATGGAAAATGCTGCTTCATTTCCCAGCTCCGAGTGCATCACGAGTCAGCAACAAGATCTAAAAATACGGCGGCTTTTTAATCTGGGAGCGGTCTCTGGAGTATTTATTATTGATAGAGAGTGGACCGTGAGCAAAACCGTGACCCTCTGTACCCTCGGCTCCCTCTGCTCATTACTGCGTGATGAGAGCTGGAACTTCCCTTCAGGGCTGTGGCAGCACGCTGTGCTAATAGCTGCAGTCTGGTGACACAGAGGTCTGCTGGAGAGCACAGTCATCCATCGCATACAGAGTTCTGAGCACTCGCTCAGTCAGCCTGAGCAAATTGGCTCCACCAGCAACACAACCAGCAACACCAGCAGCAGCAGCAGCTCCTGTCAGCAGTGGAGCATAAAGCAGCTGATGTGCAACATACATATATTTTCCTCTCCTTTATGTCTATCTTGTAGCTATAAATGATGCAGTTCATAAACAAGTTTGAAAAACTTTAGTTGTTTACTTGGCATTGAGTTTGAGTTTAAGGAATGGAAACAAAGCCACATATGATTTTTTTTTTTTGTTCCTGAACAAAAAAAAGTCCATCCAGGTTTATTTCGTTTTCTAAAAAATCCTGTCTATCCTACAGTCAAAGTCCTTGGTCTCCTAGTCTAGTCTATGGTAGTCTACAATGACCTGATGAGGTTGACGTCCTGTGACGTTCACTGACTGAATGGACAGAGTGGGTGGACCATCAGACTATATGGGGAGGACTGACCACCAACTACTGCCACATCTCAAAGACAACAATAACAGGTCAATATTGGAGTCTGTCAATATGGACAATGTTAGTTTCAGATACAGTAACAATATATTTTTTTAACTGGTCATCACTAAATATTATAAATGGGTAGCCAGGCATTATCAACGGCCTGTCTAGTTAGACTACAGTATTTCATTGTTAAAGCAAAAAAATTAATTGTATATATTTGCCACTTCTTGTGTTTGGACGTGAAGATTTTCTTAGAATCCTATGTAACTAAAACAAACAAGTGTAAATGTGAACGTTGAGGGACATGTAACATCCACAAAAGCATCCAAACATATTGAGAAACTGTGCTTCTGTTCAGAACCAAACAAACCAATTCTGGTTCAAAGCCCTGGTTGCTAATTTGATATTGTTGTCCCACCAGGACTACAACTGTCTAACTGCACATTCAGAATTAAACTAGAACGCTTAACAAAATAAAATACCATAAACAATTTATATAAATATATCTAATTCCTAACCAGGAATGACAATTATTTCCAAATATTTAGATATATGACCTACATCAGTGCTTCCCAGTCTTTTTCTGTTACGCCCCCTAGCAAGAAGAAAACAATTTGCGCACCCCACCCCACCACCCACTCTCCGCTTTAACTATAAATAACAGCATTTGTCTATAAAATAGTTCTAGCTACACCTCTGCATAACATCCTTGTAAACATAAAGAAACAAAAAAGAGATATAGTTCAACTTATAAGGATGTGCAATTACACTTTATCATAGTACAGTGGAAAAAAAAAAACCCATGTTCCCCAGGGTCACACGCGCCCCTTCAGCATTGCATCGCACCCCCCCAGGGGGGCCCGCCCCACACTTTGAAAGCTCCATAACCTATTGTCGTCTTCGTACTAATCGGACATCCCTTGTGGACATTTCCGTGTGTTGACAGCTTGGCTCACTAAATTATGATTCAGCAACCACTGTGTTAATGTATGTGTAGCCATAGGGAAGCTGCTTATAATTCATCTTGGTCTGGAAGGTATTTCACACCGATGTGGACATGTACAGTATACAGATCATATCAGTGAACACCAATCATATTAATGTGCTGTGTTGACTTGACTAATTACTGTGCAGATTACCCTGTTGTTTTTTTATTAGTGTTTCTATCATAACTGTCCTTAAATACTAAGTGGCTGCGCAGTGATAAACAAAAAAATACAATAAATCTATTTTGTATGGTTTATTCCTTCCTTACCATTCGTTATCATGTTTGTTCAGCCATACAATGAGCTGATAGCCAAGAAGGCAGCTGCCAAGTTCCCATAATGCACTGTGCCGTCGGGGCTATATGTTTTCCTACGCTTGTTGACACGATTACTTATTTCCAAGTAATCATTTCCTGCTGTTTACATTACCCTGCTGAGTGTGGTGGCAACATCACGGCTGCCATTGTTCTGTATTCCAGTGCGTATCGAGGAAAACGCTGATGGATGTAAACAGTAGCTTGTGTCCCAACGGTGGATTGGGTGGAGGTTCTTTTTTATGTGTCTGTGTTTATTCCTTGAGCCCTTTTTTTTTTTTTTTTTTTTTTGCCCCGTGTATATCAAGAACACTTACAATTGTAAAACAATGACAGTTTGAATACAGGACCTTTACCTATGATGAATGAGCAGAACCAACAGAAGAAAACCTGGACGTGGTGATTGATGTTTCTTGTTAGCACCTTACGGCTCAGTGTGCTGACCTCTACAGGAGGAAAAGGAGCCTGACAGGAGCGGGCAAAACTTCTATTTCTACAACAACTCCATTGCTTTTGACCAGATCTCATATAAGCTGGATTATTACATCCATCAATTGTCTTTGACGTTGAACTAAACTTTTGGCTTGCGGACCAAATCTGTTCCACTGGAGGTTCAGTTTGGTCCATTTGATGGATTTTTTGATAGTGAAAAGGAATAAACACTTTATGAGAAGACATGACAAAAAAAGGACTTATTGGTATTCATGGGTCATTCTGTTATGACAGTGCTGGTTTGGCCCAATGTACTGTAACAGAGAGAGATCAGACCGCCCCCTGCAGGAGAGTGAGGGCATTGGCAAACTAAGGTCCAGGGTGCCGGATGAGGTCTGTTGAGCTTTTAAATGCGGCCCGCCAGCTTTGTCCAAATACAATACTGTATATTATACTATATACTATACTATATTATCATTATACTTCTGCCTTTCACTGCATATCTCCAGTAAATGACATCATAAATGCCTTTAGAAATGTAACATTTTAAAGTGTTAATACCTGACTTTTACATGTAATTTATCTACGTTCAAACTAACTTTTAGCCCTGGTGTCTGATTTTAGGACAAATTGTGGCCTGTCAGTCCAAAACCTTGTCCATGTCTTATTTACAAACTGGACAGTCCACTAGTTCATTGCAGGGTCAAGTCAAGATTCAGACACTTGACCAGACAAGTGCAGCATTGACAGTGTGAGGCAGCACCCATCACTAGGTAGAAGAATTATTGACATTTATCAAAAATCTGCATATTTATGATTATTGTAATAATAACATCTGATGGATTTGCCCTATGAGGATGGAGTTTTAGAGGATGTACAGATTTTTGGAAGAACTGCTGTGACTTTGTTGACTGGAAATATTCAACAATAATCATTCCTACAAAAAAAAGATGCTGCAGAATTTGAATAGAAAAAAAAAGTCCCAAGAATTTCTTGATCTTGACAAACATTGATTTTGTTTTTGCTTTACTTCCTGAATTAATATATATAGGGATGTGATGAGAGCATTATTTGAAAACGGATACCTCCTCAGCCTGTGATGATCTGATATCCCAGCAGGCTACAGTGTGTTATTGGATACAGAGGACCATGAAGGACACAAGTTGTGTCCTCAACAATTACATTAGTTCAGCAGCGTTTAGAGCCTCATCTCCAGAGACGTCTGTCGTCTGATTCTGTATTCAATCTGAAAACGCAGGCAGTCGAAATGAAAGGTTGTAGAGGTCGAAGGACACCGCTGTTACATGTGTAGATGTGGTTATTTGGTTTGATTCAATTCTTGTAACGCAATAAAGCATACAAACATATACAGTATGTTAGAGATGCACCAAAATAAAATAAAAAAATCTTAAAAATAAAATACCACTGGCTCCATCATCAACTTCCTGTTGCTCCGATGTTACATCTTTTGGCCAATAATCAAATTTGCACCATTTTTGACTGAAAATTGGTGCAAAAAAAATCTGTTACATGCAGTAGTGGAATATGTATGCATATATACCTCCACGTTGTCAAATTTATATGTATTTCTCACATACATGTTTGAGTATATTTCTATTTCTGACCAGATATAAACATTTATTACACCAGTATTTTCAATCATCATGATCTACTATCCATTGCTGAGTCACAGCAGTCTCCATAACTGCCACCCAAATCACATTGCTCCATATTGGGAGCCTTCCTGAGTGTGGTGAGCTCACTGGAAGTTATGCGGGTCAGGAAGGACTGATCCTCAGAGCATCTCAGTGGCAACCTGGCAGCTGGTGGATTAGAACCCAAACCCTCGTGGACCCAAGTTCTGCTTCCTCAACCACTAGGCCACTACTGCCGCCCTACACCTATGAGGTGGTGATATAATTCATCTTGTGAACTTGTGTACCTTTTCAGTCAAGGGAAGACAATTAAAATCTGGTGACACGGTTGTGCATAAATACAGCGAGACACAATTTAACAATTTATCACCCTGTGATTTCACACATGCATTATTTATTGATCGGAGCACTGAGCCTGTGCATATTTCCAGTTGGACTCCATGTTTGTTTTATCAGGGACATTATGTGCGTGACCTTTAGATGTCACGGCCCTGCCTGAGGAGGCGGACCTTAATGATGCACTGCGGTAAGTCGCTGCCTAATCAATGCCCACTCAGAATGCTGCACACAGTGTTCAGCTCCAGGCCTCTGTTTTTCCTCTAATGTGACGTTCGGTTATTCATGAGAAGCGGATGCAGCCTAACATTGGGCCATGTTAAAATAATCATCTTCAAACCATAAACTACGGAGGACAGATATCGAAGACTGAATCTGAGCCTGACAGGAAATTTGATGGACCTGATACGCGGACGCTATCTCGGCTTAAAAGGGTTGATCAGCTGACGATGTGAGCTGGAATAAATTTAAAGTAGACCTTGATACTTTTCAGGTTTCTCGAACTCCACTTACTGCTTGTCATGGGAATGATGAATTCTATCGATCTCTCATCGGTTGTCTAATCGAGCCAATTTGGAAGACGCGTCCATGCCTTTGTCCATACTGACAGTAATGTGGACATACGTTAAATATTTAATATGAATGATGGTGGGACGGCAGGGAAGGAGAAAAGGGGGGGAGAGGGGGAGATAATGTAACGTCTGGCCTCTGGAGACGGCCCTCTTTCCTCTTCCTGCGCTGTGCTGAGTTGGCAGGATGTCTTCAGCCACTTAGACACTCAATTACCACTAAACAGCTGTTGAGGCTCATCGCTCTGAAAATCCCTCAAAAAACGTGGTCCAATATGTGGTGCGGGGAGGAAGTGGACTGTGGGGAATACATGAAAAGACCCTTTGATAGAGAAATGGCTGAAAGAGGATTTTTTTCAGCCCACGTTCTCGCTCGACACTTGGCAACGGGGTGGCTGCAAACTGGGGAAAGGAATTTCAAGCATCCTGCAACAGTACACACTGAATTTGTACACATGTGAGGCAGCACGTGGATCATTATGGCTGTGTCCTGAGGACAAAATGTCTTCTTTTAGTTGCTGATCTGGGAGTTTGGACATAACTTACTGAGAGCTGTACTTTTTGGAAATGTTCTTGGAGACGCGAGATCAACAGAACAGATAAAAGGCTGAGATGATGATCTCTTTACATACACCAATGACAAGGTGAATCAAAATCTCATGAATTCTGTAAAGATCCCAGTTGACTAGTTGACTGGTTGTTGACAAAATTGCTTGTGGTCCATATTTTACCTGTATCTCCTGATTTTTACTGAGGTAAACTTTACTTTCCTTTAACTTTACGTATGGTGCCATTAGTGGCACAACTTAGAACTTGGAAGTTCTAAGTTGCAGCGCAGGTTCTAATAGTAAAACTGACCTCAATAAACTAGTGATTTGAAATAGGGACATAGTAAAGTATACTTGAAATGAACCTAGTAATTTTGAGTAAGCTATACTTGAGTTGAAGTAAACATTACTTACAATACAAGTGAACTCAACTGACTTAACCTTGGTAACTCAATATTTCAGAGTAACTTTACTTGTTTGTTTCAAGGCAATTGGTTTCCAAGGTTTTTCTACGTAAAGTTAACTAATTGGATTTTACAGTGTGTAAATGTTGGTTTGTATCAGTCGGGGGACCAGTGGACCAATGATGAACTGTCCATTAGATCATGGTGTCCCACCTGGTGTTCCCATCTCAAGATCCTGAACAGGATAAATTCACAAGATGCTTCTTCCTCCTCTGACTGGCAGTCAATTGTAGTTTTCATAATTTCTAAATTGATTTATTGCTTCCTTCTTGATAATGTACCTGTAATGTAAAAAAAAAAAAAAAAACTCTTTTGCGATCCTGGCTGGACTGTGAGAGCCATGAGGCTGGAGCTTTGTTTCCTGTGGATCACAAACCCCCATGTCTGAGAAGCTGTAGACTCATGAGGAGAACAATGGACTGTAGTCTGTTGTTACTGTGTGTTTAACTGTTACACACCGGCTGTAAAACAGTCTGTAAGTATTGCAAAATTTCTCATTATTTTGAAACTCCAAGATTCACCTCCTGATCAAGACCACTTCCCGTTAGGGTGGTTGGCTCCTTCCCGTGGGCCCACCACCTGGAAGAAGGTCCATGAGGGGATGGAGGCTGCAGGTTACATATAAGTGCACCAAAGATTGATGGATGGATTGTTAATAATATTTCCCAGCTGGTCATTTCCCTCCTGGTATCTCTTATTTCCCCTGGTCTTCCAAACACACTTTCAGCCACAGTCTGACCCCAATTCCTGACACCTGGCGCTTAGTGATATTAGGTAATAAAAAGCTCCACGCTTCTTTATGGACGTGCAGATTAGTGGAGCTTTGATTTTCTGACACTGTCCTCTCTGTCGTCATCCTGCCAACAAAACCAATAACAGTGGGCTGAAAAAAAAAAAAAACGGGCTTTGATCAGGAGGAAGGAGATATTGAATGTGTGAATAAGGGGGATGAGGAGAATAAGGCTGGCTTATGATGAATTGTCAGCCTCCTTTGAGAGGCTTTTTTTTACTGTTTTGCCTTCACACAGACATTCAGTTGCTTTTATTTTCTCACATAAAGCAGACTGATTTCAATGTCAAGTCTCTGTCGACACAGAGAAACGGAGCTCAGATTGCTCCTTCTGAAGAGAATCTCTTAATTGGACTATCCTCGTACTTCTTCTTCTCCATGCTCTCCTCTGCATACTTGGTCTCCCCTCTGGCTCCCTCACTCCTGTGATGATTTACACTTCGCCACAGGGATGTTCTCAGCCTTTAATCACTCAGCAGACCTTATCTTAAGCCTGCCTGTGTGCACGGCAAAGGAGCCAGTGAGCTGTGGGAGGAAGGAAACGGGGAATGTGGGATGCACTTACAGTAAGTGTGAAGAAAAGAGAAAAGCTTTTTTTTTTTTTACTTGCATTGACCAGTCTGACATTTCTTTGGTTTCACTGCAGAGAGGTCCAGCAGCAAAGGGTTAGAACCAGTGGACACGGGTGGAAGGTTGGAGACAGCCTGGCTGCATCAAGTCTGCGGATTTAGGGATTTGTTTGTAATAAATATAATATTTTATGTTTTATCTCTTCCTGCCTCTAGACAGTGTCTAAGAACACTGGTGTATATTTAGACTCTACTGGCATTAACACCATGACCTAAAAGTTGATTGGAAAATTACATTCTTCCCCAAAGACTTGGTCGTGACCGAGGGATGGGTCACATGGGGCTTTTGTTTGGCTCGTCCTGGATTTTTTTTTTCCCCCAGGAGTTCATGGGCAGTTTAACTGGTTTAATTACATTGTTTTGTCATTGTTTAAACCAGAGGTGTCCAAATTTTTTGTCTTGTGAGCTACTACTCTAAATATTAGAGGTCTAAAGATAAATCGCTTCGGATCAGTTATCGATCTCTGACCTTCACGATTGGATTGTACCGGTCCAAAAATCCCTGATCGGTTAAAATGCAGTAAAACGGTTTGTTGTTTCGGATTTTTGTCCGTGAACCGGTTTTCAGCTTCATTGCCCCGTCCACACAGAGACGCCTCCTCCAACTAGAACAGCTTTGCCGATTTTGTAGAGCGACAATTGAATACACTTATAGACCCTCGCACCAGCTGAGGAACAACTTCCAATGAAACCCGTCTCATGGGGAAAAAGAGGAAGAAACCTCAGGGTGACAGACAGTGGAGGGGCTTTGAGGCCTTTAAGATATGGTTCCCAAAGAAAATAGTAAATAAAAAGGCAGAATAATATACATTTACGTGGCCTTTTTTAACATATTGAAATTGTATTGCTTAGTATGGATAAAAAAAAGGTTACCTAACCCTTACAGCGAACCCAAAAATAAGTCTATCTGGTGCAAAGCAGGAGTTCTGGCTGTGTATCTTTTAATCTGCTCAAAATAACAATTCCAGTACAATATCTTCTGAGATTTCAACACTGTGTGTGTTCAGCCAAGACCATAGGTTTATATATATATATATATGTGTATATATATATATATATATATATCTCCACAGACACATATGTTTCTCTTTTCATTTTTGCACCATATGGTTCAGGGCTTTGAAGAAGGAAGCCAGCGAGAGCGTGAGCTTCCAGAACTATTGATTATGGTTCATTAGTTAAGAGGCTTTGTGAGGTGTGTGGTGATGTTCCATCCTGAGAGCTACACACTTTTCCTCCCAATTTTTTGGCCCACGTTGAGTCCACTTTTCATACCTCTCGTCTGTGTGAAGAGCCAAACTACTGTCTCAGCCCTGACATCACGTCTCAGCCTCCATCCCTATGGTACATATGACTTGTTATCCAAATAAGTCACGCTTAACAGAGCCCTCCTGATGGAGACTCTGATATGATTTGGCCCGTGTGATGATTTGTTCATTGTAAAGGTCAAAAAATGTCAAAACCTATATAATTTTTCCTGAAAACAGATCTGGGATGTCTTGAGTGGTGAAGTTCCTACAGAGGAGCTGAGGAGGAGTGGAGTTTCTTTTTTTTTTTTTGTTGTAATTGAGGACACATGAGCAGAAGCAGAGCATGAAAGAAGACCATTGAGCGAGCTCAGGGCTCCGGATCAATTGCTTGAAAGAAAAAAAAAGGGAGAGAAATGCTTGAGTGAATCAAGAGAAGGACAGATCGTGAGCAACACTGACTGATGTGCCGCTTTGTGGTTTGTCAGCGGGGTGGGTTATTTCACAAAAAAAATAATGAGCAAGTCACTGTCAGCTTGGGCGTAAAAACATATTTACATAATGAAATGTCACTGTATTGGTTACAATTTATCACCAGAACCTATGAACAACAATGGTCTGAGTTTTTATCTCTGGGTCAAATTTTCTTGGTTGAGGCAACAATGAAGATGTTGGGTTATGTGTATTTTATGAAGTCTGTGAAATGTTAATAATTAATCAATAAATTATTAACTATAAGGACATGTCAGTGTTTTGACCCTTTGTTTAAAAATATGTTGGAATGCATTATTTTAGGGACGTCCGTTAACTGGACTCATCCAGCCCTAACATACAAAGGCACACTGACTTAAAAAATAGCGTTCCTTAAAGTGCTTAGAAGCATTTCAGCATTGACACAATGCAAAACCAGTCCTCGTCTCGTTGATGACATGTGAGACGGCTCAGGATAAGTCACGGCAAAGAACCATGTCTCAAAAACCTCCACACATTTGATGAATTCACACGACACCATGAATTTTGTCTGGTCGCTTTTGTGTGTTCTTTGTCGTATTTAACTTTGACTCTTTGACAGAAAGCTGCATTGTTGTTTTTTTCAGTGAGTCTATTCTTAGTTGATTTACATTAATTTGCTGCATAAAATGACTTGTGATAAAGTGTTAAAATCTCACCCCTACCCTCACATGACCAGCTCTGTGCAATCATTACAGTTTTGTTATCGGCAAAAACTTAGTTATTAGGCACAATAGTGGCCTAGTGGTCAAGAATCCGGGTGCAGAGGGTTTCAGGTATGAAACCACCAATTGCCAGGTTACTGAGCATGGCACCCAC
The DNA here is from genome assembly GCA_016785265.1 of Paraplagusia blochii. Taxonomy (NCBI): domain Eukaryota; kingdom Metazoa; phylum Chordata; class Actinopteri; order Pleuronectiformes; family Cynoglossidae; genus Paraplagusia; species Paraplagusia blochii. The sequence goes on along the minus strand of JAFBJS010055155.1, from coordinate 211,310 downwards.
CCCACACGCTGCTTCCCGGGGCGCTCAAAGCTGCCCACTGTTCTCTTTGGTGATGGGTTAAATACAGAGTTTGCATTTGTTGTGGACAGAGGTGTGGATCACAACGACAAGGAGTTTATTTATTTATATTTTTATTTATTTATTTTTGTGTAGCGGTGTGTAGTGTGTTGTTGTGCGTTCAGGTTGGGTTTGATGACATCCGACAGCACACGCCTGTCAAAGTGACAGGACCAGGGTGTCCAGGGTATTATTACAGCTTTGCATCATGGGATTTTCAATGTCAGTGGAAAATACGATACCGATTTGTTTCCATATTATTAATTTTATCCTCATAACAGGCCGATAATATTGGTCCACCAGTATTATCAGACATATATATTATATTATTATCTAATTATTTTGTAACCCTGACAAGATTAAAACAGATAAAAAAACATGAATATTGTAACAACAGACTACTGTCAGTTATGATATAAGTGTAAAATTAAAAAGGTAAAGTTCGCCAGTCCAACGTACACCAATAAACCAATAAAACATAGCAAAAACACTTATTTGCACATCTGCCTGTCAAGGTTTCTCAGCAAACAAATGCCACCCACTGTCAGCAGGTTGAGAAAAAAAAAAAAAAAAAAAAACGTCTCTTTGTCTCTCCTCACTGTGGCTTCTTTAATAACCTGGACCTGGAGACGGGTTGATCAGATTGAAACAGCAGCTTTGACAGATGTCTCAGGTGAAAGGTAAGAACTCTGTTAGTCAGGTCAGATCCATAACAGCCTCGCAGTATTACTCACTACAGCATAGGGGCCGTTCAACCCATTTTACCCCGGCCAACGTGCATTTACCCCCGCTGAGTGTTTATTGTTGCTCCTGGTGTTCATAACGGGGCATACATGATGATAATTAATAAAAATATCAGCCGAACACTTCCCAGTATCAGAGACATTTAGTTTGGCAGCAGCACATGTGAGAAATGAAATCTCCCTGTCTCCCTGCTCACATACCTCTGCAGCTTTTTCTCCTCCTTTTTCAGTCCCTTGTTTTCACAGGCTTGTGTGGAATCAGAGACATCTGGGGGGGTGGGGTGGAGGTGGGGCGGGCTGCAGATGGAGCGATGGAGACGCACAGGCCCCTGTTTGCTTTGGCTTCGTCACGAAGATGAGGTTTATGACGGCCCCACTCGCAGTCATGCGACATGATAAGGCGGTCTCATGAGTTCAAGGTTACATGAGTGGCAGACAGATTCATGACGAGCCTGGCGGGGCGATCAGAGGGAGCCAGGTTTGCTTTTATGGTCTAAGATGTCCTGTGAGTGTGAATGGGAGGACGGAGGAGGGGGGGCACAGCCATCATTACATCACAAACCCCCTCCCAGTTATCTCCTAATGCATTTTACATTCACCTCGCTGATAGGAAATGGAGGATGAAAAGGAAATGATATGTGATAAAAGTTTCTCTGCACGACTCAAAGCAGACATGTCAGGCTGAGGAGAAGTGAGACCGTGGCAGAACATAAATGATTTGACAGATTACAAGTACATCTGTGCGGAGACATCTCCTCACTCTATACTTTGACCTTGTAAAATCCAAAACACTCGGCTCAAATATACGTGTTGTGTCATTAAAGAGTCCGGATTCAGGCTTTTTTGAGTTAAATTTTTGATTATCCAGACCTTTGGAAGTTTTACTGTTTTGCGTCAGGCTGTGACGGGAGACACAGATCAGATTAATTCTGTTTCCATTGGTCTGTTTGATGTAGAACAGACAAAAACAGGTAAAAGAAAAAACAAGAAATTGACCTTTTAAGTGCGACAAAGAAGAAAAATGTTCCTAGAAATGATTTCAAAGCTTAGCTGTAGCTGCATGACCGATGACACAAAGCATCTGTAATGTGCTTAATGAATATAAATTGCCCCACAGTGCATTTCAGTCAGAGCATATATCTCACACAGTCTTGTCCTTGAGTGTATTTACATTACACTCTCTCCGTCTTGGAATGGTTTAGACTGGCCTGCAATTTATATCCATGCACGACTGCCACAAATAAACAGGACAGTGAATTAATTAGAGAAGATTCATGATGTTTAAAAATATGAGGGAGCGTCAAAAAGGTAGAAGATATTAAAAGAAAAACATCTTATTAAGGTTCAGAAATCGATACTTGGAGAGCAACTGGACAGGACACCTACTTACTGTCCAGTTGCTCTGGACAGACATCTTTCTATTGGACAATTTTGTCTTTGTCACCACCAGGTCTTGCCAACAGTGGGTGCTAGATCAAAACTTGTCATGATTTTTTTTTTTTGCTTTAGTTTGCTCAAAAATGATGTCAGTGTAGTTTCAAGAAAACTGATCACATGAAAAGGAAGACAGAGATGAAAAAAATGTGTCCAAGATGTCACATCTTCATCATGGTCAGATCTATCATCTCAGGAAATGATATTCAGTGAGTGGTTTAACCTTGATGTTTATAAATCAATATACAGTATGCCTAGAAAGCCAATAAATGCTCATGTGTTAAAGTATACAGCTCATATTCAATATTATAAGAATAAATAAATAAATCTCTCCTCGACCGGGAGCAGCCTGAGACACTGGACCCTGCTTCCAGGCTGGCTGTCAGCATTGATAGGTGCATTAGGATGACGGATCTGTCTCCGCCTCCAGAAAACACTTTTCAATCAAGGCCAGTCCAGTGTAAAAAAAAAAAAACATCTCCAGTCTCCAGGGCACTTTTACATCCAACTCCTCGGCCCTCGACAATCACTGCACCAGCACAACTTCCATTATCTGTAACACAAAGGCTCATTGACACCTTGATTGCTGAGGGACAGCTTTGGTGTAACACAACACAAAGGCTTCATTCTGGCCTCGGACCTTCTAGGAGAAAATAAGCTGACCGTGTCGCAGCATTCATTTAGTGCAGTTACTGGTGTAGTTGGGAGGCGAGGGGGGCGGAGTCAGCAACAGCGCATGGCTGTGATTCTCTTTTGCTAAAGAGTTAGAGGACGGATTAACCAGAGCGTACAGTAGTTTAGCTGGTGAAACTGGACGGCCATCAATCTCAGGGTAGTGCTTGGAAGGAACAGTGCCCCCTGTATAGCCCTGGGTGTATAGTTATGTGAAATTGTTCATCGTTTGGATAAAAGCATCTTGCTGGTAAATGCACTTTAATGCATCAGAAAGGTGTTGTTTCCCAGCTGTAGCACTTTGAACGTTGCGAAAACACAATTACGACAAAAACTGGACTCAGGTAACACACATGGACCTGTTGCCTCATAACTGACCTGGTTTTTTCTGCACAGTTCTGATTCTAACGTGTTCTTCCCACACAACAAACAAAACCGCAAAAACTGCAGTTCCGTAATGTAGTGGTAGCACCTCAGCCCCAGAGTCCCGGGTTTGATTCTCAGAGGAACCACAAGCATGATCATGTCATCTTATTCTTTTCCTTAGGTGCATAGAAGTGTATAATAAATGTAAATGTACTCAAAACCAGTTTGCACAGATTATATCAGGCGTGGGCAACTATTGTGACTCGCAGACCACAGGTGGTACTAGAATTATTTTTTTTTAAAGGAAAGCAAACTCCTTGTCACTGAGACATTGTGATTCACACCACTGCACACAACCAAACTTGACCTCTGCATTTAACCCATCACTTAACTGAACAGCTTGGAGCAACTGAGGGGCAATGAGTGGGGACCGTTCCATGCTCAGTGGACCTCAGTGGTAACTTGGTGGTATTGGGGTTCTAACTGGGGACCTTGTGGACACAAGTCCGCTCCCTTAACCATTAGGCCACCAACTACCCCAAGATAGAAGAAAAGGTAGAAGGATAATGATAATGTGAATTAAAAATGTTATTTGAACAAGTCCGGCTGGCCAGATTATAACGCTAAATGGCCCTCATCTGGCCCCCGGGCCTTAGTTTGGTCTGGGTTATATACTGATAGGCATACTCTAGCTCAGTGGTCGCCAACCTTTTCTGCACTGCGGACTGGTTAAATGTCTGACAATATTTTCACTGCCCGGTGTAGCAGATAGAACCAAATCAGCATCAAAAACTGTTGTATTTTCTCTCTAACCGTAATAACCGTAAATCCACTGTGTAATCATGTGCAACTTCACTAGCCACATCCCAGTGACGTCGCACCAACAACAGAGCATGACATGAGCATCATCCTTTCAGCTCCAGCACAATGCAACACACTCTGGTCGCTATGGTAACGTTTAAACATACCCTCAAAATAATACACAAAAAAATATATTAGACCACTCTTTCTTTAATTTCTTGTCCATTCAAAAGTCTGCTTCCACTTAATCTACATTAATCTGGACAAATATAATAACAACAAAAAAGGCTCATAATTCAGT
>JAFBJS010055155.1:195171-206833 GCA_016785265.1 Paraplagusia blochii | reverse complement strand
CATGGTTTTGTGTTCATTGTTTCCCCCAGGTGATAAACCTTTAGTGGAACAAGGCATTAAGATGAACAAGGAATTGAAGAAAACAGCAGAGTGGTCTTATCATTTTTTTTCCATGACTGTATATAAAAAAAACTCTTCATCTTCTTCAACACTTTGCCTAATGAGAATTTAATGACAAAGTAGGATTTAATGATAAACCAGATTCCCTCCAGGTGAGACCACCAGCCTGAAGTGGCCTTAGGAGCAGCTTAGGATGAAAATGGGAGGATTTTAAGGCTTATTTCCCAGCTCCATCTGCTGTGCCTCTTCAGGAGGACATGTGCTCATATTCCTCATCCTCCATGAATATGGAGCAGGACTTACTGGTGGCCTGACTCTGCTAAATCCTCGGCACCTGCAGTGCTGGTCTTCAAGAGGCCGCAGCGGAGCGGCACTTTGATCCTCGGTGACTTTACTTCTGCACAGCCTCAGGGCTTGTTTGTTTGGATGCAGCTGGGAATGGGAATGTGGGATTTTACATCCACAACAGAATACAAACAGTAAACAGCGGAACACATGGGATTGGTGGTAAATATCAGCTGTCATCTGTGACGGTTAAGATTTTGGTAAATATGTATGGATTCGAGACCTTGATTAGCATCTGTTCCTGTCTGACACATTTTAGTTTCAACAATTGAAGTTCTACTTGACATTATGATCTGTAATTAAGGTAGCTCCCAGCTTTTAGTCTTCAGGTTCTTAGCCCATCCACATTCTGAAGCAGGTTTTTTCTCAGCCTTATCCGTTATGTTCTCCTGCAGTTTCATCAGGAAGTCTGCAGGTGTTGTCCAAGGCAACTCCTGAGCCAGCATGTCTCGTTGCTCATGCCCGAGGTAGGACATCATTCTTTCAGACTTAGGCCGAAATGTCCACTCCACTGGATACGGTCATGGCCTGCCTGGCAATTGAAAGGATGTCTGATTGTGATGGATGGAGGGAAAGAGAGCAGTAGGCAGTTTCAAAGAAACCATTTGAGACTAGAACCCATCTGTGTTAAAACGTTTGCAGACTGAAGGTGTACGCAGACTGAGATGGTGCCGAATTGTTCAGATGGGGCTCCAGGCAGAGAGGCTTGGCATGAGCTTCATGTAGCAACTCTGTGAACGCAGCCAGAAGCTGCTTCTCAGTTTGGAATCCTGACATGATGCAGAAAAAAAAAAAACAGTGCGGTGTGTGACTCTGTTCTAACACACGCGCACACAGTTTGGATCGGTGGCAAATTAAAAAATCCACGAGTGAGTGTCCATGAGTGTTGTGCTCTGCCAGTCTTTATTTATCTAAAAAGGGAAAATGTAATTTCATAAACACTTGGATAAATCAGAAAAATTCAGCCAGAGGCTAGTTTTCATCTGTAATCCCCTGACCATGATGTAAAAAGGCAAGAAGCACACAATACATAAAACATAAACAAACACTTTTTGTACAATTGAGAGATTTTTCAGCTTCATCTGGCATCTCCTTTCAAATTGCATGAACATTTGCAAGATTTAACCTTGATTTTTTTTTAACGTACATTTGTCAATATGGCCTTTAAAGCACAGCTGTGAATCTAATATTAACCCAAGATATTTATACTGATTGACAATTTGTATTTTATCTCCATTAACAAGTATATCAGGATCAGGAGACTCTCTACTTATTTTAGAGAAATACATGCCTACAGTTTTAGAAAAGTTTAGCTGTAGACATCACTGCTGTAACCAGATTGTCTCACAATCAACAAACAAAGACATTGTTTTGTAATGTAACGAGCGATAGATTCCGTTAGTGCCGTGCCGAGTTATTGCCGGCGAAGTCCAAGTGCGGTTGGAAAAACCTTTTGTATTTTATTCTGTCCGTTCCTCTGACTACTGGTGGTTCCTGCCGTGTCAGCGTCATCAGTCCCACTCTGCTGTCTCTCCGGGTGACTGCTAAGGTTTGTTGGACCTCCAGTGTATTCAATTGTCGCTCTAGAGCAGGGGTGTCCAAACTGTTCCACAAAGGGCCGGTGTGGCTGCTGGTTTTTGTTCCAACCAACCAAGAGCACACAGCTTGACCAATCAGGTGTCTGATGACTGTGGTCAGTTGATTAAACCTGTCAACTCAGGTGTGCTGCTGCTTGGTTGGAACAAAAACCTGCAGCCACACCGGCCCTTTGTGGAACAGTTTGGACATGTCTGCTCTACAGAGTCCGCAAATCATGTTTTTGCTTGTATCATGCTTTTATCCATCTTTCCATCCTTCTTGAAAAAAACAAATGATACCCAAACCTTCAATATGAAATGGGAAACACTGTAAGTTTCTTCTGTGTTGTCTGCCATGTTGCTCAGAGCAGAGTAAAACCCACAACCTGAACTCCAATGAAATCAGCCTACGTCTAAGTTCACACACCGCAATATGTATTGGCTCACCGCTCTAGTGGGCGGAAGCGGCCATTGTCGTGCTCACGTCTACCGTCAAATTGTTGGCGTGGCCATTGAACAGGAAACGGATCCACGGACAAAAGTCCGAACTATCAGACCGTTTCACTGCATTTTTGTTCGATCGGCGCTTTTTGGAATTGGCACACTCGGATCGTGTAGGTCACAGACGAATAACCGATCCAAAATTATTAATTCTCACACCCCTACTAAATACTTTTTAACCTTCACGCCTTCTATAGAAATATGTCTTCTGTGCAAAGGAAGCATTTACATTCGGAGAAGAATAATAATTTTGTCTTCCTTCTGCTTCAGGTTATACAGGAGTGAAATAACCTGATGTTTCCCTCCTCTTTTGTCTCTTTTGTCTGATGTTGACATCACTGCAGTTGCCGTATGTCGCACTCTGCGGAAATTGAAGTAACGACTCTGTTGTAAATAAAATAATAACCTTATTTTATCACGTAGTGAAAGGCAGAGACAATGTGATGCTGCTGTTGCACTCACCTACACAAACTCAATTTCCTCCCCGGCTGTGTTGTCACTGTTTCCCTCTGACCCTCAGGTAGTAAGGAGGAACATATGTGGCCTGTTGTGTTCAGGATTGTGTTGTCACTCTGTTTGCCGCGATCTCTGCTGCCAAACAAAGAACACAGACACACTATTGGTCACTGACACTGACGGTGACTGTGTGGACACTGTGGATGCAGCCTGATCCAACAGAGCCTGTGATTACAGGGAGATGAATAGCAGCGAAGAGGAGCAGAGGAGTAGACATCCAGTGTAGAAGGAGAACTCTGCGACAAAGGAGACTTCTGCATGCAGGCGCTGAGGTGTGACAGCAATGTTTGAAGCATTTATTTGGAATCTATCCATTTGATTGATTTAGGTCTGGTTTATGTATGGCGAAAGTCTTTGCATTGTTGTATAGTAAATTCCTTTTTTTACTTTTTTCATGGTTCAGGCTGTTTAATCTGTGGCATTAAGGTTTTTATTTCATTAAGTCCCACAAAAGCTGGTTAATTAGCACAAGAAATTAAATGTATTTGTACAGACACAGTGCAAGGCCTGTTTTTATACATTCATCCTCTTATGTTTCCAGGTCACAGGGACAACAGTCTCCATCATTACCACCAAAATGACACGGCACCATACTGTGAGGCTTCCTGCAGGTGGTGAGCGCACTGCAATATATATATATATATTTTTTCAATATTATTTCTATAAGTAGAATAAGTAATATTATAACGTGATTAATTTTTGCTATTGAACGAAAACCCCATTACCTTTAAAATGTAAATTTGATAGCGGTCCCAAGGAGGACACCAATGAAAGAGCAACATAAACAAGATTATAAGTCAATAACAATTTTTATTGACATTGATTTGTTTTTACAAAACTGGCTGCAACTCTTTCGTAGATCTTTTCACGTCATTATTATTTCATGTTTGTGGACTATTGACTAGGACACAGGAAGGTTTGGAGAAAAGACAGATTGAGATGGTTTGGACATATTCTGAGAAGGGACAGTGGATACATTGGTAGAAGAATGATCCTAAAGATGAAGCTACCGGGTAGGAGACAAAGAGAAGATCGATGGATGCAATGAGAGAGGACATGGAGGTAGTTGGAGTTAGAGTTGAGGATACAGAGGACAGGGGGGAGATGGAAATTGTTGACTTGCTGTTGCAACACCTGAAAAAGGGACAAACTGAAAGGAAAAGAAAGATAGATAGACAGATAGATAGATAGATAACTAGTGACATGGATGGACAGGATCAGGAATGAGGTGATTAGTGGGACAACACAGACACAAGGGTTTGGAGAAAAAGCCAGAGAAGACAGATGGAGATGGAGGAGGGACAGTGGATACAATGGTAGAAGAATGATCCTAGAGATGGAGCTACCAGGTAGGAGACAAAGAGGAGATTGATGGATGCAGTGAGGGAGGACATGGAGGTAGTTGGAGTCAGAGTAGAAGATACAGAGGACAGGGGGAGATGGAAAACATTGATTTTCTGTGGAAACCCCTGAAAAAGGGACAAGCTGAAAGAAAAAGACTGTGGACTAGTGAATACAGGTGTCCTGCAGTTTGTGTTTTATGTCTTCAGTGTTCTCTTAATTCCATAAATAAAAATATATATTAAATAAGAAAAAAATCCTGCTATCGGTTTTTCTGGGCTGAACAGGCTTGACTGTATCTCCAGTCTGTGTGCACCTTACTCGGTTGACTGTGAGTTACAGAGCATCCCTGAAAATTAACAAGGATCCAACTGTGTTGCTGTGTTTGTTTTCCTCTACGCTTCCCGTCTGAGCAGGGATAATGGCACAGTAGCCCTCACAGCAGCTATTTGTATGCATGGTAATGGAAGAGACCTACTATAGGAGGCACTAGTACAAAAGATGGACCAGTGGACTGGATTTTTTTTTTTTTTTTTCCCGTCAGATGGAGATCTGGATTACTGAAGAACAGACTGAAATATCTTCTCAAGAGCTGCAATTCTGTTACTTTTCAATTATGGTTCCATTACCAGCTCTGTCAACACATGAATCACTGTAACTGCACTCACCCAGGTTATAACACTGTGTTGAAAGAATCCTCAAAATGACATTCCATTTACTTCTGGCAATTCTGTGTGGGATTGCCAGTGTGCTCTTCCTGGCAGACGCGCAGAGTATCAGTGGAGTCGTACGGGTCAGGTCTACAGAGCTGCAACACTTCTGTTGGAAATGGAGATTGCGGTGATGCTGCTTCCTGAGCGTAAAAGGAGGTCAGGCCAGTGTGGCCTAGATCCTGCCTAGGGGTTGGTTCATATTTAATCTGAAAAACATAGTGATATGTTTTTCCGCCTCAGCTCGGAAACAAAATTCACTGACACCGGACGTTTTACTCCCGGCTGTAGTTCAGATATGTACCTATCACACAATAGAGCATGTGTTACTAACGACAGCTGTGCCTGGACAGATTTTATACACTGAATAACTCAAGTTACTCCCTGAAGCTAAACGCTCCAGATGTCTTATGGGTAACGGCTACAGTTTTAGCAACACCGGTAAGTGACAAGGCTCTGCCTGAACACATTCAGTGAATGTACCACCCTGTCGAAGATAATACCTTCGCCTCGATCCTAATACTTTCCTGAAACCATAATTGAAGGTATGATTGAATGCCACCGAGCCTCTGGGGATTGTGGTCCAACACACCAGGCTGCAGCTGAGGGAGAAGAACATGATATATGTTTTTTAACATCAAAAACTGCCGCTGCACTTGACTGTTAGATAACTGGACTGTTGGATAACTATATTTGGATACTATATATCAGGGAAAAATCTTTTCAAATTCTACCAAGCCGTTTGTCAGGAATTGTCGTTTGTGTTAATGCATGTGAAATCAGATGTTTTCAAGGAATCCACCCCTATGTTCTCTCATAGATTTTGCAAAAATATGTAAACTGGCATTTAGGTACAGTGGAACGGATGTAAATCTTTAGCTTCAGTAAATCTTGACTAATAATGTGTTGAATTTCCCCACTTTTTCTATGAGAGATAGAGCTTAGAAACTGTCAAAATGTCTGTTATTGTTGATCCACGGCTACAGATTTGGAAGGAAGAGAGGAAGGAAAACTCCTTGTCATTGTGACATTGTGATTCACACCACTGCACACAACCAGGGTTATAATAGTTTTGGTTCGTTTTAGTTAGTTTTGCCTTTAAGCACATTAGTTTTAGTTATTCGTAAAAGCAACTAATTTAGTCTTAGTTAGTTTTAGTTTTGTCCATAATGTTTAGTTTTAGTTTAGTTTGAATAAGTTTTAGTTTTCGTTTTAGTTTTCTGCGAGGTTCGAACAAAGACGAAAACGAAGGGTAGTTCATTTCTAATTTCAGTTAGTTTTGTTAGGACACATTTTCGTTTTAGTTAGTTATAGTTTTTTAATTTAATGATCGTTTTAGTTAGTTTCAGTTAACGAAGAGGTTTTTTCAGTGATGGTTTTTTCATTAGTTTTCGGTAACGATGATAACCCAGCACACAACCAAATGTCACCTCTGTATTTAACCCATCACCAAAGTGAACAGTGGGCAGCTTTGAGCACCAGGGGAGCAGGAAATGATGCCATGCTCAGTGGTGGATTCGAACTTGGAACCCTGTGGATCCAAGTCCGCTTCCTTAACCACTAACCCACCAACTGCCCAGGATCCTGAAATAGAATGTTATTACTCAGGATCTACCAGCACTCCTTTGGAGATCTACTGGTAGATCCCGATCTATTATAGGTATTGGGCAGCCCAGCCTTACACTATACATCTACACTGTTGACCAAACACCTGCCCTGACCCTGGGTCTGTTACCTCTGCAGTCATAATGGCTCATTAAATGGTCCAAACCTGTAGCAGTACAGCTGCGCACCAGAGGCCTTTAACAGAGTTGTCTCTCCTTCCATGCTTCTTGTGTTGTTGTCACTGGTCTGTGTTGCTCTTCTGGTTGAAGTGCGTGCGGCCCTCCTGCTGTAGACTAAATAAATTCTGTGGGAAACACTTGTAGTTTGATATATAACAGCATAACCATATAAAAACAAAGCAATAAATTATTGGGAAACCAGGACAAATATTCTGTTGACATATCTGCGGTGCTTCTGGACATCGTCGATCACCGAGATCCTTGCTCCCTGGCACGACCCCAGCACAGACTCTGACTTGTGTTGAGTTCGAGTGCCAAAGCTCTGCGAAAAAAAAACATTCCGTTTCAAAGTTTAGACAGTCTTTCCATGCTTGTAGTTGATCCCCAGCCACAAGTCTTTTCATTCCTTTGTTCATTTTCCCATAAGCCTCCTCCACTTTGTACAGTCTTTACAGCTTATCTTTCCTTTTGTTTCATTTTGTCTCCTCTCCCACACTGTGGTTCGTTTGAGCACAGCCACAGAGTGTGTTTTTTAACCCCTGGCCTTGTGACGTTGTTGCCCGCTGGACTCTTTACTTTTACAAGTCCCTCAGTCCATATGTCCTAGAGTGGGGTGTCACAGGGGTATCTGGCTCCAGGAATATTCAGCAGAAAAACAACATTCAAACAACAAGAGAGTAGAAAATAAGAAATGTGTGTATACCCTCTTACCTTAGACTTGTTGGTTTTCTTGTGGATCTCTGGTTTTCCTGAACAGTTTATAGGAATCATTTTGACATTCTGGACATTCCCAAATGACTAAAGTTATAGAACTGTTTGTTCGTCTCTATATGTCCCTTTGATTGACAGGTAAACAGAGGACTGCTGGGACTAACCCATCTCCATAGTGTGACACTGACCATTTAGACCAGGGGTCTCAAACTCAAATAAGTTGAGGGCAACTGTACCCATCATCAATTCTTCAAAGGGCCGCATTAGCAAGTATTGAAGAAAGAAGAAAAAAAAATGGTGCAAATGAAATAAAAAATCAGTTTACCACTACAATACCACACTTCAGACGAGTCTTGTGGTACTAGTGCATCCAACAAAACAACTGTTTTAGCATTGACTCGCAGTAGAATCCTCCTATAAATCTTGTGGACCCACTAACATTCAACTTTCATATCAAGGTGGAGGCCACTAAATATCGCTCCACAGGCCAAAAAATGGCCCACGGGCCTCAAATTTGAGACCCCTGATTTAAAATGTTAGTGAAAAATGACTGAAGGGAGAAGTAGTAATTCTCCAGAAATGGCTTATGGCAGGGCAGTGGTGGCCTGGTGGTTAAGGGAGCGGACTTGGGTCCTCAAGGTCCCCGGTTCGAATGCCTCTACCGCCAAGTTACAGCTGAGGTGCCCTGAGCATGATATCACTCACAGCTCCCTGGGCGCTCATCAGCTGTCCACTGTTCACTTTGATGATGGGTTAAATGCAGAGGCAAAATTTGGTTGTGCGCTGTGGTGTGAATCACAATGTCACAATAACAAAAAAAAGGAATTTACTTATTTACTTACTACATTGTCATGCAAATGCACTGTCTCTTTAAAATTTGTTGTAATGTTTTCCCTAAGTTTTAATACAGTAAATGATATGACGATTATTCAATATGACTGAAGTGACTGCAGCTCTGGCACCAAAGGGCCCTGGAGCAAAGAGCGCTGGACAAAACAGGCAAAAACCCAATTTGGACTCAGCCTTTCTTTGCTGACTTTGGCTGTTACTACTACGGCTAATGCGACTAATATAATAACGACAGTAGTGGGAATATTTCCAGAAAGGATCAGAATATGCATTGGATATTGACATTTCTTTACATTGGTCCAAATCTGCATGTATTATCCAGGGCAAATCTGCGCATTGTAGCAATGGCATTGATTTTATCCAGTAACGTAGCGAGCACCTTGAAAGCATCACTCATTTCTTTCCTCATATCTGGTGATTGCAGTCATTGAAGTGCTGAGTGGCCCGTGAAGAGGGCACTCATTGGCTGATGAATGAATTTGGCAGCCGGCTGCGTGTTTCAAGGTGGCTTTGTGCGCCAGTAAATGCTTCTTAATTACATGTTTTTTTTAAGTGGCTGTGTTGCTGAGAGCAGTGAACACTATTATCTTGGCTGTAATGGATTGTTTTGTCTCGAAGGCTGATTGGAACATTTTTTAACTACGTCGCCCACTCTACCTTCGCACCCTGCCATTACTGCGTCCTCCTTAGAAGGACAACTGATTATTAACTGATATTTTTCTCATCAACAAGCAGCCAAACAAGAAACATTGACAAACTCTTATCTTTTGGTCAATACGTGTTGGGAACAATGTAAGATTGATGGGAATGTGTTTTTAAGTCGACAAATAACTGTAAGGATCGAGGTCTTACACGTTCTGCTGTTATTTCAAAAAAATTATACAATTTTAGGTTAAATTATTACATTTCAGCACATTTCTGACCAATAAATTTCATTTTGAGGCATTTTGTTCGTTTTTTACATTATTTAGGCGATTGTAAATGTCCCCCCTTTACATGTATTGCTAATATTTAGAATTTTTTTTTGTTTTCACTCCCTCCCTCAAGAGTCCTTCAACCTTTGGTGGAGAGATGGTTCTCTTTCATCACCAAGGTCTGTGCTGTTGCTTTCGTATATTTCACTTCATTTATTATTTTTAATTGCAAAACACAACCTTAGTAAATGTAATCGAAGAATGTTTTCATTTTGCTAAAACAATTTTCTCACCTTTTGCTTGATGAATACCATCAACATCATTCTGATGACCTTCTTTTGCCTTTCACTCATACTTTTTACCCCCGGCCAATTAAACTCAGCTACTGTTTCCTCTTAACCTTTGACGATCCAGCTGAAAAAAGTGTCTTCAGATATTACAACTGCAATACTAAATCATATACATTCTGTATATTATTTCCAGTAATACACGGGCGTCATTCTAAAACTCCCACACACTGCGTTTGACTGTAGGTAGGAGACGTTTATTGCAGTAGATGTGCTGGGAACGATGCACCCTGCAGAACACTGCTGCCTCCATTACTGCATGTGTAAAAGTAAGACAAATGAAGAGTTGGGGAAGTTGTATCTATCCTGCAGGTCATTAACAGCCTGTGAGCATTGAATGTCATGACGTCTTTAGGGATTTACACCATTTTATTCATCCATCTAAAGGCAAATGATGCACCACCCACGACGTGTTGGAACAATGATTACAGGAGACTGATAAAGCAGTTCCAGGTCTTCCTCTTTATTTAACTACAGGATAGAGCTGTATCACAAATGACAGGCACAAGGTTAAGCTTAGTATTTCTTGTCATATTTCTATATATTTTCACAGGCATTATCTGAGGAGAGCTTTGCTGACGTCAGAGATAGAGGTATTTAGATTTTCACTTTATTCTGCAAAAAAAAACAAAAAAACCCTTTTGTCCCAGCACTTTAGCTCAAGCTGAGATGAGACATGAGGGACATAAAGTGGCCCACTTCCAGGAGGAGGCTGAACATTGTCCCAAATGCAAATATCTTACTGTAACAACAAACACAAGTCAGCGATAAACACAACTGTTTATCATTGCCATAGGCATCCAAACATAAAAGTACGGTCAATAAACTAAATAGCGAGACATAGAGTATCATTACTCCTCTGTTGGAGCAGGAGAGGAGGAAGCCTCTTTAAAATAACAGCACGGATGTTGAATGTTGAATCCTAAGACTAATCATATAACATTACACCGTATTTGTGAGCTTTTATATTGAAGTAATTATCAGGGTCTTGTGAACAATGACTGGACATCAAACCAGCTCTGTTGCTGTGGCAACAGGAGGAAATACTTTAGGTCCAGAGTGAGGAGTACTCACTCAGGAAGTCTATCATTTGCAGTGGTTGGTGAGTCACATCATGAAATCCTTTGAGACAATTACGGAAGTAATGGTCCCCCAAGTCCCACACATAAATCAGAGACATTTGTCCTTTACTCTACTTCTGCCGTGTACCTGCTGTGGTGATGTTCATCACAGACCTGTTTGCCTACCCCACTTTCTGTTAGCATCATCTGACACCACACCTGGTATTTGTTAAACCCAGAAGAACTGTTTGATCAATTGCTCAGTGAAATCAACCAGAGGAGGATTTGAGGTCTGTTATCTCCAAAGATCTTACTGCGTCTGCCTGCGTTTGCATCAGTTTGGTGGAAACTCCGCTGCCAGCTGTCCTGCTGTGAGTAACACGAGAACTGAAAAGAGGACAGATTTGTGGTTTGAAACTGTTACATGTAATTATTTCCAGCCCGGACTTTCTTTTGCATATGGGTTTTGAACGTAATTGCATTTACGTTTGGTCTTTAATGTGCTCTCCACTGGTTCTTGACCGTCTTATAGCGTGCTTTGGCCTGATCAGATTACTATCTGTCCTCAGTACACCTGGACCGTGACTGGGACTGACCTCGAGCTCTGTCCTCGACACACATGCGGGCAGGTGAACAAGGAGTGAAGGGTGAACGAGGCTTCCTTACAACTGAAGTTACACTTAACTTTAAGGTGGTATTAACCCTGTAGATACTTAACAGTACTGTGACCTGTTGTTCAACCGACTATCAAGAATGGACATGGATGGACATCACACTTTAGCTCATAATTATAAATTATATATATAATTTGTGATTAAGGAGAGAGACAGGTAAGGTAAAGGGAAAGGTTTACAGGACAGTTGTGAGACCAGCTATGATGGATGGATTAGAGACACTAGGAATAGGTAGAAGACAGGAGACAGAGCTGGAGGTGGAGGAGTTAAAG
>JAFBJS010055155.1:177382-195073 GCA_016785265.1 Paraplagusia blochii | reverse complement strand
AGAGGAGGGACAGTGGATACATTGGTAGAAGAATGATCCTAGAGATGGAGCTACCAGGTAGGAGACAAAGAGGAGATTGACGGATGCAGTGAGGGAGGACATGGAGGTGGTTGGAGTTAGAGGACAGGGGGAGATGGAAATTGTTGACTTGCTGTGGCAACATCTGAAACAGGGACAAGCGGAAAAGAAGAGAGAAGAATTTTTAATTATATGAGTTTACACAAGTCCTGTATGGGACCAGCATCACCTGTTTGTTGCCCGTCCACATTTGTCATGATGCAATATAAAGGAGTTGACTTTGGAGGGGAAAAAAAAACAGGATTAACTGTTCTATAATTGTACAAGGAGCGTTAGGATGAATGATGAGCTGAGAGGAACATTACCACGTAGAGAACTAATGAGTCCACGCCTGATTTTCATCCTCATCTGTTACCACTGGTGGCTCGCTGTGGAGAAAAGAAAAAAAAAAGTGCACAGTTTATGTCCTACATCTCATTGGCCTGAATAGCAGCATTAGAGATTGGCCTCTCTTCGTGGGAATAATGACTCATTTCCTCGCAGCATCTCCAGCGAAACAAGACTGCTCTCAGTGCTATTACAAGCCCAGCTTTTAAAGGAACATTAGAAAGCAAATCTGCTGTCGATGGCTAATGGAGAATGGTCTGTGCAGAAGCAGAGAATGATGAGGAGAGTCTTAGCCTCGGACACTTAAGTAGATTACATAAGCAAACTGGTTTCCCATAATGCTGCAGACTGTATGAAACAGGCTTTCTATTAATTATTATATTTTTTAACGAGCAGTTTATTTTAAGTTGTTGAACAAATATATTGTTAATGCAATATCTGGGCCACACTCTAAACTGTATATGCAGATGCAGGACACTGGAAAAATATAGATACATACATACCCTATATCTACACATATAGTGATCCATATGGATACATATATACATATGACATTTATGTATATTGTAAATTCATTCATTCATTTTCTTCTGCTTGTCCGTTGCCGGGTCGCAGGGGCAGCTGGCACCACCCAAATCACATCGCACCATATTGTGAGCCTTCCTGTGGGTGGTGAGCCCACAAGAAGTGATGTGGGTTAGGACGGTGCTATGCTCAGAGCACCTCAGTGGCAACCTGGCAACTGGTGGATTCGAACAGGGGACCTTGAGGACCCAAGTCCGCATCCTTAACCACTAGGCCACCACTGCCACATACATGTATATTGTAAATTATATATGCATATTACAATAGCGGCGGCAGTGGTAGCCTAGTGGTTAAGGAAGCAGACTTGGGTTTCGTAGGGCTTCAGGTTCGAACCCACCAGCTGCCTGGTTGCCAGTGAGGTGCTCTGATCAAAACACCATCTTAACCCACAAAACTTCTTGTGGGCTCACCACCCAAGGGAAGACTCACAATATGGTGCAATGGGATTGACCTGGTAACTGACAAGCAGAAGAAGAATGAATGAATGAATGAATGAATGAATGAATGAATGAATTACAATTGCCTACCGGTGTCAATGGCAGCCTGATGGTCAAGGTTGGAATCCACCAGCTACCAGGTTGCCACTGAGGAGTAAAACACCATCCTGACTCACATAACTTCTTGTGGGCTCACCACCCACAGGAAGGCTCAAAGTAAGGAGCAGTGTGATTTGGGTGGCAGTGGTGGAGACTGCTGCCCCTGTAAACTGGCAACGGATAAAAGTGAAGATGAATAATTGCATATATGTATATACAATATTTATTTCAGTTCCTGACTTCCTGACATTAAATATGAGCAGTGATTCATTCATCTTTGTCCACTTATCTTTTTCTGGGTTAGAGTATAAACAGCTATTTCTTAGTATAATCATACAGTTAAAAGGATTTTTAAAGAAAAAATTCTGACTTGTGCCTGGGTTGGTACTTCCACGTGCTTATTGAGAAAACTCTTTTAACTGAATCTTCCTGGTTAAACATCTGTTTGTTTAACCAAAATATATGCAATATATATACTATAAATTAAACATGGACCTTACCCAACTCTACCAGAATATCAGGAAACACAACCTTAGTTGGTTCAGGTTTTCTCATCTTGATGTTTCTTTAAAACACTTCACACTTCAAAACTTCCGAGCAATAAGAAAAAAAATAATCTGATATATTCTCCATGTCAAAACATGAAATACAACAATGTTAAAAGAGGAGCAGAGAGAAATAATAACTGATTTCTATCAGTGAGATGAAAATCCCAGAGCATCGGTGCGTTAGAGCCATTTCCCAGGGAAATCTGCTGCGCCGTGGAACGGTAACATTATATGACTGATGTTTGACATGCATTTATTTCATAGCTACCAGATACATCAGCGGAGATTCAGACAACAATCCAAATGGAATTCAGGAGACAATAAAGGAAAGAGCAGCCACTTATATGTGTGGGAGCAGTTTACTGTGATGGGCCATGATTCTCGTTGTGACATTGTCATTAGCTGCAATGCCGGGCACAGCAATTCATGCTGTATTTACCTTCAGACGTCAATCAAAAAATAACTGCAGCTTGAGTGTTGTGGTAACATATTTCATCAGTGAGGGAGGGATCAGAGTTTCACAGCTTTGTGCTCTGATTCTTCATCAAACCACATTGGTTTGTAAACCAAGAAAGTATTTAATTGAAGTAAACTGAAGTATACTGCAATCTCAGATTGAGATGGTTTGAACATTTTCAGAGGAGGGACAGTGGATACATTGGTAGAAGAATGATCCTAGAGATGGAGTAGGCCATGATGGATGGATAAGAAACACTAGCAATTGGTAGAAGACAGGAGACAGAGCTGGATCTGGAGGAGTTAAAGATGCTGAGGTTCTCTTTAGGAGAGACAAGGATGGACAGGATCAGGAATGAGGAGATTTGAGGGACAACACAGACAGGAAGGTTTGGAGAAAAGGCTAGAGAAGACAGATTGAGATGGTTTGGACATGTTCAGAGGAGGGACAGTTAATACATTGGTAGAAGAATGATCCTAGAGATGGAGCTACTAGGTAGGAGACAGAGAGGAGATTGATGGATGCAGTGAGGGAGGACATGGAGTCAGAGTAGAAGATCCAGAGGACAGGGGGAGATGACAACCCCTGTAAAAGGGGACAAGCTGAAGAGGAAACCCTGTCATTTGTCCCTCTGTTGTTGATCTCAGTAGAGGCTGTAGCCCAGCTGCTATGTTTTGTCAGAGGATGAGGTTTGATGAATAGGTAAAATAACAAAGGCAATGGTGAAACAAAAGAAAAAAAAATAACACTAACCTGATCTGCCATTGAGACGTCAGGTGAATGGGTGCACTTTTTCTACAATCTTTACAGCTTTGAAACCAATTAAGGACAAATGGAATTTAAATTGATTCATTAGAACAAACAGTCTTTCTCTTCAAGACTTAAAGCCCACTATCCCACAGCTCAAAGCAGCTTTTTCAGTCCATTAATAACGCACTGCCACGTAACCTTTAGCACAGCAGCGTCTGTATGAACCAAAGAGCAACATGTTAACTCCAATCAGGAAGTAACTTTGTCATGGGCTGAGCCAGGTATTGTGCCATTAAGGAGCAGGCTGAGCCGCAGATGGAACGATCCATTATTCAAAGCGGGGCCGCTCCACTATCAGAGCATGACAGCCATTTGTTAGATTAACTCTCATTGGTTTGCATTCAGACAAAGGATAATGCATGCGGGAAAACCAATGGGCTAATTGGAAAGTGTCACATCTCAAGGTGGGCACATAAAACTCTTTTAGAGTTGTGCGTTTGGAAAAAAAACATAGGTTTCTCTACTTCTTTTCTACATCTGTCTGGGCTTTTACCATTTTACTCGTCGCCTTTATTTCTGATTCAATCCTACAGCTGCAACAATCTGAGGCCAGAACAAAAACATTACCACCAGCTGGAGGTCGATCCATAAAAATAATTCATCAAATCAATTATATGCTGTGTGATTAATTATTCCTGATTATTGTGAACTGAGCAGCGCATGGCAGGGGTTGGCGTCTCGAGGTGCAAGACCATCATTTTAATGAACCCAAGCTTTACTTTTTCTGAACAGTGCTCAAATATTAACTCCACTTATATATGGGAATGGATTTTAAGGGTATCCTGATGTACAGCCTATCTAGCAATTGAAGATCAGATAGATATGCTGGAATTATATAATAAAGATGTGCCGGTGTAGGTCAGTGTTACAGATTTGATCTCATATTTCAAAAACACATTACCTGCTCTTAAATAGTATAAGACAACCTTAAATTTAGATTTTGGGTTGGAGGAGACAGTGAAGAAGGATGTCTTGCACACAACTGCTGCAGTAAAAAGTGTCTTCTTATGTTATTGACATTATGTGCGCCCATCCATCAATCCATTTTTATAAAATGATGCAGGAGACTGCTGAAAAAGAAGAAGATTATGTTCATGAAGATGGTGGTAAAGGAGGTGATAAAAAGGAGGAACCTCTGCTTAAGGTCCCAGATTGAGCCTGATGGACGCTTCTGTGTTTATGTTCCTGTGTTTCCAGGACTACACGGCCATTAGACCGACCGTTCAGGCCCATAGTCATGTGTATTTGAGGCAGTAACTTGAATCAAATTCATTGGATAGGGGAAAAACAACAGGGAATGTTCGGAGACTTCTTCCGACCCCTGTGGTGTTAATACGGTCTGCTGATCTTCCTGCTTCTCTGTGAGCTGTGTAGCTCTCTGCTCAACTTCATCTCATTTTCATCACATGGCTAATCTGCCAAGGGCTACGGATTAATTACATGGCACAGAGTAAAATAACTGTTTTTTTTTTTCTTTATGTATGAAATTAGGTTGACGTCTTTGACATCTCCTCAATTGGTCCTAATTTGGTGGAGCTGCAGAAGGAAGAAATGACAACAAAACAAACAAACATCCCAAAAGAGAGAAAAAAAAATGACAAAGCCATTAGAAAAATGACTTGATAAGTGTAAAACACTACATTTAACCAAGTCACAAAAAGCAAAGTTACAGACCAGATATGGCCTCACAATGGCCCACATCCCAGTGTTGTTTATGGGTCATGTGACTCAGTTGTGTGGTTAATTTTGTCCCGTAGCTTGAGCTAAGTATAAAATAAAAGACAATCCAGAGTAAAAAAAAAATAGGTCAAACTACATTTAGTGCACAAGCTATGTTTCAGCATGATCCCAAAAACATAATTAGAGACATTTGCAATGCAAAATACTATATTTGTTAATATTTTGATACAGTGTCATCATGCTGCAAAGGAAAAAACATGTTTGTGGTTCGTTCCACCTAGTTGTGACACATTCGTTTACTTAATCATAGCAAGTAATAATATCATCCTCGGTGCGCGGGCAATTAAAAGATTTTGCATCACCGAACCTCAACACAACAATTAAGTCATTAGCAGGTGAGCTGGAGATTTCCAGAAAAGCAAAAAAAAAATGTTCTATAATTGTTCCGCATAGGACACAAACGTGTAATCAAGTGACAACGTTCTGCAGAAAAAATGTTCCGTGCACCTGAACGCACAGAGGTTTTTCAAGGCTTTAGTGAGGAAGAGAAATCCTTTATGTATGTGCTGCAGTGGCATTTGCACTTAAAATACGCCTTCATTCTGCACCACAAGCCCCTGCCTTTTTGCATTTGAAAACCTCAAAAATGTAAATGTCACTCCCACTAGATAATTCAGCATCAGGAGATGGTGTCAGTCTCTCATCCTGCAGATTTCCTGCATATTTGCCTGCTGGATTAGTTCCACAGAAGGTTGTGTACGGAGGATCTGTTCACTGTAGTTTGTATTCAGGTTGGAAAAGGCAGAGTTTTTGAAATCGATATTTTGCTTGGATCAGAGCATTGTTTTATATGATCTTACTTTATGTTATAGGGGCAGTTAGTGCTGGGAAAGAAGATGTTGGAATAAAAAAAAAACGTTCAACCATAGGTACTCTTTCATCCATAAGTGTTCTTTCTTAGACCGGCCACATCAGTGCCAGGCACATTCAAAGAAACTGTTATTTTGACTAATGTAAATGACGCTCATTAACTCGCTCAGCACGGAGAATAAAAATAACACAATGTGAGTCACTTTCTGTAGCCATTAAATAACAAGCGTCAAGTGCAGTCAGGGTTCACTGCATAGTGGACTGAGTTCTATTTGTGTTGTAAGGATATGGCCATCAGAACTTTCTTGATCAGTTAGTTTTCATTGAGGGAAATCTGCAAAAATATCATTGTTGTTTTCATACCTTCTGGCCATGTCCTCTAGGCCAGTGGTCCCTAACCTGCAGGCCGCAGACAGGTACCAGTCTGTGGGTCAGTTGTTGCAGGGCCGCAAAGAGATGAGGCTTCCTCTTGGACGCATGTGTCTATGACTCATACTTGATCCATGTCCAGATTCTTGTCTCGGTCAAGTCTTAGCTCTGTCCACTATGTTCCTGATAATAGAATGTTCAGAACTACTAGAACTGCTGCGAGCTCATAGTGATGCTGGATGATTAAACAAATAATGGACATTTTAGTTTTTCACAAAAAAATCACAAAAACAAAATAGCTCAGGAATTTGCAATATGACGCTTTATATTCACATTAATGTAAATCTGGGTATTTATTTATAAAAGCTGGATCTGTGATAAATAATCGATAATGCAACTTTATGTAATTATGCTGATAGATTTAAACTATTTGCATTAATATGCGATTGATACAAGTAACTAACCTTCCACACTTGTTAGGTATAGTAAATGCGGAAAAGTATAGGTGCGTATGCAAAGTATACGTGTGTATGCACTTAAAAAAATCCATTAAAAATAACTTGGGTAGGAAGATTCTTTAGATAGGAAAATATTTCAGACAGGCCTGTGGAAAAAAATTGCCCGATATTTAACCAGTCAATCGATCATACACTAACAAAACACACAAAAATATCCTGCATGTATGTCCATAGGATAAAGACAGTACTGACATGAGGTTAAAAATGACAACTGATTTATCTACTCTGAATATATAGTAGTTATAGTTATTATGAGTAAATATAATTCCTAAATACTTTGTGCATAGACTGTGTTCAGATCAATGGTTAAAAGAGATTGAAAATGTGTTTACCATTGTACAGGTATTTTATTTTTTCATCCTACAAATAACACATTTAAGGCCCATAAGCTAAAACAAAACTAGTCCAATGAATAACCTGTGTCATACGTATCCTATAGTAATTATATTAATTAAGGGTCCTTGACCTGGATAGGAACAGTAGTGTTGAATTATTAGATTAATGAAAGTCCCACAAAGGCTGCGTACAACAAACTGCAAAAACAAGAAGATTGTGCAACTGGAGAAAAGGGCTTTAAAGATAATAAAATATTATTTAGAATTAATATTTATTACAATAAAATAAGTAATCATGTTTGAAATTTACTTAATTTACTGTTTTTAAAATAAATAAATAAAAAAAATAAAATTCTCTGTGAACCAACTGGGGGTCTGGACCCAGTCTCTAAGGACTGACTGCTGTTCAAGTAGGAGGAGGATGAAGGGGTAACTAGAGGAAGGATGGAAGGGTGGATGGATGGATGGGTGGAGGGACGGAGGGAGGGAGTCTGGTGATGCAGAGGTGGATAAAAAAGGGCAGCAGAGGATGATCCACAGTTCACATGTGATCGCTCGGTCATGTGTCTGAGTACAGTCTGTGCTTTACAGAGGTGGTCCTGTAGAGAGCGGTAGATAGTTTGTAGAAAGTGGCTGTAGTACAGCACAGGTCTCCCGTTACTGTACATAAGCAGGAGGGAGGAGCGATCGTGTAGTATTTCTTTTTTGGTTCTTTCCCCTGTCGTTGCGACCCATACAAACGCTCGAGGAAGGCAGCGAAACGGGGAAAAATAAAAACACTAAGTAACCGATTTTTTTCCACGCAGAGCTTTTGCAGCGAAGAAGGAAGGAAGGGAGAAAGGAAGGAAGGAAGGAAGGAAGGAAGAAAGGGGACGTGTGAGGGGTAGAAGCTCCTTGACGGTACGAGGACCAGCAGCAGCTCAGCGTCGCTGGAGGACAGAGCCCAGGACGGAGACACTGGGATAGGACGCGCAGCCGAACGTCCACCCGAGCGACACCGCCGCTACCCTCGCCCGCAAACCCGGCGGAGCCGCCGCTGACTTTCAGCCCGTTTCATCCCCGCCTAATGCGCTAGCAGTCGCAGCTTGTGCCCCGGACCGCGTGGGAGGTGCTGGTGGTGGGGGTCTGCTCGTAGAGGAGAAGGAAGGAGGTTGACGGACGGTAAGCACAGATTGTTTTTTTTTTTTTCTTCTCCTCACAGTCACGGTGTCCACAGCGAGTGTTTGTGCAGTTGTCTGGCGGGGGCAGAGCTCCAGCAGCCCGGGCAGTGTTTGACAGGTCAGAGCCGCAGCCACAGGGCTACACACTCCAACACGGCTCCCTGTAACCTGCTCTCTATCGGCTTCTCTCCTGCAGCTGCGAGGCTCTGGTTGGTGTCTACACGTATTTAACTGAAAAGAAACCGCAGAAAATTTATTTTTTTTCATTAGTGCACTCTTCATATCTGTGCAGATATCGGGCCTGATCTTGTATCTGTGTCTGCAGCACCGTGGCGCGCGCTTGGTCCACCCATGCATGTCCTCGTGCACACTCTGAGCCAGACAAATGCAATCGATAACGATCACACGGCGCAATATTTGCACTGGGTACGGGATGATAGCGGTTTTCTGCAACGTTAGACTCTTTGCAAAAGAAAAACCCAAGAAATAAACTAGTTATTTATACAGAGAATACATCTAGAACTCTTCTTATTTTGGATCTATGTTATAAAATACAACAAAATACAAAAATGTGGTGGGAAGGGGCTTTTGGTTCACTTATTATAAGAGGTCAAATCTACAGAATGTAGCTGAGGTTTCCTCAGAGATAAATTGACTTTAATGCCCACATAGCACATCGTGGTGAGACACGCCGAGGCTGATAATCATTGTTCCTTCTGTATGATTGCATTGTATACATGTTCTTCCTGTGTGCATTGATTTTCTCCACTGTCCAGGAAAATGCAGCGTTAAATTAATTGTCCGACTGTCCACGACTATGCGTTAGTGCAAACGGTTGTTTGTCTCTATATGCGGTCATGGGATGGACTACTAACAGGGTTAGGAGACAGGTAGAAAATGAAGAAGATGAAATGAACTCCTGATTTTTTTTTTCCCCCCTAACTACTTCAAATTCAGCCTGGATATGGAATGGAATGTATCCCAATTGGCCAAAAACATGACCCAGTAGCTTCAGGAAGCACATCTGGAGGCAACGTTGTGCCAAAATGATTATTTAGATCACCAGCTGTGGAGCCTCGTGAAGAAGAGCGCGAGAGAGCCCCGAGAGATTATTCTTTAGTAAATGGAAACCAGGCATACACTGTTAGGAATACAACATCCAGGCATAAAAGCTTAGTACACTATATATGTATGTATGTATGCATCCATACCATATATCCAATACAATTTGTTTTCCAGCTGAGTTGTGTCTCCCATGATGTGCTCAGAATCTACCTTGAGGATTTCATTTCTTCAGATGGGACTGGTCTTTATTGTATTACCATCTATACCACACTGAAGGTCCAGTGGGGCTGCAGATGATCCCGTCTCTCCGTGTTTTGGTGCCAGCTTACTCATAAAAAAAACCCTGGCAATTAAAAGCCCTGAAGAATGCAGTTTTTTTTTTTCATGCCAGCTGATGCCCAGCTACGCCCCCCCTGGAGGCAGCACTGATACCTCCGTCACTCCCTCAGACCACGGAGTTCCTCGGGAAAAAGTAATCCGAGCACCTAATTGAGCACGGAACATAATTAATATCATGATGCTGACACCTTGCTTAGTGGGACGGCAGCTGTTTGTGTGCGAAAGACTTCATCGCAACATTGCAGAGCTAATTATATCACTCATTGTAGGCGCTCAGCGTTAAGCCTTTACAGTCATGGAGCTTGTTTTTTGTAATAGTCACATTTATTTTTTTCATGGCTCTCCCCCTCTCTGCTGATAGACGGTTACGGCCGGTTAGAGCGGGATTTGAATTTATCAAACTAGCAACAAAAGTGCTGTCATCAGGCAACGATTAGCTGATTATAAAGCCATGATCAAGTGAGTGAAGAACAAAAATAATGTCAAAGAGCTTGTTCAGATTTTAGTGCCATGCAGAATTTGTTCTAAGAACCAGATATTGTTGGCTTTAAAAATATAGATAATTCTACACATGGGGTAAGGCAGAAGAAGCAGGGAATATTTATCAATCAGTCAATCAAATTTTATTTATAAAGCCCACATTTACAAATCAGTTTTGTCACATAGGGCTTTACAGGGTTGGTAACATCCTCTGTCCTCTGTCCTTAGACCCTCAGCCAGGGTAAGGAAAAAACCCTATTAACAGGGAAAAGAATACCAGTAGAAACCTAAGGGAGAACCACAGGAGAGGGATCCACTCAATGGACGGACAGACAGATCAGAGGATTTTACCAGAGCAGGAAAATAAATAAAATAAAGTACAGTAAGTACAATAAGTACAAAGGTACAACACAGTTGAAGTTCTTCCAGTAGCAGTTACATTGTCAGTAGAGTTTTGAGGTTTTCGTCCTGGTCATCGTATTCCTGATCGTTCTACTTATCTGAATACGTATCTTTAATTTATTGTAATTTGTATCTGATTGGTCAATTTTATTTTTTATTTTTTTCAAGCCACTTTTGAAGTGGCCTGTGGTGTTTGGTAGCAAACGGCCGTAGTGGGGGAGTGGTTGTATCTACAAAAGGGGGGACTCCTGCGGAAAAAAAAAAAGATGGGGGCCCGCAGTTGGTGCCCCAAGTCAATGGAAGTGTGCACAGTATTGTTCTGGCATTATTATGTAAATGGATGAAGTGTTAAATCATGCTGCAAAGTTGGGGCTCAGAACTGTGTGTCAGATCGTCAGCCCCAGGTGTCGGCTCTTCATCAATCATTACACATCAGCTTATATTTCACTGCTGTTTTGGCTGGGTTGATTATTAGCTCTGGACAAATTCAATCCAGTTCATCCTTGACGGTACCGTTTTAGATACTGCACACAAGTGTTGATCAACAGCAATAATGAGAAACAACCTTCTCATAGGTTCTCTTTTTTTTTTCTTTTGCACCGTACGTAGAAGTACGGTAGCAGTGTGCTCTCAGTGATCGATGTTCGTAGGTTCACTCCTCTCTTCCCCTCATTGCTGGGGCACCTTTAGGGGGCTGGAGGTGACCTTATTCAGTCTTTCCCCTCAGTGAGGACCCCAGTGGGCCTCTTTTTTTGTGACCCTGTTCTGCCTCTCTTTCTTCCTGGCCTCCTTACTCGCTCCGCTTTCCCTCCTCTCCCTCGTGGCAGGGCAGCATCGCCGAACACTTGGAAACACAACGTTTGCTTATATAACGACGGCCGTACAGCTTATGTCCTGGACTGCATCTGCTGTGTGATGATGTCAGAGCTGTCTAGAGCGACAGAGGGCATGCTGGGTAGGCCAATAAGTCAAGAGCTATTCCTGAACGCAGCGTGGTGAGTAGGGCAAGCCCCAGATTTACCCCTCGGTTGTCTTTGTTTTTTCCTCTGTTTCTTTGAGAAAAGAACATCTGCATTAGTTCCATACATTTTCTTGTCAGTTAAACCACCTGACATTTTCCCCCTTTGTCCTGAGGAAACCCCTCCACTCTTTGCCCTCATGTCAGTCTGAATATCTCGGGGAAAACGGCGTGACACATTTTAATGACTAATAAGTGTACTGTAACTGCAGGTCATCAGAGGTTTGCGTCATTAGACGTCAATCCTACCTCTTTTCAGGCTTCATAAGTCGTAACCTTTGAGTCTCTACGTTCATACTCTTACTTACGATCGACCTTAGTTGACTCTTACTCATCCTTTTCAGGCTCAGCCCCATGTCGCTGAAGCACATTGCCTGTGTTTCCATGTATGACTAATCAGATTACAGCACCCATATGCTACAGACTGGTACGTCGGTCCGTGGGATGCAGTCAGGCAAAGCCAATGCAGCCAACCAAAAGATGTTGTCTCATTATCACAGGATCCTGCATCACAACTGGGTTAATGGATGGTTGTGTCCAACTATACTTGGAACCACTGTGCTGACAAAGGCCGCCTTCATCAAGATGTACTTTTGTAACCATTTTGGGAAATGGAGCAAACATCCTCAAATGGACAGATCTACGGCTCTGATAACTGAATGTCATTGTCTGTGTATGATCGTACATGTTCACGTCAAACCATGCATGAAATCCCAGGCTGATTAGCATGGTATTTTGGAAATCTTGCATTTCTCACAGATATCTTCTTGTTTCGCCCACAGATCCTTAAACAAAGTCTTTTACAATTTCTCTACTGTTTTATCGTACAAGAAACTGCCGTGTCGAAGCATTCGCTTTTGGACTTCGGCTAAATTTTTCACTCAATTTTACTTTTTACAGACAAAGAAGGGTTAGCTTAAACACAACATACAATATATATTTTTTTCTTGGGTTAATGATATCAGTTTCTTTTTCTATATCTTTTTTTTTTTCAAGGAGAATGACGTGCAGTCCGATTATTACATTTGAAGAGAAAAAAGCTGGATTTAATGTAGTCATGGACACACCCACGAGCAACAAGACATATACTGTTATTAATACCATTAATATATTTTACTATCAGCACAAAAAATCTGAATAGTATGGGCCCTATGTTGCAACTATATGTATACATAGTACTTATGTCTTCTTCTTCTTTCGGCTTGTCCCTTTTTCAGGGGTTGCCACAGCGAGTCAACAATTTCCATCTCACCCTGTCCTCCACGTCCTCACCACCTCCATGTCCTCCCTCACCACATCCATAAATCTCCTCTTTGTCTCTTACCTGGTAGCTCCATGTCTAGCATTCTTCTCCCAATATAACCACTGTCCCTCCCTTTGAACATAAAGTCTCAGTACTAAAGTCTCAGTATTCAGACATGTGATTGGTCAAATTGGCCCTTTGAGGAACAGTTTGGACATGCCAGGTTGATGATTCCATGTAAATAAGCTGAGATACGGAGCAAACACATGGAGCAGCTTGAGACGCGCTGCACAGACTGTTCTCCAGTTGGAGTGGACCGCGGCCGCGGCTGGTTTAATCTGTCACCTACACTTAATCAGTCATATTAACTCCTGCTGAGGTCCATTAGAAGCTTATTGTAGATATATCAGCATGTGGACGCTGATAAGGAAGGACTGCAGGAGAACTGCCAAATGTGGACCAGGGTTTCCAAAGAAATGGAGACACAGGTGTCTGCTCTGTCAACGTGGAGACAAGTCCAAAAGATCCATATCAACATATTCTATATATAAGTCGATTAATGCAGATGTGGTTTTTAGTCAAAACATAAGGGAAGCTTATTTAAAGACATTCATTTGACCTTTTTCATCAGACTTTTGTGTGTGTCATGGCGTCTTGAACATTAGGTAGTAAAAAGAAACTAGTTTAACTACAGTACACACTGTACCTACAGTAAAATATCTGTATGGACAGAAGAAACATTAACCCTCAGTCCTGAAAAGACTTTTGACAACGACCTCATTGACAACTGCCACCTCATCAGCTGAGGTCTTAATCGTGAGGACGACGCCACCCTGCTGAGCTGTTGGTTGTTTCTCAGACTTGCGCTGATAAGCACAGTGTTGTGGTGGTGAACAAGAGCTTATCAGTGTGCTGTCCCCCAGAAGGTCCCGCTGTCTTTAAGATACTGAGACAACCTGCTGATCCGACACACAAACACACTAGTGGACTCATGGTAGTGAGTTGACCCACTATTTTGTCTCTTCCCAACAAAAAGGAACTCCCATTTGAGTCTCTTTACATGGCTTCTTGTATTTTTATTATTGTCCTGTGTCCTTCTTAACCAGCTGGCAATTCATAAGTTAGAATAATAAGTTGTAAAACAGAATTTATTGGCCAAAGGGAGTAGCACAGACATCTTACACAGCTGCACTCCTCTCTCTTATTAACACCAGTCATCTTGGCTCAGCTTATGTACAACTGGAGCCACTAACAACTGGCTTCCTATCAAGGGGGGAAAGCCTTGGGTCTGAGGCCTGTGAGGTTTATTTTTGCCAGGGTGAAGCCCAGCACTTTATGAGGACAAGTCCATCTGAGATTTGCCGGCACTGAACTCCTCTCATATCTATGTCCGCGTAGAATCCAAACAACGTCACTTTTGCAGACGTGTGACACCGGCAGTTTGCGTCCAAAACACCTGGCCACTGTATCGTCCAGAGGGATTCCCAAAATTGTAAAGTTAGTGGTTAATTTACATAGCTAAATATTTACATACAGGATATATAAAGTACATATTTTATATATTTGTGCACCTATATACTTTATGTAACTTTGAGTTTAATTGGGACTGTGGTTATCACTGCTGCTCATAGCAAACATTTATAGTATTTTTACTGGATAATTACATGACCTCAGTGTAGGCCTAGTTGCATAGGAGGCATTCGGAATAGAAACACGAAGCTTTTCATTAGGGCAAGGCCGTTTCTCTGCAGACCATAGAATTACAAGTGTCAGGAGCGACTGAAAGTTTACTATGCTAGTTTCAAATGCTAGAATGTTGTCGTCATCTCCTTTTGGACCCCGTGTTCCATCGCCAGAGAGACAGCGTTGCCTTCAAGAGGAATGTTATATGTGAGTTTCACCACCATTTGTGGAACTGGTTTAGTTCCTGAGCACCTCTGCTTTGCTTTAGAACTATGACCTCTTTTTTTTTTTGCTTCACACATTGTTAGAGAAACGGATACGTTTTGTGGTATTTTTCCACGCACTTTATCCATCAACATCTTGTTTACTTCTGCTTCTCAAGTGTTAAATTAGCCCCCTGACTCTATGGGTCAGATTGGGTGAATTCTTGACATTAAGAACATGCCGCATTCTTTCACGACTTAGCTGTAGGTGAAGTTCTCCCAGAGAAACTCCCTTCAGTTTTCACATCGCAGAACCGCCGTCATCCGTGATTTACTTTGCTAAAGACTAACTTCATTGTCAATGTCTTGCTTAATTAATTGTACTTTTAATCCTCTCTGGTCCATTTTTTTGACCCTTTTCAAGTAAATTAAGACTTGCTGAGATTTCTACCACATGTACAGTTCTCCCAGCAGATGAGTTAGAGCTCAAGTCTACCGTATATGTGTGTGTAAGATATTCCAAAGGCAGATGTTGTAGACTTTGGTTTATATTATGGCTGTCTGTGAGGTTAGAGATCACTTTAGAGTTTAGTTTGGCTTCAGTCAGGTGTGACTGACAGTGAGCCACTCTCTGCTGGGCCCCTCCGTTTGGCACAGCAAGCACTTTTCTGTTTGAGGAAACTTGACTTTATTCTGTCATCTCATCCAAAGCTGGAACTGTGTGGCAGTGGTGCCCCCCCCCCAGGGCCATTTCCCCTTTGTCTGATTTTATTGACTTCATTACATTAAAGAGAGCATTAGATGAGTCAGGTCAGCCGCACGGGACTCAAGTTCATCTGGCTGCCTTTCTGTGTTAAGGTGTGAATATCACAACGAAGAGCAGTTTGGCAGCCGTTGTGTGATCAAATAATAATGGCACGGGAAGCTTTCTGCTGTTATTACAGCTCCATGGGGGTGTGGCCCTGTTGGCACAGTTTTGATGAATCTAATTTTATTTGTCATCTCACCTTACGTTGATTATAATCTCAGGTTCCTCGCGTGCTCTCACACACTGACCTATATTTCAGACTGTTCCTTTTTTCCACCTGGTGATGTTGATAGTTTGATCTGAAAAACTCTGAAAGGATTTATGCGCAGAGACTTAAATTTTAACCACATTGCGTTAAAAATAATTGGGATACTTGTATAAAACTGTGAATGAGCAGCATTCATTTTGTCAATGCCCCCACTGTCCTTGTGACAGTGCAGAGCAGCACTCTGGAAGTGGCTCACATAAATCATCGATAAATGGGGCAGAAAGTGTCATGGATCTCTGAGGGCCACACTTTGTGATCTGGGCTGCCCACAAGGCTTAACCTTAAAACACTTTTTTTTTTCTTCTCACTAATTAATTCATTTTTTATTTTATTTTTTGACAGAGTCTGGCAGACCAACCTCTCACTAACCCACTGCAAATATGGAAAAGTATCTTCATCAATTTTTAGAAGTTTTATTCTTTGTGCTAACATTTTTTGACACTATTGCATAATGAAGTATTTTTACATTTGCATGCACATATGAATTGCTACATATTAGTAGTGCTACTAATTAAATAATATGTATTGTGTTGATACAGTTTTTTCCATCATTCTCAAATAATGTAAATAATGTTACTTCCATTTCTTGCTTGAGGATGTTCGCAAAAAAGTTCTAATCCAGTTTACGTAAGGAAACCAAACCCCTTGTCATTGGAATTCACACCCATGCACACAACTAAATGTGACCTCTGTATTTAACCCATCACCAATGTGAACAGTGGGCAACTTTTAGCGCCGGTGGGGCTGTGAGTGGGGACAGTACCAATTCTCAGTGGACCTCAGTGTTAACTTGGTGGTAGCGGGACTTGAACAGGGGACCTTGTGGACCCAAGTCTGCTTCCTTAACCATTAGGCCACCATCTGCCCCAAGCGTGAAAGGGAAGAAAGGGGAAGAAAAGCCTGTTGTTGAGTAAGAGATTAATCAACCTTAATATTACGCTGGCTGTTAGTGTAGAAACAATTGTTGTCATGCTGTCAACAGGTCGACTGCCTCATTGATTCAAGGATATTCTCTGTGTTTTATTTCACCTCGTGTGGATGGCTTTAAGGCTGCACAGTGTGAATGACAACAGGTGCTCCTGAGCCAGGGGTCGGATTTCATCTCTACCTTTTAGCGTTGGCAGCAGCGTCAGGGTATCGCGTGCTACACGTTGCCAACTCCATGCCATGTGTGAATGTTTATCTGATTGGAACTGCTGATCTGGCAGGTGAAGACGTTTGTCTCTGGACTGTCCTTAACATGCATTACACTGAGAAAACACCTCAGCACTAAAGCCCTGCCTGCTTTGGAAATCGTGTACAGTAGGTGTACGTGTGTGGCCCCAGCCTGCCCTGATCGTTGCTGCATCTCCATGTGTGTGGTTCAGAAGGTGGACTCGGGTTACCTCCAGCATCGCTGGCCCAGATAGCAGGAAACCCAATAGTGTGAGGCAGTCATTCTGTGATTAGTGCGCACTTCTGCCCTACTGTAGGTTGAGCCTGGCAACACGGGCGCTGAAACCTGGGACGAGAGTTCCGTGCAAACATCGCACATGCATGGAAACAAAGGTGTTGCCTTGGTGGACCATGAAGCAGTACCAATCAGTACATGTTCAGGTTGTGTGTCAATAGATATACAGTCATGGAAAAATGATTAGTCCACTCTGCTGTTTTCTTCAATTCCTTGTTCATCTTAATGCCTTGTTCCACTAAAGGTTTATCACCTGGGGGAAACAATGAACACAAAACCATGCAATGACTAAAAGCACTGCATTTGTCAGTACAATGTTATTGCTAGTGATGTAGGAACGGAAGTGATTTTTGTCTCTGTCAATAAAACCATGTAAAATGGACAGAAATCAGCTCTGAAATTAAACTGAATTATGAGCCTTTTTTGTTGTTATTATATTTGTCCAGATTAATGCCTGTC
>JAFBJS010055155.1:166468-177177 GCA_016785265.1 Paraplagusia blochii | reverse complement strand
TAATGCCTTGTTCCACTAAAGGTTTATCACCTGGGGGAAACAATGAACACAAAACCATGCAATGACTAAAAGCACTGCATTTGTCAGTACAATGTTATTGCTAGTGATGTAGGAACGGAAGTGATTTTTGTCTCTGTCAATAAAACCATGCAAAATGGCCAGAAATCAGTTCTGAAATTGAACTTAATTATGAGCCTTTTTTGTTGTTATTATATTTGTCCAGATTAATGTAGATTAAGTGGAAGCAGACTTTTAAATGGACAATAAATTAAAGAAAGAGGGGATTTAATATTTTTTTTTTCCATGACTGTACATCGGACCGCAACTGCCACATACAGGCGGTGTCACAGTAGTATTAGTATTAGTAGTACCAGATTAAGAACGTGTACAAAACAACTCGATCGATATGGATATGGATCAATTATCAAAAGTGAAAAGACCGGTCCACACCTTGGCAGCACCTGCACACTATGTTCCAGGACACACCTTTAGATGTTATGTACTGTATGTATGTTCTGTACATTAGAGACCTGGTGTTTGTTCATTACTGTACACAGTTGGATTACTTCACAGCATTTACAGTTCATTTTTCATTCCGCCAGCTTGCAGTTTTTACAGCTCCTTCTAAACTGTTTAATGCTCGTCCGCCGGGAGAAGGATTTTCCAAAGCAAGAATTTACGACCACCCCGAACAACTTCCTGTATCAAAACAATTGCAGGTCAGTTTTCTGGCAGCAGCGAACAAACATTGGATAGTGACATTCGAAGCAGGGATCTCTCAGCAGCAGCAGCTGTATCCATCTGTCAGAAGTCCAAGAAAACGTGTGAAATGCTAAGAAAAAAAAATGGCCTCTGAAACATTCTGGATGGAAGCCCAGATTGACTGACAGGGATGAGGAGCCGGCCTGGATCAGAGAGGGGGCTCCAAACGCTGCTTGTGTTCTCTCATTCCTGTCCCTGACCCTTGTCCAGCTTGGATGCGCACCAGCTGGTCTCCAGCATGGGCTTTGCTCCTCTCACATCTGTAGCCCTCCTCCTGGCCAAAGCGGGCTGCGGTGACCCTTTTGACATTGCATTCATGTTTTAATGCAAGAATTTGTCTACGAAGGAGCGGTGTATGAGTGAGCGATAAAATGGACGATATTCTGGTTTAGGAATTAGTGTACACGGATCATGTGCTGAAGCGTGAGTTAATGCATTCTCTGTGTGTGTGCCCGTTTGCCTGGGTGCCATGTGAAAGTGCATCGTTCACAGTCCATTGCTCTCTCTTGTTATTCCAGTGTGTGTGTGTGTGTGTGTGTGTGTCTGTGCGGTTTAATCTGCTAAGCATGATGTATGTCGGGAGACCCTTATGTCACACGGGGATTATTTGACCGAAAGTAACCTCTGTTCTCCTCTGCCCACTGGAGTCCTTGCCCTTGTTTTTGTGCAGACTGTCTCTTCTGCCCCTGTGCTCCCAAACTGCTCTGCTGTACTTCTAATTTCAGGGCCGTCCCATCTGTACTGCCTGAACGATGTATCGCAAATGTATCTTCATTATTTCCTGAGGCAAGCCATATGCCTCTGATTAATGGCTGCACATCGGTAGTAACTTTAGTTACTCATACTTTCCATTGCATTCTGTGCTACCTCTCCTCCCAAAGCCATTATATACAGTCTTGGTGAAATGCTTACAGTATCCAAACAAAATCTTCATTTAAAACTTGTATTTTTAGGCAAAAAAAAAGTATCCATCGCTATCTTTGAGTAGTGAAATCAGTATTTTTAGATAGTTGTCAGTGTTTTTCCAGCCAGACTGTGTTCCATAATGAACATGTCACCATGGAACCGAGCTTCTCATTATGTTTACTCAACACAGAGAAGCACATTCCCCAGAACAGCCAACAGAGACCATGTCCATTATGGATTATAGATTAATTTCCTGAAGCTGGATCTGTGCTACACCTCGGCCGAGATCAGTATACAGTACTAATTGTGGGTTTAAGGACTGGAAGTGCCTTTCAGAAACCTCATTCTCATTCTTCAATTATTGCATGTTTTCAGAATTTTCAACAGGATCAACTCTGAAGTTTGTTGGGTTTTCTTGCTGCTATTCAGTCCTAGTCTCTATGTTGCAAAGGCAATATTTTGGACATCACTCAGACACTACTTTATTGAAATAGGAAGGGAATTTATGAAGGGGGCAAATACGAGGACTTGTCACCCAAAAAAAGGGGACAGAAATTTTTGGATGGAGATTCTTCATTGTTGCAGTTCAAAATCTCTTGTCACTGTCTCAAAGATACTTGTATTGAACCTCATTATCTTTATTGTCATGACTGTAGTATGGTACTACTTCAGTAATCAATAAAAATACCAATGGCAATAATGCTTGTCACACAGGCTTAAAAAAAACATTATAAATCTATGCATAATGTATATATCGTATACCTATAGAAAACACACCTGTTTGTATACCATTCCATATACACATATTTTTGTATAAGAGTTAGTGAAACCCAGTCACAGAGCTTTCTTACCACGGTTTGCAGGAAGGAAGGAAATTGGGTCACCTACAGTATATGAATGCCAGACATTCTTTTTCCTCCAGGAGGGCGGCGATGCATGATCCAATTGTACACCTTTTCTTCTAAATGCTCCGTCTCCACTTACTTTCCCTTGTGTGTATGCTTGTTGTTCTCCCCCTCTGCTCCCTCTGGCCAAGGATACGTGCAAAGAAAGGAGAGAGTTATTATGCTTGGCATGGCGGCAGAGGACGGCCTTTAATTTGGACCTGGTCCAGTTGATCAATCTCCACAATGGCTCAGTTACAGCACTTGTTTGTTTCACTGCTAGTCAGTGAAAGCTGCTCGCAGTCTGTTTAAAAACACAGGCCTTTTAAGTAGGTAAACGCGCGATTGTTCATAAACGTAAGACACACGCTGCTGAAATTCTGGGAGAGAAATGATAAAAACTATAAATAGACTTGAAGGCAGGACTTCTGAAATGGAAATGCTGAGTCCTCTGCGTGGCACCTCTGACTTGACTGATGTTAATGGGACGTGGTTGATTGTTCGCTGATTTGAGATGAAGCTCCCACATCCTCAGATGATTTATTGTTAATCATCTCAGGGTGATCTGCATAATATGCAAACAGATGGATGTGATTCAGTGGCTGGTTTGGCAAAGTGGGAGTGATCCCACTACATTTCCTGTCTGAGGTCTCTCTCTGGCATGAAGTAGCACTTAGATCACGTCTGTTTGAGAGTCCCGGTTGCTAGGTTGACAGCAGATCTCAGAGGCAGACAGCAGGGGCAATTTATTCACCATTAACAGCCCCATGGCAAGACCAGTATTCATTTCTTTGTTTTTTTTTGCATCGAATCAGTTTACAGATAATTTGTTTTTGAATAACCTAGCTTTTCCTCAATGCTCGAAGAACAAATGTAGCTTTTGATTTTTTGCTGCTCACACAAAACAATGCACTCTATCCTGTTATTCACAGAACCTAGCATACAGTACATATCAGGGATGTGAAGATGGAAGAATAGTTTTGGATCAGTTATCGTTCCGTGACCTTTACAATCGGTGGTGATATTGGTCCAAAAAGCCCTGATTGATAGAAAATTTAGCAAAAAGGTCTGATGGTTCAGATTTTTGTCCATGGATCGGTCTCCTGCTCCATTGCCCTGCCCACAAATTGACGTTAGACATAGATGCGACACAGACAATTCAAAAGATGTCAGATGAAGCTGAAAAAAAAAACGTCTTAATTGAATAAAAAGTGTTTGCATGTGTATTTTCTATTGTATATGTATTGTGTGCTTCTTGCCTTTTTACATCATGGCCATCAGGTGACTACAGATGAAAACAAAAGCAAATTTTTAATTCAAGATTTGAAAAACGAATCAAACTGAACCGAATCAGATCGAACTGGATCGATCGTTTTGTGATATTTTATGAATCGTCCCTGAATCAGATTGTAGCCTTTGAATCGAGATATGAATCGGATTGTTTATGTGAGTGAAGATTCAAAACCCCTAATACATATACAGATACACAATTCGTTCTATTGAAAAAATGTCAGCATCTCAATTTATATACTCAAATAAACGGCATTAAGATTAATAGTAATGTTTTTTGGCTAAATTCTGGCAAGACTTAATTCCTATATGTACTACTTTGATAATACATCCTCATCGTTGTCTTGTCCATACCATGGAGCAGTGGCTTGGAGTGGTCTCAGGGTTGACCCTGCCGCCAAGGCTCTCTCATCTGATCCACTTGTACTGATGCATAGCCATCCCTCATTTAGCCGCTGAGCGCTGCCCTGCAATATGTATTAGTCCCAATCAAATGCATAGAGGTGTAGATGTTGCTACAACCAATAGTTGCGCTCCCACAGGTGAACATTCAGCTAAGAACTTTATTTGGTGTTCGAGCATTAAACAAGTATGAATTTCAATTGCAACATCACAGCAGTTGTAGTATCGATTTCAAGGTGCCTCACAGCTTCTTCTACAGGTGTTTGTGGCAGTTTTAACTTGTATTTTCAGCCTCTTGTGGCATTTTGTTTTTGTTTTGTCAAGGAGACTACGTCCACATTAAGACGTAAGAACTTCTTTGCATATTAGCATCTTGTTTTGACTCAGCTGGTCACCTCCCTTCTTGTTTTCGCAGCAACCCTGGTGGTGACGTCTTCATTCTAAACATTTGTTTGCCTTGGTTTCATGCAAATGTGCAGTAGTTTCCATAGCACATTCAACCAGTGGAAACTGTCAAAGTAATCGGCCTATTTGAGAGAAGGCGCTTATTTGCGTCATGTGGAGCAGACGCGTTCGCAGTGTTTCTAAAAATGTGGTTGGTGAATTTCACCGGTCACCACTCAGTCTTGTTGCGAGAAGTTTTTTTCCCGGACTCACTGATGTTCTAGCTGTAGTTGACAAAAGAGACAAGATGGGAAGCTGTGTCAGACATCACTATCCACTAGAACACAGTGTCTTGTTCAAAGAGCCAAAAAGAAGCAGGTTCATTATTATTATTCTCTTCTAGCCATGCTGCCAACTCAAATGTCCATTGTGAAATTCAGGAAATGCATGACCTGAAGAATTTCTGTCACACCACACTAACACATGAGTCCTTGTCAGCTCTGAGACAGAATCAGATACAAAATGTCACTAGTTTTGCTACGTGGTTCTTTAGGTAATAACACCAGCCAGAGTCTAAGGATCTGTTTTGTGTGTTGGTCAAGGTATAGGAAGGATGTGGGGCCTAGAGTTTGGACATTTCAGCAGCACTGTACTCTGGATTGTTGATTTTTATTATTTTATTGTTTGTATTTGGAGATACCTGGCTGCAGCAACTATTTAGATAATGTCTATAGGTATTATAATTGTGAGTATTACTGTAGTGATAATAGCAATTACTTTGGCCAACATAAGTCAAAGTTGATGTTGCCTCAACCCTGTACTTTAATAGATGTAAGTGCTAATGATGAAGTGTATACACAGCACTGATATGGTATAGAACAGGCAGGGCAAACTAAGGCCCGGGGGCCAGATGCGGCCCATTGAGATTTTTAATGCGGCCCACCAACCTTGTTCAAATTAAATAATTTATTTATATTATCATTATACAACTGCCTTTTCCGTGCAATAAGGTGATATTAGTGATTTTATAGCTTTTATAGCTTTTTTTTTAGCTGCCATTTCTCTTAGTTCAAACGAACGATCTACTGGTCTCGGCCTCCGTGTCCCGAGTCAAAAAATATGCCCATGCTTGGTCTAGAACTTTACCTTTTCCTTCTCTGATTGCTCCATCCAAACAAGACCAGAAGTTAGTCCCTTGGTTTGACAGAGGGATTAGGATTTCTAATCCCTTTAGTCTTAAGCTGGTCACATGAAAACTTGCATCGACAGGGCAACTGCACACCTCCATCAGGGATTTTCCTCTGATGAACTCTTCAGACTCCTCCCACGTCTTCCCTGACTTGATAGTACTGCACATGCTTCACTGGCTGTGTGGATTTCCCTGTGCTAAAGTTGTGGCTACCTGTAGGACTTTGGCCCAACGCCTGTCTCAGTGGATTAGGGTTGTAAGCCTCCTTACTCCTAGAGTTTTGTTTTGTTTTGTTTTTTTTTGCCAGGTGATTTTTTCTTTTTGATTATCAGTCAAACAGCTGACAGATTTGTTTTTGTTCTGCTGGCAGAGTTCCCTTGAAGCTGTGTTGTGATGACAGCGTGGATCAGGAGTACAGTAACAGCACTGACGTGAGGACAACTGAAGACCGAGGTGAGATGTGTGAATGTGTCTGTGGAGATGTGATAAACCATCTGCATCTTTGTGTTCTTAACTGTGATGCTGTGTCAACGGGAAGTGGGTGTCTCTTCTGAATATGCTTGATGTACGAGTGTGAGGCACGGTGTACAGTAATACCTCACTAGTGTCGGTGGGTCAATAGACTGGAGGGGAGGGGGCTGGTTTTATTTTTCCATGCTGGGACACAGTGTCTCATTTCCACAGGTGCAGAGATCAGATTTTGTCGAGGGTGGAGGGTGTGGAGGGAGTGTGTATTGTGAATCCAGGCTGTGTGACACATACTGTATGTACAGGTCTGACTCTACCGACCTTTTTGTGCGCATCTGTACTAGGTTAAAAAGATCAATTAATTGATTTTAATCGATTTTTTTTGTTAACAGGACGATATCGATTCATCAATCCAAAAATCGATTTTTCCTTTTTTTCCTTCTTTTCCCAAAAACTTTAAGTGAACTCATGCACCACAGGTGATTACGTATTTATGTGGTTATGTGCGAGTTAACACACTCGCACGTAAAGCAAATGTAAAAACAACATGGCACTAAAATCTAAAACTAGAGTCTGCCTTGTAATTGTGGGTCGAGTCATGGTAAATAAAAAATGCATGATGGATTAATATGACTGCCTTGAGTAAATTTGTGATGGAAATAAATGTAAAAAAATACATTTTTTTATTAACAAATGGATTAAGTTTCAATTTTAGCTTTGATTCTTCTGAGAATAACGTTGGTACCGAACTATAGTTGATATGACAAAAACTGAATTGAAAACCGAAGAGAATCGTGAATTGAATCGAATCGAACCCTTGTGAATCGAATCGTATCGATTTAGAAAATTTGAATCAATACCCAGCCCTAATCTGTACTCTACAGTAACGTAGAAATTCATAGGGGAATTTACGAGTGTGGAATACTGAGAAGGAGCAACGGAAAAAAAAGATAATTTTCTGTTTTTTTCTTTTTGCCCTGTATAGTGTAATCGATTAAAATAAATAGTGATGCTGATTCAAACTGTTTTCAACACCCAGCCTATAGGGACTTCCATTCGATGAGGAAATCACCCTGTGCTGACTAACAGTAAATCTGCACACTGGACTTGCACTCAGCCTGGTATCACACTTAGGTTTCTGTGCCAGTTTTCTTTACATCTCCTGGCCGCCCGCCAGTGTTGGATTGCACAGTTTACAGTCCATGAGTTGCAACAGTCAGCACTCCTCTTGAGGAGGAGTCCTTATAAGCTCAAAGTCCACAGGGGTACGTCTCGCCACTTGGCAGCCACTCTGATAGAAAAAAAGAAATCTAATTTAAACTCGGGGTGGATTTCTGAAATCTAGGAGAAGTCAAAACAAGAGCAAAACATACACTTCATTTGCCATGTTCCACATACCAGGTATAGGTTGTGAATATAGTCCGTGCTGCCCATAAAATGTAGTGCCAATGCCGCGATGCTGTAGGCTGAGATATATGATCAGCACGGAGACCTGCATTGCTGAAATGAATCTGCGCAGCTCGTATATTGATTGTGCATCAATTCCTGCATTTATTCAATTACCAGACTGTCTTTAAGGAGAGTTAATCTATAAAGAAACAAAAACCGTCTCTGGAATTAACTAAAAGTGTAGAATTATTCATTTTTTGATTACATAATGAGAATAAGTTCAAGTACAAAAGTAGGTCACGTCAAAAAATGTAGTCTACTATACGTTGCGGAAGAGAGTGATATATATCTACAGATGGAATTCTTTAACCTTGATGGATGTATGTGAAGGGTGGAGACGAGCTGCACAGACTGCTCTCCTATTAGCCGAAAAGGAGGTTGAGACTGTCTGTGCGCGGTGACTCGATAAAGACACAGGTGTTTCTGGAGCGCTGCGTCAGCTGCAGGTTTTACTGACGGTGACAGAAAGAGAAAACAACTGGTTGTGGTCTTAGTTTTGAAAGTCTATCTTTATTAAATTAACCTTCTTTCAACAGAAAGATTTTTTTTTTTCGCGGAAATCACATTGTCCTGCATCAGTGTCTGATGTGGCTGAAATATAACCTTTGATTGGGTGAAATGTGTGTGACACATTCATCATCTCCAGTTTTTTTGGAGTTTCCATTCAGGGCTCTGTCAGCAGTGCCCTCCCCCCCACACCCCTCCCCCTACCTGTGATAACATATCAGGTTTTATCTAGCGCTGTGTTCAACTCGCACAGTCATATCCATACGTGACATGCTGTGCCTGTCTGACAGGTCACGCCTTAGCATCAGAGTGCTTTGCATGTTAACTCATGATCCTGTACACGGCGTCTTTGAAAGCTGTATGTGTACACAGTGTACCCACCAACGGTATGTGAAGAAGGAAGGTGTGGTGTTTTATACATACGAGGATACGAAGACAAACTCCCCTGAATATCAAGGTGATATGGAAAATATTTCTCATAAAACTTGGTGAGCAGTTGTTTTGACTAAAGAAACCCAATGAGAGTCTACTGTATGAGGTAAATAGTGTCCATAAATGTTGTGAAAGTTGATAAGCTGCTCATACGCATTCAATTGTGATGCTGCCAGAGGAGTCTGAATTCCTCCACTCTAACTCGCTGAGCATTTTTCACAAAGGCAGGAACAATAGTGGGCAAGCGAGTAGGCGTAGGTGGAGAAGAGCATCCAGTGGGGGAGGGGGTTGACAGAAAGGTAAAAAACAAGAGTTGTAGGTTCAAAGACACTCACAATGTTTAGCAAACCAAAGAACAACCATAGGTGACGGAGTTGAGTTATTTGATTGTTCTTTTGGATCAGGAACAGGTTGAGGAATGCGGCTCATATAAAGAGTTACGGTTGCGGTGTCATAAAATCTTCTGTCATCTGAGTACAGTATGCACTCTCTACTGTGGTGTTGTCTCTTTGTATTGTTGTGCTTTGTAGCAGCTGGTACCAAAACTTTAGAACACACAAAGTTCAATCCCAACAAGTGCACTTCTGAGCAAAGCTCCCACACACAGTATCTGCCCTGAGTAGCTGCTACTATTTGACCATATGTCTTGTCTATCGGTGGAATCACTTTTTTCATCACAAACACACAAACACATGCTCATCCATGCACACACTCAGAGACAAAAACAGCACACACATGTCATGGAAGTCATGGAAAAAATGATTAGACCACTCTTTTTTTTAAATTTCCTGTCCATTTTAAAGTCGGCTTCAACTTAATCTACACTAATCTGGACAAATATAATAACAACAAAAAAGGCTCATAATTAAGTTTAATTTCATTTTGCATGGTTTTATTGACAGTGACAAAAATCACTTCCGTTCCTACATCACTAACAATAACATTGTACTGACAAATACAGTGCTTTTAGTCATTGCATGGTTTTGTGTTCATTGTTTCCCCCAGGTGATAAATCTTTAGTGGAACAAGGCATTAAGATGAACAAGGAATTGAAGAAAACAGCAGAGTGATCAGAGTAATCATTTTTTCCATGACTGTAGACCCGAGGACACATCTGCATATCAAGTGACCAGACACACAGAGTCAAACACACCATGTCTACAGTGGTCTCGTTTGTT
The DNA here is from genome assembly GCA_016785265.1 of Paraplagusia blochii. Taxonomy (NCBI): domain Eukaryota; kingdom Metazoa; phylum Chordata; class Actinopteri; order Pleuronectiformes; family Cynoglossidae; genus Paraplagusia; species Paraplagusia blochii. Next base: position 167,326 of record JAFBJS010055155.1, on the reverse strand, counting down.
CATAGATAATTACAGGGCGTGTCTGATGTTTATCGACAGTTAGAATCAAGAATGTAACGGTTTTTTTTGGATTTAAGGTGCACATCCTTTTGGAGTGCTTTTGTCTTTGCATCTTTCAAAGATGCACGGTTTGAAAGTTCTTTTTCAAGTCTGACATCAATTCCTAATCTTGAGCAGCCCAAAGGACAGATCGCTCAGCCTGAGATCCTGCCGTCATTCTGCCTTTAGTGAGTTTCAGAGGCGGCAGGGGTGCTGCCTTTCATCACTTTGACGTATCCCTGGATTTCAGGCCACGGCGCAGGGAGAGCATCTGATTTGACATATTGATTAAGTCAGGCATCATGACGGCGGCTGAAATGTTTGCCTACAGTGACAAACGTTTACCATTTCGCCGTCTGACAACCTGTGATGGCAGCTTTGACAATGAATTTTACTCCTGCTACAATCATACCTCCGCAGGCTGTTTGAATCTCCTGTCACGGCATCAGTCAGACATGTGGACCGGTGGATTCACTATTGAAACATTTTGGGAAGTTCTTATTCCAATGACCAGTTTTAATCCTATTTATTGGAAAGAAGATTAAAAAAAACCTTGTTGTAAACTGAGAGATTGTTGAGCCTGTTCAAGTTCACATTGTGAACTCCTTAACTGTTCCCCTGGGTAGGACTGGGACATTGTCGGCCTCACATGCTGGCCAGTTGTCACATATTCACATATGGGCATGCCACATACAGACATACATGACATATAGTCATGGAAAAAATGATTAGCCCACTCTTTCTTTAATTTCTTGTCCATTTAAAAGTCTGCTTCCACTTAATCTACATTAATCTGGACAAATATAATAACAACAAAAA
>JAFBJS010055155.1:135992-166345 GCA_016785265.1 Paraplagusia blochii | reverse complement strand
ATGGTTTTGTGTTCATTGTTTCCCCCAGGTGATAAACCTTTAGTGGAACAAGGCATTAAGATGAACAAGGAATTGAAGAAAACAGCAGAGTGGTCTCATAATTTTTTTCCCATGACTGTATATACATAAATAGTGGATTTTTCTTTGGACATTGCTGTTTTACAATGTATGGCTTTGCTCCAGTTCAACTTCAATAGCACTATATGCAAATTCTAATGGGTTGATAGTCTTCACTCTAGGCCTAATTGCAGTGTGTCATTTCACTGGTTTGTCATGTGAACACGCCTTGTGCATCACTCCGCGGGCCGCGTGCTTTAAAGAGGTTCCAGATCACTAAGTCATATTGCAGCCTCTGATTTGCTGTCGTTCCCCAATAAATACATCACCTGCTGTTTGTGTCTAAAGATAGTTACTTTGTAATCGTGCACGTGCACTTAAATCTCTCAGAGATATAACCACATGATACATACATTACAACTATACCCCCTTCTTTCGTCTCCGCCGTCCCCCTCCCCCACTCACAGCTTTATCTTTGCCCAGGGTAGTGTCAGTTGAGGCTCAGAACAGGTGCAGCAGGGAGTGATAAGAACATACAAAGTTCTCACTCAAACAGTTGGCCCACAGCACATAATGTACAGTAATAGACCAGTGCAGCAGAACAAACTCAATGTACTCCACCATTCCATATGCTTGCATTTTTTTTTTTTTTTTTTTTCCATCTGTTTGCATTTTTTTTTTTTTTTTTTTTTTTTTTTTTTTTACTTCCAGTCATGTCCGGGCCGGTCTTTACTGTCACTCCTTCACGGCTTCAGCTGTACAGGATTATAGATAGAGATAAAATGTACAGAGTAGCCTAAGACCTTACAAAATCTTTCACCTCCGTGCGGGGACAAAAGGGTGATTGTGAGCAGAATTTACAAGTTTACCAAGCAGCCCAGCACGCTGACTTCACTGTGGCTTATACGAAGAGAAAGTAGGCCAGTTGTTACCCATTCTTAGAACGGATGGCATTTTATAAAAGACTGTGTATGTATGTATGTGTGGTGAAAGACATGTGATAGTGCAAACTGTGAGAGTGGGTTATCTCAACTTAAAGTAAAGACTCGGTGTTGATTTCATATCGGTCCGCTGCCAGTAGAAAGGATCTCTTTGTGGCGAAGGCTCCCTCACTGAGAATCAAAACAAAACCAGCACAGCCAACTGTAGCCAGCATGTTTATTACATTTAATCCGCTGTAAACATGGGCACAAAGAGCCGGGGCACTGTGAACATCTCCATAATCTGAACCAGACTGTTTTTTCTTCAGGGGAGAAAAGGAAAGAAAATGACTAAACAGAACATTTCGAGGAAAATGTTGTAGGGGCTGTGGGGGCCGAGGGGCTGGCAGAAATGGCCACACAGACGCGGCCAGTTTGAAGAAGGACATTCCAGCTCTTCTCTCAATGTGCCACAAGTTCCTACACAACTACTTTGGAGCACAATTGAATTAAACCTTGAAGGATGTTGGTAATACAAAATAATAAATTATGGAATGACACAGGTCACGAAAGCAGGCTGAGAGAACAGCAGCAGCTTCAACAGTATGGTTTGAGTTTTAAACAGCATGTGGAATGAAGGTTCTGGGATTATCTGTCTCTTTACATCCTCATTATTGAACACAGACATTGGGAGAAGCATTTCATGCTGGGGCGAGGCCAAATGCTTAAGAACCAGGTGAATAATTCTTTTTGGATTTGTGATCCTTATCATCAGTTTAATGTTAACGGGGAAAAACAAAAACAAAAACAGTGCCCTAACGTTAACATTGTCAACAAAAACCAGTGAGAAAAATATGGTGTCATCATCTTCTGGTCACGAGTACAGTTAACAAGGTCAAATGTTCCAGTAAGAGGTTCTCTCGGGACCAGTGTTGGGACTAACCTGTTAGTTGTAATGGGTTACATAACAAAACTACTTTTCCTGGTAACTAATAACGTAACGTGGTACCTTTCTGTTTCAGTAACACAGTTATTGTTACATACAGAACAAAACACAATTTTTTTTGTCGTGTTCTTATGTGTTTTTATTATTATTTAAAGTAAAGTACTTAGTTATTAGTTACTTTTATACTTTAGTAACTAGTAATGTAACTAGTTACTTTTTCAGAGCAGTGACTTATAAAGTAATACGTTACTTTTTTAAAGTACCTTGTACTACACTGCTCAGGACTCAACGTGGTACCTACAGAACACAACACATTTTTTTTGTTGTGTTCCTTTGTGTTTTTATTATTATTTAAAGTACAGTAACTAGTTATTAGTTACTTTTATAATTTAGTAACCAGTAACGTAACTAGTTACTTTTTTAGAACAGTAACTTATAAATTAATACATTACATTTTTAAAGTACCTTGCCATACACTGCTCAGGACTCAACGTGGTACCTTTCTGTTTCAGTAACACAGTTATTGTTACCTAAAGAACACAACACAAATGTTTTTGTCGTGTTCTTGCGTGTTTTTGTTATTATTTAAAGTAAAGTAACTAGTTGTTAGTTACTTTTATAATTTAGTAACTAGTAACGTAACTTGTTACTTTTTCAGAGCAGTAACTTATAAAGTAATACATTACTTTTTTAAAGTACCTTGCCCTACACTGCTCAGGACTCTACACACTTGTATCATCAATGCTGTGTGTGGTTTTGCCAGTTAGTCGTTGTATCCAGTATCACAGTTGCAGCAGTTGGCCCTCAGGTGTTTTTACATAATCAAATCTTCCTCTGAATCCTCTTAAGAGTTAGCACATCTCGGCCCTGCGTGATTGGTTCACACACTTTTATATTTGAATTTTTCTGCCTGTCAGTCAGGTAGGTAGACATAGGAGGAGGGTGCAGGAATGCTTCAGCCTACTTTTGTACTGTGTTGGACCAGTTCCAGTTCAGTGAACCATGATCTACACCTTCTCATTAAAGATGCAACTGGGTAGGAACATGGACCGGTTTCAACATGCCACGACTACCTTCAGCCCTTCAGAGGGGAGGTGGGGCACTCCTCAAATGATGGGGCAAAAAAAAAATAATAATTCAAGTTTCTCGCTTGATATTTGCTCTTGAGTTATTGAATGTGGGCTTAGGTTTGTACAGGAGCTGAAAGATAGGATAAATTATACCATCGTGATAAAGTCAAATGTGTTATATATTAATACACTGCTGCAGCCGCTTTCTCTGCCTGTTTATTTATCTCTTACATAAATTGCCCACATGGCATTTTGGCAAGGCAGCTTGTCTGTGAGACTGAAGCCAAGTCTGTCAAGGTGAGTTTTGTTGAACCTGTGCCATTGTGGTTTGACACAGCACTAATGTGTTTGTGCGTTCCAGAATAAGAAAATTAATGCAAAACTAATGTCTAACCCTTTTGGAATGTTTTGCTCTTGTCTTTTGAATAAAAAAAAAAAACGGCTATAATTGCCTGCTATTATTCTCCTTTATTTTTAGGTTGCATCCTTTCCTCTCACTGCTCTGAAAAAAAAAAAAAATCTCCAGCCTAATTTTTGTATTTGGTCTTTATGCTGCCTTAATCAAAGTGTGGCTGTTGAGGTTATATCAATCAGGTAACAGGGCTGCAAGGTTGGTCTAAAACTTTGATGGTTGCAAACAGAGAGAGCAGTGTTAAGGCAGAGATGCATGAAACCCACAGTAGAACAAGGACTGGTTGCATTGTAAGACTTTTATTTTCTTTGAAAAACACAAGTAAATTTGAGAACATTTTTATTGAAATAACTGGACTATGAAATAAAGTACTGCACATACACATCACAATTCTCCTGTTGATTTGAGTGGAGCACAAAGCAGAGCAATGTCGTGTTATGCTTATTTTGGAAATGAAGTTGTAATAACAATCATTTATTATCAACAATAATATCTATATATCATATATTTCCAATAATTTACAAGTAAAATTGTGACTTGATAACATGCTTTAAACTGAAAAACACAGCTGTTGATGCAGTGATCAATTTTGATATCACACAGTCTTAATAGACTGACTACTGTACCCACAAAACATTGCATCACTGCTTTGTGTGTGTGCATGTGTGTGCTTGTGTGTGTGTGAGGGAGAAAGTGACCAGTGTGAATGTTTTGCGGCTATTTTTAACAGTCTGAGCCCCAGACTCTCAGTGCTTCTCTCTCTCTCCCTCTGTCTATTTAAGCCCATATATTTGCATGCACGTCCTGGCATCACAGTCTTCTCCAGAGTGTTTACGGCCGTCTGCCTGCGTCCTTTAGTCTATATGTACATGCCTGGGGCTAAGAGTGTGCCTTGATGTACTGTATAGTAAATGTATATATATATATATATATATATATCAGACCTTCTGTCTGTAGGATTCCAACTCTATACAAACACTCTTGAATGCAGAGGCACGGCCAGGGATGTGGTCAGGCCAGGCCTGTGTTTTATAGAACATACTGTACTGAGCTGCACCACTGCAGCAAGGCTGCTATAAATAGAAGGTGCTGATATAGAGAGAGAGAGAGAGAGAAGGAGAAAAAAAAAAGATGGGGCACGGTGTGAAAGAGACTCACCGAGCCTGTTGGAACATTAAGCCCGTGGCTAAATGATTCCTGCGAGTTTGGGCTGAGTGGCAACGATTGTCAAGACTGTGTGTAAGAACTGAAAAGCTGACAAGGAATAGAAAGTCGTATCGGTTGTTTTTACGGATGAACTTGAACTGTAGTGTGAAGATCACAAGGTTTGGAGCTGAGGCTTTAAACTCACATGGGGGAAAAAAAAATTAAGAATGCATTAAATTCTCCTACAGTATAAACCAGGCCAACCTGGTCAGACTACAGCCCAGCTAGGCTTTCTAATTCACCCAACGCAGCTCTGCAAGTAATGTTATTAATTTATATTATCTTTATAACACTGCCGTTTTCTTTACAACGCTTCCATGTGCGCAGTAAATTACACAGAAAACGCTAAAAGCAGGGCATAGTTTTAGCCTTTAAGCATGACTTAAATGGCATTTATATTAGTCCTACATTGGCCGCTGTCAAATTTTAGGACGCATTGCAGCGCTCTGGTCAAAGGTTGGTCCTTGCCTCATGCCCCACACAAAACTACCAATCAATGCACAGGTAGGTTAAGATCAAGTTCACTACCACTGGTGCAGAATTTTTATTCACATCTGGTATATGTCTAAATTCAAGTAATGGATGGTTCACATTTAGAATAGTACATGTGGATGAAATATATTTAAAGAGATGTGAATTATTGAATTATAGCTGGTAGTACAGTAGAGTTCTTGACCACCTTTGGTCAAATTAAAATGTCAACCTTTCTGGACTAAAGGCAGTTTAATATCACCCTAAAACGATTTTTTTGTCACACTAAAATTGTCTTTTTGTATCATTGGCAGGTTCATCTTCAAGAGTGTTTATATGAATTAGTGTTGCATTTATGTATTACCGTAATTTCCTGACTACCAGCCACATGTGCCGCATTCATTTTGCATTTTCCATTGTGAGGGTCAGTTATGCTAATTTTATTCATGTACAAAGTGCGTTACCGTACGTTAAACTTCTTCTATGGTGTTTATTTGTGGTTGTGATTTGCATCTTCCTCGACACCACGTGTCTCACTCTTACCTTTTTGCTTGAGCAGAAAAAATGCATACATTAGCCACATCTCTGCATAAGCCACAGGGTTGAAATTGTGTGACAAAGGTTGCGGCTTATAGTCTGGAAATTACGGTACAATGTAAAAGGATATATCTGTGTCCACTCAATCATAATGCATGGTGAGTGAGGGGTGTTCACACAGAGTCAATCTGAACACCTTTGTTCATCTTTGCAGAGCTCACATGGCCCCCATGTCACTTTCTTTACGTCTGTATTTTTTTTTAATGTTTTGTACAAACAGAAACCACAGGAAACATATGAGTGGGGTTTGTTGTTTTTCGCCGTTCTGTCTGTTTGCATCGGTGTTTGAACAGGGAGGTGGTTTTGTAAAACCACCAGCCACAGTCTACAGAAAACTTCCTTTTCTATATGTACAACGCTGTACAGAATTCCTAGAAATGGCGTTATATTCAGATACCTGTTCTATACAATTTACTGTATGAGTGCTTCTGAATCATGACGTTGTCAAGACTCTCTTTAAGTCTTTATGTCTGTGTCACTGCAATCATTTCCATTCTTTGTACATGGATGATATTTCTTAACACAAAGCTAGAAAAGGTCTGATGTTTGGAGAAAAGCGGAAAACTCTTAATGATCGGCATTATCTCAGCAGAGACTTTCATAAATTTACTATTTTTCTCCCCGAACCCACAGATTATAAAGAGGCACATATTGATGAATAAAGACGTTGAGTTTCTTTGCTGAATCCTTAGTTAAGGTTAAATACAAAGAGTAATAATAATAATAATAATAAGACTTTTAATGTAGTCGTATTCTCTGAGCAGAACAGACCATTAACTTGGTAGTTCATGGTTATGTTCCCAGTGTCAGTGACCAGTGTGTGCTTGGATGAGCCGCCTTATTTCATCCATTATCTCTGATTAATCGGGGAAGTGACATAAGTACAGGGGTTCTGGAGAAAAAACTGTTCCAAATCACGTTTGCTGATTATCAGCAGCTGCGTGCCATGAAGATGAGAGCAGCTGTAAGTCATTGCTCTTCTTCTTCTGTGAAGGAATGTGTTCACACTTGTCATCCATGTAGGGTGGGTTTAAAGACGAGCTAGTGTGGTAGCATCTTCGATGGGGTTAGCGGTAAAGCTACTATTAGCTGCCTAAATTTCACACGGTGTTACCTATTCCAAGGCTATGTAGCCTCCTCCATACGTTTGAATAGACTGGTTTTAAGACTACATTTGAAAATATATCTTGCATGGCTTGTCTTCTTCTCCTTCCAGCTTGTCCCTTTTTCAGGGTCACCATAGAAAAATCAACAATTTTCCATCTCCCCCTGTCCTCTGTATCTTCTACTCTCACTCCAACCGCCTCCATGTCCTCCCTCACTGCATCCATCAATCTCCTCTTTGTCCCCTACCTGGTAGCTCCATCTCTAGGATCATTCTTCTACCAATGTATCCACTGACCCTCCTCTGGACATGTCCAATCTGGCTTCTCTAGCTTTTTCTCCAAACCTTCCTGTCTGTGTTGTCCCTCTAATCACCTCATTCCTGATCCTGTCCATCCCTGTCTTTCCTAGAGAGAATCTCAGCATCTTTAACTCCTCCACCTCCAGCTCTGTCTCCTGTCTCCTACCTATTCCTAGTGTCTCTAATCCATCCATCATGGCTGGTCTCACCATTGTCCTGTAAACCTTTCCCTTCACCTTAGTTGACTCTCTTCTATTCGTCTGTGACACCTCATGACCCTCAGTGTTGTGGTGTTTCTACGCCAAAATGATTGGATTTGTATTAATTTTTGCTAATTAATGCTAGTATTGACCACATGTTGGTGGACTGCGCCTGCCTTTGTCCAATGATCATAGACTATGGAGTTGGTCCAGTTATATGTGAGATGAGGTTAAATGTATGCTAGGACGGACATGGTGTGAATGGTTGTCCCTGTAAGGGAGTGAACCGTTCTCTCCTGGGTGTTCCCTGTTATTGTCCAGTGACTGCTGGGATTGGTGCAATCTTTCCTTGCGACCATGAAAATGATTAAGCAGTCGAAGAGAAATGTGTTGGCCACCGTCCTGTTGTACATTAATGTGACATGAAAATAGAAGTTATGACTTGGTGATTGTTCAACTTGAGAGCGTGACCATCTAACAGATATGTTGTGTGACCTTGGCAGTGGAGTACACCTGTCAGGCCGCTGCTGTGTGGGATTTAAACCTTATTGATGTTTCCTTTCACCTGATTGCACGTGTCCGTTTTGGCCCCGGCCTAGCTTAAATCCTCAGCTGACACCTTTAGTCCTCTCAAAGGATACTGTAAGTTATTTTTACAAGGCACTTTTTCCTGCTGTTTGTTTTCCTTTACCTCACTTTTATGTGCTCAGTTTTCACTCCCACTGACCCTGATGTGCCCGCTTACCCTTTATTCCACCTCGAGTATAACACTCCTTCTAATGTACTCTCTCCTCCCTCTTTGCTTACATACAGACACACTTGGTCATCTGCACATATAAAGTGCTGGATGTCTGCCTGGTGCCCTGCACCCCCAGCAATCCCGGTTGGAATTCCCCCCTACTTCCCCTGAATCTTGTTTCCCCAGCGTGTCGGCTCTATGCTGCTCCTTCTCCTCTCTCAAACAAACACAGTTATTTTATATTCACCGCATTCCTTTTTCCCTCCTCCTCCTCCTCTTCTTCCACCGTTCAGTCTTTTTACGCCAGTGCGAGGCTTGGTTTTATAGGCCGGCCCCCTGCTTACTGTGTTCCTTGTGGAATTTTGGCTCATGTTCAAAAATCCTAAATCAACTACAGACTGCCGGAGCTCCGTGGGCCCCCTTCGCTCTGCATCTGTCACCCCACATGTTGACCCTAGGGGTTTGTGTGCCAACGAGGGGCTGACAATCAAGCCCAGAAAAGTTGTCCCGTGACGTTTGGACGGTTGTGTCATTTTCGCCCGCCGTCTTCCTTTCTCTCATTTACTTCCACTTTGCTTTGTTTTTGTCATTTCCTGATGAATTGCCCTGCAATGTTTAACTAACCTGTGTGACCCTCATCACTTTCCCTGTGCGCCTGTGATGCTAAGTTGCTGCCCCCATTTAAAAACAATCCATCTCACCTCTTTTGAAGAATGGCTTTGAAACAAAATGTGATGCAACACACAAGTGTGTTTTACCTCTGCTGAGAACACGTAGAAAGTATTTTTTCTTTCTTTCATGAATCTACTTTATGTTGGGCACTTAGAATTTTACTAGCCTAAATCCGATTTTGGTTTTTGTAGTGGAGGCTTTTTTTTTATTCCTCCTCAGAATCACCGTTCTTTGCTTTCCCTTTTCTAGAGTAAGGGAAAAAAAAGGCAACTGGAAAGAAATTTGTTCTACAGATGTTCTCTCTCTTGTAGCCAAAAGCTTACTTGAGTCAAGGATCCGCCTTTTCTTCCCATCCTTCCTCATCTGTGTCTGCCTGTAAACTCTGCCGATCCCTTTACCTCCACGTGACCCTTCGGATCACTTTCTCATTTCCCTCTTCGTCTCTTCTTTTTCTGTCACGAGCGCCAAGCCTGTGCGCAATGATTAACCTGCTGTTAATTGTTTTTTATGTATTGACACTACAAGGCGAAGATCTGTTAAGCCCAGTCAACACTGCTATGCTTTCATGTGGTTGTATTTACATAAGCCTTTGCATGTAGAAAGCTGCTTCAGACAGCGTTCAAGTGTTTTCGGTGCCTGTGCACAACGTGTCAGATGATGAGCCTGCTGCACATTAGCGCAGTAATTTAGCGCGTCTGTCTGTGGCGCCATCAGTAACCCCTTCTGCTCATTTATCCCACTATAATGTGCGTCTTTGGTCGTCTATTGTATCGGCTCTGGTTTAGATTTACAGTTTGGTGGCTCCTCTGAGGGTGGAGAACACATGTGCAGAGCGGATGTGTCGCCGGGCCTGTTTGCAGCCAAACCAGCTCTTCCCGGGCCTGCCAGTACTCTGTCATGTTCAGAAGTGGAACCCTAAAATTATTCACGCCTTTTGTGTGTTGTGTTGCTCCAGCGCTGGTAAATGTTAAGACGTGCAGTCCCGTCTCGGTGGGTTCTGTTTTCAGTCCCAGGCACTCGTAACTATGTCAGATGTAATCCTTATAAAATAAAGCCGCAAACAGAGCGTTCATTATTTTAATGAGGGTTTGTAGCGCTACAGTAATTAAACTTTACTTAATGACAGTAAATTTATTTGGGTTAAAGGATTTTGGAAGTCCATGCCTCTGTGTGTGTGTGTGTGTGCTGGTGTGTATGAGTGAGGGGTCAAGGTCAATGTTAGGCCAGGCTCCTTGGTTGGAGGGCAGTGCTACTGTTAAATCTGCACTAATCCGTCTGTTCATCAACGCTGCTTGTCCCGTGTCTTTTGACAGTCAGTGCAATTGAATGTGTTTGTCTGGTCTGAACTGACTTCAGCCACCAGGGCTGAAAACAACAGATCAAATAAATAGAAATCTTTTGTTCTCTTCTTCATATTACATGTCCAGCTGCATCATGTTGGTCTCTGTGTTTGTGTGCATTGCAAACAAAGCCCTCTTGTTTGGCACCCTTTTGCTCATTGACCACCGCTTCCACAGTTACTGAGACAATTGACCAATGTTAGCTACGTATGTGGGATCGAGAATGGAATCGACTTCCTACATTTTCAGCCATGCGTCCACATTCAAGAAAACCGCCAACGATATTGTGGTGGACCCGTCTGCATATTTCCTATATTCATTGTAAAAAAAAAAAATAAAAAAAAATGATTAGCTCTTTCTAGCAGCCGCCACCGCAGTCCATAACATTCGTATTGTTTCAACCAAAAATAAATGTATTTTAGCCTCATGAGAACCAATGGTTGTGACTTGGGCCACAATTAAACCCAGCTGTGATTTTGCCGATTCAGACGTATTGGAAACTTTTATGGTTGGGAGAGTGATGTCACCAACCACACGGTTCCAGTTTGCAAGATAATACAACTAGTAAGTGATTGTTTTATACTATATAAAATTTTATTCATCTGTTTATTACCGGATACATAAATTGTAAAATGTTTTTTATTTTCTATTTTTAAAGTTTCAAAAGAAAAGTTAGTTTTCTACATTGTGACTTAAAATCTGACATGGCTTGTTGTATTTTAACGTGTGTAGATTTAGCTAATTAAAAAAAAAAAAATCCTCTTAACTGAACTTTAGTATTTAGTATTTGAGGCCTGAAGTATAGCTTTAATATATCTCAAATACTGCCAACGATCATATAATATCCCTAGGCGTATTTGGTTGATAAAACATTCCACAGCTGGCAAGTACAGTGTGGTACAGTACAGTACATAATTGTTGGATAATTCCAGTTGCTCTTTGTACCATCAACATCCTCTCAGGAATGTTCTCCTGGCAGAAACAGATAATACCATGAGTCGTCTTTGCATGTGAGCAGATTAAAGAGCAGACGGTTCCATGATGCAGTTTTCCTAAAGCTGGTGGTATCCCCCTAGTGTTCCCACTTTATCACATATTTGATCACATGATGTGGTATAGCTGTCACATCTCTGGTTCTCTGGGCACAAAAGGATAAGCATACAGTTACGCCACGAGGAGTGTCCCTGTGTCCCCGATACCTGATCTGGCCAAACCATACATAGTAGCTCATATGTTCAGCCATCAATTATGTACAATAAATGACATCACAGTTTCTATAAAGATACACAGTAGTGGTTAAGTTTTTCTTATTTTCCATTCATTCAACAATTGAGCCGCACATAATAAACCTGCCCTTAGTCTCTGATGGATTTTTGTCAGGCTGGAAGCAAACGTTTGTTAAAGAGTTCCTCTGACTCTGAGCTCAGATTTGGTGAATTTAACTCTTCTTACAATCATCATAGCAAGTTTATTGGCTTTAAAAGAATCAAATGACAACAGCAACCAATCCGCACTCCCGTCTTAGTACAATTCCACCTGCATTCAAATGACTTTTCTGCTGAATGTGACTCTTGAAGTAGTCCAACGTCCATTTAGTCCCCACTTTCCCTCCGAAAACTTACTTGTTACTTTAGCTTCGCAGCATGTTTTGCAGTGCAGCCCTTTCGCACTCAAAACGAAAAAATCTCACCCAGTAACACCCCTTGTTCTTCTGTTCGCACATACTCGGACAGCACAATTCCATCTTAAAAGAACCGCAATTCTTTTTTAACTTTGGTTTTGTGAGTGGATGTGCCACTGCCCGTTCGTTTCGCCATAATAAGGGGTTAGTGCAACGTTGATCCTCGTTTATCTGTCTACACAGTCTATGCTCTACACCTAGCCGTACTGTTAGCTACATGCTAACCTGCAAAACAGCGGCACTCACGCACAAGGGTGCTGTTAATGACATTGATTGGCTGCGTATGTAAACATGTGTAAACCGCCTTATATCATTGGCTGGACAGTATTAGTTATTGTTTTACTAAAGTACCGCTTGTTGTCACATGCCAGTCAGTGAGTTGCATTGCAAAATGGTAAAAAAAACCCAAATTGTTATTTGTTTATTTTATTTAACTTCAGCTTGGATTTGAATTTCTGCTCTGCATAGATTTGCTGTGCGCGGAAACCCATGTTGGTAAAGATGTTGGTGATAGATAGATAGATAGAACTGTATTATTCCCTCGGGAAATTATGAAAAGACATTCTTGGCAAAAGTAGTGCAAATGTCAGTAATTTAATAAATACAAATTACATTATTTGTTATAAAGAATTCCAGATAAACAAATAAATATTTTATTTTTGGTCTCACATAAGGACCTGGTGAGTGTAAATGCTCAGCAAAAGTATTTGCTTCCAAGGTATAAATGCTTCAGCACTAGGTATATTTTTGCTGTTTTTAATTTTTTTTTATTCGCTTATTTTTAAAAGTTGCTCATAAAATAGGACTTTAGCTGGAAGGATTGCTTGTTATAGATCTGGCTGTGCTCTTGAGTGAATACAGATGTAATGTCATGGTGAGTCATCTTTAAATGTCGTCTCCGTACAGAAACAGCTCAGAGTCCAGCAGTGCTCTTGGTGCTTTGACTTTAAAAGACGCAGCACTAGTCACACGCACACAAACGGGGGAGCTGGCAGCGGCGATGGCGAGAGCTCACGTCTGCCAGGGCTGATGTTTTTTCCTGCTGTCTGTCAGATGTCTCCCTCGCTGCCTGCCAGGTCGCTGCTGCTCCAATGTTGTTGTGCCTTCTTGGCAGGGAGTCCAGAGAGGTGGGAATTGGCTTGAACTTATGACAAAGTCGAAGCAAGTCCAGATCAGCTGGGAAAATTTGTCTGCTAAGCATTCATCAAGCTGCAGCTGAGCTCCTGGAAACGTGTTGGGGAAATCGGAAACTAATACTACAGTGTTTCTACAACAGTTTATTTACTCTGCGCGTGTTTATTTTCATTCCTCTCAGTGTTGGCTTTGCACAACCTCCAATACAATTTTAAATTTACTAACAGTAACTGGTTCCAGGTGACTGAGTTCGCTGCCATGAACGACCCTCTGTATTTGTTCTTTTGACAATAAAACAATAAAAATTGTCTTGGAAAAATTAGATTAAAAATATTATTTATGCTTTCTTCTCAAAGCAAATGAACTGCGCCGACTGTACGACCACAGATGATACTTTTGACTCTTGTACATAGAACTGCTTTGGATAAATCATCTGCCAAATGTATTGTTATGTAATGTTATATAATATAACATTGATAACATGTTAATAATATAATATATTGTGTAAATAAAGACGTGGATCATAGTTGAGAATGTGATATGTTGACAATTCTTCTTTTCCTTCTTTCGGCTTATACCGTTTTTCAGGGGTTGCCACAGCGAGTCAACAATTTCCATCTCACCCTGTCCTCCATGTCCTCCCTCACCGCATCCATAAATCTCCTCTCTGGCCTTCCTCTTCATCTCTTACCTCCTAGCTCCATCTCTAGGATCATTCTTCTACCAATGTATTCACTGTCCCTCCTCTGAACATGTCCAAACTATCTCAATCTGTCTTCTCTAGCTTTTTCTCCAAACCTTCCTGTCTGTGTTGTCCCTCTAATGTCCTCATTCCTGATCCTGTCCATCATTGTCTCTCCTAAAGAGAATCTCAGCATCTTTAACTCCTCCACCTCCAGCTCTGTCTCCTGTCTTCTGCCTATTCCTAGTGTCCATACATCATGGCTGGTCTCACAACTGTCCTGTAAACCTTTCTCTTCACGTAAGCTGACACTTTTCAATCACAAAGACATAGAAAATGAAAATAATGCTCAGCAAACAAAATCTCCCTTAAGTGAACACAGTTGGACAGGAAAATAGTGATGATGATGATGACATGTAGGGACAAGGAAATGTCTTGACAGACGTTGCCAGTCTGATCTGTCAGTTCTGCCATTCTGCTCCCTGTTGTTTACTCGTATTTGCACATGTACAGTGTGGCAGTTTCCCTTAAAGATTGTGGGAAATTTGTCGGGATTTCAACCATTCCAAATGTTTGATTTTCATGTGATTGTACTGGAGATAGTTCGGAATAGATCACGAGTTGTTAATCGCTTGTCCTTACTTCGCGTGTACTCAAACTTCAATGTATTTATAGTACCACATCATAACAACTGTTATCTGGAGGCACTTTACAGACAATTATGTAAAATAAACAAGATCCAGTAAACAGGAAAATACCCCCTGCCCTTATAGACCCTCACACCGTGCTGCATGAAGCAAGTCGCAAGACACAGCCAAGAATTGAATCAATCAATGATCGTTGCGCAACCAAAATATAATGGCAAGAAGATACTGTTGGGTACGATGCAAGTTTCTATACTGGGTTGTACGAGTACACACCTACAGCATACACTACTGTACAAATCTGGGGCTGAGGGCGTCAATAAACAGCATTTAAAGTTATTATTATTGATACTGTATGTTTAACAACTCCCACGATAGGATTTTTTTTGTCTTTTTTTTTCCTCTCCCTCCGTCTGTGCATGTGTGTTTATCCTGGTAAATATATATTAACTCATAAAACAGATGATAGACGGGAACAGCGGAGATGAGGGCACAGCAGGGGGGCTGAGAATGACCTGCCACAGCTGCCTAAAAAAATCCTCGCGGAAACATCGCACATAATAAACCGCCTTTATACTGTGGTGTGTGCATATACACACTGAAGGGTATACAGGCTCGTGTTACAGAGAATTTCTGTGGATGACAAAGCCTCACTAAATACTACACAATATCGATAGCACACAAAAATATTTAAATCTGATAAAAGTGGTCGGTTGAATCCTCAGATGTTCTCCGTCCTCTCTGGGAGGTGTCAGGGTGAAGCATAATTTATGGAAAACACTCTGGTTCTTTTACCATCTGAACAACCTTGTTCCGCTACCCGGCTCATTTTGTGTAACATAATTTTTTAGCACCAGTGCTGTGCTGCCCTGACCTCACCCCGCCATGAGTGGGTGCTGAAGGACGCCAAGCAGAGGTCAATGTCTGCACGGTGAGAAGGAGGAACGGTGTCCATGAAATCCATATACATCCTTCCATCTATTTTCATAGCCGAGATCATTAGTTGAAAATTTGACTGACCTGAGGTGAGACTGCATGGAGCGGCCTGTCTATCTCTCTGAGTGTTTTATGTGTAGACGGCGACCTTACCACAGGAAGTGAAGGGGTCAAAGAGGAAGTTATGCGATGTCAGGCTGAGTAATAATTTCTCTCACTGACTCTGGCCATCAATCCCTTACTGACTCTCACCATCCTCCCAACACTCAGGTTTTTTTCTGTACCTGACAAGTGATTTGCTTACTTTTTTTTTTGCATTGTGTGAAAAATGGGTATGATTATTTTTCTTTGACTCTCTGTCAGATTATGGCCTGACAACACCTCGCTAACGAATAAAATATTCCAAATCAACACACCATGCTGGCAACTTTATATATACATACTACATCATTCTGCTTTTAATCATTTCTTCTTTATTTAGACAGAAAGTACAAAAGATGTCAGGTTAAATATATCTTCTTTAAATCTCCACTATTTTGTGACTCAACCAGCTGTATCAACTTCTCACTTCTGTGCAGTTATGGCCATAGAAACTAAATTATATAAGTGAAGCAACATAAAAACACCTGAAGTAATGCATTAAATACACCAGAGAGGGGGAGATGTGATTGGCATAACATTTTAATGGAGAAAAATACCTGCTTGCTTAAGACCAATTCATCTGACAACAAAGTTGACATTTGAAGGGCTTTAATTGCCACGCTGTTACTTTTCACCGTAAGTTTTACATCCTTTTAAAGGTAAAATTTATAATAAGTGGTTAAAATGATGTGGAGCTACGCTGCAGGCTGAGTGAACTCCAGGATTAGGTATTTAAAGCTTTTAGTTTTAGATTTCTGTTTTGCCCTTTTGATCAAGAACATAAAGAAATTACTTCTAACAGAGCAGATAAGTGAAGTAAAAACAATAAAGGCAGTGATTTGGAGAATTATCATATTAAAGTTGACCAAATGTGCCTAAAACCTCTTTTTTTGTGGTATTAAAAGCAGGAAAACATCAATAAAGATAAGAACAAATCAAGATTCAGTTGTTTTGTTTATCATAAAATATATATTTTTTTACAATTCTTCTGCAAAACTTGGTCCTCTATGTTAGAAATCTGAGCTTTAGCTCTTCTCTATGTAGGCAGTCTGAAGTCTTTGTTGTTGTTTTGTCATGGTCCATTTGATTCAACTTTATTTGTCTCGGGGGACAATTAAAATCACACGGCAGTGCAGTAAGACAGAACCATAGTAGTGTTCCGAACCTCTGTCCTGACACAGCTGAAACTGCCTGAACCTAAATATGAATGGGAATATGCTCAGTGCCTTAATCTGTGCTCAAGATGAGGAGTTTTAATCCCGAACCAAATGCATGTCGTTGTGCAAACAGTTGCAGATGGGACAGAGATACAGACACAGGGCTGTAGATAATGGAGCCATGGCCACATGTGGTGAGTCACATGGTTTGTTGATTTGATGTTCTCGACCACCGAGTTGTTAACGTGTCTGATTGTGCCATTAAACTGAGTTTTAATGTGGAGCAGATACATTGTTTGTCTGTGCTCATGCATGGAAAAGCAACATTTTACTGGTCTCATTTAGGACTTGAGGAAAAATGTTGGGATGAGGTTACATTTTGTCTTCTGGGGAATAATGGCTCTATTTGAGTCAACGATTTCAGAAGTTAATGGGTTTCACATAATTAAAGCTGGTAATGTTTTGAATGTTAAAGTCATCATGTGGTGGAATTTGCACAGATTGCGTACAGATCCTTGGGTTTTACGCACTCTCTCTCTGGGTTTGATTTGAAGACACAAACAATCATACAATGCTGACTGGATTGGTGTGTATTATATTTTTCCCAGCTCTTCAGCTGTGTAGGGTGCGGGACTAATCCTCCGAATTAAACATGTTACCTACAACAGCAGGAGGATTGAACAGGGCCTAGATTACCATCGGAAACTAATCACAGCTAGATTGTACCATGATAGCTTCTGTTCTGGGCCGGGCGGTGATTTATTGCAGCTCTTAAGCCTGGTTGGGGCCCAGCTGTTGTCCCGTGTCCCGGGCTTCTTCCTCCGCCAGCTTTACTAGGTCCTGATTTTGTGGAATGAAGTTCACATAACATTTTGTCAACATTTTGTAAATCTGATTTACCTTTCGGCAAAAGAAAAGAACATTCCCTGAACCAACAACAGTAAAGTGTCTTTAAAAAGGACAGAGAAAATATAAAAAAATACCAAAATGTATTGGCTTTTGAGATTCACAATGCGTGACTAAAGTTAGGGATTTAGATGAAATGGTTTCACAAAGAATGTGGCTACTCCGAGCAGATATACAGTAGCACGAGTCTAACATTTATGGATAAACAGAATTTAATAATGATAAGTTTGTTAATTCCGAGTGTTTGGCAGTATGATATCTAGAGAACATCTCTCAGTGTAAACAAAAACTCCTGTTGTCAACACTGATGAAGTAATTGTACTCACTCTGTAGTTGTGCTAAATGATACTTTACCTAGAAGTGCAATACCATCGGAACCAAATATAACTGTCTCTGTCCGTCTTGTAAATATAGAATATGTTACAGCTCTAGCGCGCCTCCCATGTCCTCACCCCCTGCTCCCTTGGCTCTTTTTATGAGCATATCATAGAAACTCAGTGTCAGGGGCAGCGCAGGGACATTGTCTGTAGCTTGACAGACACTAAATTCTCATTCTGACAAGCCCGGTTGCATTGTCTTTTCCTTGCTTGCCATGACCCTCCCCCCTCTACTCTTTATGTCCTTTTGAACCATATGCCTATGTAGCCTCTCATCAACAAGGCCTTGTCTTCCCCTCTCTTACAGCCTTGGTGTCTATCTTAGCCATCGCCTCCCCGCATCACTGTCCTCCCTGTCATCTTTCTTAGGTCATCTTCTCCGGAGTTCTGTGCGTTTTACAACCACTCTTATAATGAGCCCAGTCTTTCACTCGGACAAATCGACCACCCTTAAAGGGTGACACCGTCAACGTGTTACAGCCCCAGCGCCTCCTCTTCTCACCTTTCACTTCACTCTCCCTCAAGAGAAAGACACATAAATGGCCTATGGACATTTACTGTAGTTTATGGCTGCAGTTTTACAGCAAACCAGTCCTTTGTAAGGCCACCTACTGTCGTCTCTGATGCAGGCTACTGTTTCTTGGTGTGCAGCAGGTGGCGCTCACTTGTGAGGCACCCCCAGTAAAAAAAAAAGAAAGAGTTTTTGGAGACCTGCATAGAGACACAAATGAAACTTTGATCAAACTACAAAACCTAGGAAGTATGGACTGGTGTCAGTTTTATGCAGAGATCTCAAACTCAAACACAAAACCCACTGACTGAATTTAGAAAATAGTTAAATAAACACATACTTCTATAGAGCCAGAGTAGTCTCAAAAACACAAGCTTCACACGTCAAAATACATTTGTGTATTCATCCAAATACGTTTGTGAATTGTGGTACGCGCATGCAAATCGTGCTTTTAATTTGTGAAACTACGCGCACGCTTTTTTTGTATTTTTGAGACTCGTCTTACGCCGACCAGATTTGTGAGCGTAATTTTGCTACGTCACCCCGTCACCAGCCAATCAGAAGTTTCACTCGTTGGCAGCCAATTACGCGTCAGTGTCCCCACGAGGGTCCGTCTGTGACGTCACTAAACTGCGTCCAAGAACCAAGTTCACGTTCTATGAAAATTGCGTCTGGAAGCGTTTGAGAGTAAGTATGTAAGCATGTTATCACATGATACTTACACTTGAATGCTCGCCATCATTTTAGGACTTAAACTTGGTTCTTGGACGCAGTTAAGTGACGTCACAGATGGACCCTAGTGGGGACACTGCTGGCTGCAAATGAGTGATACTTCTGATTGGCTGGTGACGGAGTGACGTAGCAAAATTACGCTCACAAATCTGGTCGGCGTAAGACGAGTCGCAAAAATACAAATTAGCGTGCGAGTAGTTTCACAAATTAAAAGCACGTTTTGAATGCACGTACCCCAATTCACAAAGGTATTTGTAAGAATTAACAAACATATTTTGGCGCGTGAAGCGTTGTTTGTGTGCTCTTCTCAGAATACGCACGCGGATCCATGTTTACGCGTGTGTTCTTTTCTTTTAGACTATTCTGGCTCCATATACTTCATGTTATAATTGAACATTACATTTCATTAAATATAAATAGAAATACTTCTTTTCATGTTAACGGAGAGGAACAATTATGTGGTGATTGCATTGGCCCGGCCCACTTGACATCTAATTAGGATGTATGTGGGCTGTGAACCAGAATAAGTTTGACATCCTTGACTCAATTAAACAATTAATGTCATACTCCAATCTATCTGCCATCACTCCTTGGACACCAGCAGAACTGCACTTGAAATTGCACGTCTGGGGGTTCTCAAAAAATAGTCATTGGTTAAACTGCGCACATATATTTGCCATTTAATGGTTCCAGTCTGAGATCCCTTTTATGCTTTGTTTTGATGTACACTAAACAGCTACAATACCATGAAGTCACTTTTTTTTTTTTGTCTCATATGTTCCATCAACTCCAGATGGTCACGGCACTTTCCCCAAAAGCAAGGCTTATTGGTCACATCATGTTTGAGGACCGTGGTGCCTGGACTGACGCACATCCCTGACCACAGATACAGTCAGGTGAAACAAAAGCAATGGAGTCCAGATTCACCAGAGATGACGGATTAACAAAAGACAAAATAAAAATTGAAATTCTTCAAAAACAGGACACTAACAGCTTCATATGGAACGGTTGTTTATGAGATAAAAAATGCAATCATTTGTCATCAATGAGAGTAGGGTCCAAGTCATGACTGTATTTTCCACTGTGTTTTCGGAACGATCATGGTCACATGCTCGGATTTTTTTTTTCGGCAGCGCAAAATAGGGAGAGACTTTATTCATAGGATCAGAATTGGACTTTATACACGTGTTGGTTCTGTTTCATGACATGAATAATATGCGGGCTGTTCCACTGCCAACAAAAACATCTGCGCTCCGAAAAACACATGGACTCAGATTTTTTGGAGAGTGACAGCTGAAAAATTCGCTCTAAAATGTGTCTGCGGTCTTTAACTGCCTGTTTGCGTATAAAACAACATTACGTCGCCTGGTGACAAACGCCGGCCGATTGAGTCTGATGAAGGTTGTTGGGTGAGACAAGATGACAAATCCTCAACTCTGCAAAAGTAGGTTAAAGGTGGCACCATGTGAACCTATGAAGAAATGATTCACGACCGCTCCACTGCCACAGCACCACACCATGGTCACGGAAGTTGCTCAGGTTGTTTCCTGTCTTGTACCTGTGACGTCTTCATCATAGAGAAGGTGAAGGTATTCAAGGAGACTGCAGCTTCCACAACCTTCGAATCATCCAGGGTCCAGATTGAGTTTAATCATAGCCAGACATATTTGATGCTGCCTTTAGGACCTCATTATAATAATAATTTGCCGTGATGTCAGTGGTTTGTGCTGTTTTTGGTGGTTTGTCCTGCTTCCGCTTCCTATGGAGTTTGGTGAGAGGTTGTGGGGGGATGTGCATTTTAAATGTAATTTACAACCTGTATTGACTGAGATGAAATAGCCACAGGAAGAGGAGGAGAATGTGTGAAGGTGGCGATGAGTGGGAAGGGAGATAAAAGTGTTATTAGCGATAAGTAGTCCCCTTTTTCATCTGTACTCAGCAAATCCGTTGCCTTATAGCTACCGCAGGAATTTCCATGATGCAATGTGCTGATGCAAAGAAGCCCAGTGGGATCTTGTCATTTTTTTTTTATCCTCGCTGCAATTACATGTTTCTTGCAATTAAGATACATAGTGATCTGAAAAGATTTTCACCTCAATAAAAACCTCTGAAGCTTTGACTTCAGAAGTGGTCTTTTAATGATCGTCTGCCTCCTGTATGTCCATCCTTTGAGTTTTTCCCCCCTCCTGAGGAGATACAAGTACTGCAATTTGATCGCATTTAAAATGGCATTGTGCGCGTCAGCGCTGAAGGCCTTCAGTAATTGCCATGTTTAGCCTTGTGTGGGTGGGAATCGTCAGGAGATCGCCCCCCCTTACCCCCAAGGCAGAACGTCGAGGCAGGATCTGATCTTTTCCACCCAACATCATTCATGGCTTTGACAGGCCAATGAATTCCCAACACCCCCACCCAACCAGCAGTTCAAAGCCTTACATTTGCCACCAGAGAGGGGGTATACAGTGAACTTGGGGCCCACAGACAGATTTTACCCTTAAGATGTTTTCAGTTGAACGGCATATGAAGTGGGAAAACTTTATCTGCTCCTGTTTTAAGCCTGGTGTACAGTGTACTGTCAGTGTTTACTGTAGAACCTGAAGGTACAGTAAAGGTAATTTTTAATAATGTAATAGGTAATAAAAAATAATGTCTTTTTTCTTTGTCAAACTATGAGAAACATTGCAAAATCCACCTACCTTTCCTCTCTCTAATTTTTATACTATTTTAAATTATAAAAATAAAAACTCGTAAGTGAGGTAGACACAGTCGTAACCCATTGAGGTTGTACATATTTATTCAGATCACTCACTTTATTCAGGTCATGGGATGGCAGACAAATAAAGACTTGTTTGGATAAACTATCACAGCAGTCTCTCTGCGGGTCATATGACCTACGATCATTTTTTTTTCTCTGATTATTCGACCATTAAACTTTTATTGTAAGGCCAATTTTATAGTTTTCTTTGAAACATGGAGACAAGGAGGGGATTTTTGTAGCTGCATAGGCGTCACACAATTTGTCATGCCCAGTACTAAAATTAGTCTAACATTTATAATAAAAGCCCATTTGTATTCGATGTGCTGCAATATGATGTTTTGATACTTTGTGTCTTTAGCCATGTGAGAACCTTAAAAACCCCTGCCGTTAGTAACTTTTCATTGTAGAAATCGCCGCCTCTTTAAAATCAGGCTTCCATTTCTATGGTGCTAATTTGATTAACCATTTCCATGAGTCGCTCCAATTTTACTGCATCAGTTTTGCTCTCATTTGAGAGGAAATCACTTCAGTTACTCCTATAATAATGTGTACAGGATGTCCATGATCTAGTCGATGAAATATTTTGTTGACTACATGTATGTGTACCGCATGACCCTGGGTACACCTTGATATAGCTCATGTCATTGGATTAGTCCCTGCTCATATAGTCGCTGTGCAACATGATCTCACATTGCAGCAGGTTGAGCTTAGAGACGCTATATTTATTGTACAGTCAGTGTAAATATAGCCCCAGCAAATGTGACCTTAATAATCTACAAAAACACAGCTTTGTACATTTCCCAGAATGCATCCTTCTGTTGAAGCCATGTGACGCAGCGTTTATGTATTGATCCTGGTAAATCCTCGCCACTTGTTCCTGCAGTATAAAGTATCACTGACTGGATGAGACTCTAATTGTAGATCTATGATCCCGACATCTAATGTTATACTTTACAATTAGGGCATTTTTATTGACCTTCTTTCTTCGATAAGCACCGCATGGAATTGAGCCGTAACAAATCTCCACCACATAGGCTGCATGAAAAACAAGGTTTACTGCATAGTCAGGTTTTACCGGACACCAATTGCCTGGATTGCTTGCTTAAGCCAACCAATAGTGAAGGTTCATGTATCTTCTTCTTCTTCTGCTTTAACTTTGGGCTTGTCTGTTGCCACAGCGAGTCAACAATTTCCATCTCACCCTGTTCTCTGTATCTTTAACTCTAACACCGTTTTCTCATTCAATTCGGAATCGAATACCGAAGTTGGTAATTCAGGATTTGATCCTGTATTACCTAATCCGCATTCGATTCACTTTGCATTCACACGCGATAAGAGAGTGAATGCGCATTAGTCTAACCATATTTAAATGGTCCAGTTTCAATCACGTGGTTGTATTACAAGATCTCGTTAATATCCGGTTTTAATCAACATGGATTCTGTCAACTTACGCATGTGCAATTTTGAGGAGTGAATGGAGCAGGTTAAAGAAAGATCAAGGCAACGTAAGAAGGCGATGAGAAGGAGACACAAAGAACGAATGAAGAAGATAAGGAGAGAAAATATGAGAAAGTGTTTTGTAATCCTGTTCCTAATAATGCAGCAACATATAGCGGTTGACAAGGAAATGAGCCGCTCCCCTAGCATGTGGTGTCACGAGAGATCTTCAGCGTGGTTTTAAGCGAGATTTTAAACTAATGTTAAACTAATACGGGTGTTGTTGTGTTCACACACACATGGGAAGCGACAACCGTTTTACTTTTTATTGCTTTACACCCGTATTAGTTAATTCGGTATCGAAACCCCTAGAGGTGGATTAGTTAATGCGCATTAGTTGAGGAGCGAATGCACGTTAGTTTTTTAATGTGAACTCAAACGGGGAGCGAAACTGGTTTCGCGCCACAGCAAATACCGAATTAAGTGCCAATGTGAAAACGGTATTACTCCAACTTCCTCCATGTCCTCTCTTAATGCATCCATCAATTCTCTCTTTGTCTCCTACCTGGTAGCTCCATCTTCAGAATTCTTCTACCATGTAGCTAATAACCAATTAAGTTGTGAGTCTGTGAACTGATGCTGTACCCGCAGTAGTAGAGGAAATGCCAACAAAATTGCAAATTTAATTTAATTTAAGCTTCATAAAAGCGTTTGCCGAAACACCCCTGGAGGCCATGCTTCGTCTCCTGCATCTTTCTTTATCCAACACTTGAACACTCTTGCAGATTCATATTCCTTCTTGATGCCCCAGCGCTGCTTAACCGCTTGTCAAATTTGTGCCTTGAAAACGGACTCAGCATGTGGGCTAAAAATGGTTCTGATCCGCACACCTTCTTCCCCTCCCCTCAGTTTTGAACATTCAAATCATATTATTAGACGGTTTTAGTCCCAGCAGGGGGCCGACGTTTCACTGCTTCCTCATTGTTAGCACCAGTGAGCTCTACCTCTCTTTCTGTGCTCAGTCTTTTCTGCCCACACGGGCCCGCAGAGGAAGAGCCCTCCAGCTAATTCGAGACTTGCCAGTGGAATTTCACTCGGACAAAGTGAACCATTCATGGGGGCAGGATGGTGAAAAGGCCTTTCTGGCAGCAGTGATAGCATTGCTCAGAGGAGCTAGCCAAATGAAGAGACATTGCTTTAAAGACACTGCCCACAGCGATGCTCCTCCGCTGTCAGTGGCCCCTCGCTTCTTTCTTCTTCTCTCTCTCTTTTTTCTTTTTCTTTCTCGCCCTTTGATTCCAGTGAAGGAGGACAGATGTGAGTTTGTCCCTGCCACAGACTGTCAGCAGAAGCCAAATGTTTGACCTTCTTTCTTAACATATTGTCTTCAGTCAGTGGAGCTGGTGTACTCGAAGCGTACAGCATCCGACCTGCAGTGCACGTAATAACAAGGGCAAGTCATTGAACGTGATCTCCGTGAATCCATTAATGAGATCCCAAACTTCTTCTGTATAAACTCAACACATGACATTTGGCTTCATAATGTTGTTAATTAGTCATGTTGCGTGTTTATCTGCCGATCGATCTTTTACCATTATCTCTCATTCACTGTGTATTCGGGGGAAACATTGGCTCCATATCTTCCCACACAGGGGAATTCCACTAAAGGACTGTGCGTGTAGGGCACAACCTTCCTTTTTTTGTCATTGATCCATTAAAACAAGCTCTATGTCATTGGAAAGAAATCATTTTCGGAAATTTAAGACTAGTATATTGTTATTAATTATAAACAATGGAAAACCTTCCTAAAAATTAGGGAAGCATTCCTAAGAAACACTCAACATTGTGTTCATAATCCATCCCTTCCTTTAGTTCTGTTACAGCTACACTCAAATATGGCCTAAAACTAAATTTCCCTGTGAGTTGATATTCCTGTCATCGTCCTCCCATTGGAGATACGGTTTTTGTGATTCCATACGGTGCGTATGCAAATACGAGGCGAGGCAGCGGAATCAAAGAAATGTGGAATCAGAAGTCCTGGGCTGCAATAAATCAGCCTCCAGACTTTGGTACGCATTTCCATTTGGCAAAGCTCAGCAGTTGGTTTTGTATTTATGTCATTGTCAGTGTATATCTGCGCTCCAACTCCCATACAGTCAGAAGACATTCCACCACTGATACAGAATTAAAAATGCACAGTGCAAATGTTTAAAATGGAGAATTTATGGCTTTTCTCCTCCTCATCCTCCTACTCCACCTACAATCTCCACCAGCTGGGTTGGTTTCTCCTTCCCTTCCTCTCACTGTCACAGATTGTTTGAATGTTTCAGATATGCTCTCATTAATTCTTCGTTTTTCTCCCTCTCTTTCCCCCATCTCATTATCTGTTACTGGGTTGCCTCTTCCTCCTCCTTCTCCTCCACCCCCCGTATTCATGTGTGCCAGGCAGCTGTCAGTTGTGGCCAGTCTGTCAACTGCGTGGTAGGCGTCCATGTCCATATGGAGGTTTGAAAAATGACAAACCAGATACAATTCAATCTGAAAAAAAAAAGTTTAATAAAAAAAATAAAATCGCACCACTATCAGTGATAATGTGTAATTTTTATGCAGAATAAAAACAATAAAAGTTTATTACAATCTCACTCCAATGTGCTAGCAGTCTCCATTTAATATTCATGGCACAAAATTATCTTTACTTCGATAGAAAATGAATCTCCAAGATATTGTTTTAGGGTAAAAACCTAATCATGTGTTGGCTCAAGGGAATCTTGGGAATCTAAGCCGCACCACCAGGCTCTGGCACAGAGACAGAGTGAAGTCATGCAGTGTTGCTATGAACTAGGTAATGCTTCGACAGAAAATGGGTCATAAGTGGAAAAAAATCCTGTAAAGTCCTGGTCCCTAGGCTTAAACATTACTGGACTTTTTTTTTTTTTTTGGCCTATGCTGTTTCCTATTGATGAAATGAAGCTGCAGCCTGGTTTGACTAACCAGGCCTTCAGTTGGCCTACATCTGTCAGAAACACACCTACGGTTCAATGACACTAAAACAACCTGAAAAGGAACTTCTACTCGGTTGATGTGCCCTCCCTGGAATATTTTGAAAGGATTTTTCCCTTTTTATTGGCAGTCACAGCAATTCAGGGCAGTCATCATACAAAAAGTCCCGTCCTCTGGTGACGTCTGAGCAACAACATTAGTGGCTGAAACACTTCTATTGGTCTGACATCATTTTACAAGGGGCTGTCGTTCCACTGGTGTGTGTTTCTGTACGTACAAGGGCAGGTCACAGACCAATGTTTGTCTTTCATGTGTGTCTGCGAGGTCAATTGGTGGAAACTCCTGAGGACACATCTATAGGTGTCCAGACTGGAGAGTGTAGACAAGGGGGGGTGAAGGAGAGGCAGGAAGCTGGAGATTAGGATGAAAAAACCCAATAAAAAAGTAGAACTAATGAAGTGGGCTGTCTCGTTAGGTTGGTTTGAGTAAGGAAATAGAGAAGAGCTGAGAGTGGAAAAGGTCAGAGAGAAAAAGGAGAGATGAACTGAGGGCAGAGGGGATTTTCAGGGGGAGGAGGGGTGGATGTCCTCGCTGGCCTTTGTACTGTATGGCCTTGTTTGTTTTCTATATGCTATTACTCCTCCCTTTCCTCCTCCCCTCCCTGCTCTCCCTGCTCTGTCTCAGCTGCTCACGCTCCCTAACATTTCCCTTGTTTTTTCTTATTTCCTTGCAGGGGCGGAGACGAGGCCTACCACCACACAACACGGGAGGCCTGGGGAAATCATTAACCGCGCAAACACATTCAATATGACTGGTAGGTTGCACTCAGACTCGGGCCTGTCTGCCCATGTGCTCTGTGCATTAGAATCATTATGCACACGGTCTGGTTTGGAGATGCTGCTGTTTGTTTAATGATTTATCATCTTCATCCACGCCGCTGTCTTCTTACCCTAATTGTGCACAAGGATGTGTGCATGTGTGCGCCTGAACACATCATGTGCTTAAGTTTACTGCTGACCCATATTTGACTCCGTCTGTGAGGATAATGGTGTCTAAGAAACACAGGTCACAGCCTGCGTTTGGCATTTTAGGGTCATATTTGCTGTGTTTTCACTTTAAGCTCATATTCAGGTATAAAATGTCAAACTCCAGTATATTCAACATTTTATGTATATATATATTCAATCATTTATATTGATTTGCTTTGGTCCTTTATGTATAAAACTGCTCAAAATGAGTCTTTTTTTTTATTATTGAATTCAGTATAAATTATAAAGTTGTACTTGTTCTGCACACGTATATGTGACTTTTTCACAGTGTCTAAGGTTCTTTATTTATTCCTTTTGCACCAACTGAACCTTCTCTGAGAGGCCACCAGGTTGACTT
Organism: Paraplagusia blochii; assembly: GCA_016785265.1. NCBI lineage: Eukaryota > Metazoa > Chordata > Actinopteri > Pleuronectiformes > Cynoglossidae > Paraplagusia > Paraplagusia blochii. The sequence goes on along the minus strand of JAFBJS010055155.1, from coordinate 138,831 downwards.
TTGCCCAATTAATAATTTCCAATTATTATAGTAATATTTACATTAATTCAGTTATGATAACATAATACAAAAATATAACTATAGTTGCTTTTAATGGCAGCCAACAGTGTGACAACTGGCAACCCCTGGACTCCATCACCTGACCTCTGCTGTCCATTGGTGCTGAATCACACGTTTTGACTCTTGGTATTGTTACTAGAAAACTTCCTCTTTTTTAATGTGTAGATGACAGGCCATCCTTCTTTGTCAGGAAAACAACAGCCTGTCTGGTTGTTTGAGTTTCAACAGAATGTATGCTTATTTAAATATACAATGGCATAGCCTCAAAGTGAAACTGTTTCCTTAAATACCTGATTTAAATATAAGTTCATGGTTGGGACACCAGTATTTTTTAAAACAAGTAAAACAAAACGTTAAACCATATTTGAAATTATGTAGATTTACAAAATGCTATTTTCTGGCTAATGTCTATTGATGATGAACCCTTCTTTATTTTTGTACATCATTTTCACACATATTAGGACCTATGTGTTGAGCTGCCATTGACTTCCATCTGCCGTGTGTCCTAAAAGAACACCAGAATGGTAGCATGGAAACGAGACAATCAGGAAAAATAGGAAATAGGAAAATCAGGCAGCATTCCCACTGTGATTGATCACCATCAGCTTTATTTAACATGGTCGTTCTTCACAGTAAGGAGAGAGGGAGCACTTTCCAAAATGAGATCTCCAGATTCATACGGCAGATGCTTGGGGTGATATTGTAAATGATTTTAACTCTGATGATGAATGTGGTTCTTATTATTCTAAGTCCATTTAGATTTGAAGTCTTGCTTACATTCCAGACAGGCTTTGACTTGGCTGTGATTCCTGCAGGTAACATTTCTTTTTTTTTGTCAACCACTATGGCATGGTGAAAACACTGCGGTTTATTTTGTTTATACATGTGTGTGCACCGCAGACCAGGCCAAAGACCTGAAGTTTAACCCAATCGTTTCAAGGCCCACTTGAGTTTATGAGGCAAGTCATAGGTCCGGCAAAAAAAAAAAAAAAAACAACGAGAAAAATAAACATTAGGGAATGTGTCTTATGGCTTTCTTTGTTACTGATGGCGAGATTGAAAATTAGTCTTTCTAATTCATTAATGTTTAGTATCAGAAGTCAAGTCATCCCTATTTCATTTGCAATGGCCTTTAGTGGGAAGAGATAATAAATAGAATAATATCCACTCAAAATCCCAACATCTAGTTATTGTCTCATATATATATATGTATATACAGTATATATATATACAGTATATATATAGTGTATATATATATATATATATATATGTGTGTATATATATATATATATATATATATATATAAAAATGATTAGACCACTCTTTCTTTAATTTCTTGTCCATTTAAAAGTCTGCTTCCACTTAATCTACATTAATCTGGACAAATATAATAACAACAAAAAAGGCTCATGATTCAGTTAAATTTCAGAGCTAATTTCTGGACATTTTGCATGGTTTTATTGACAGTGACAAAAATCACTTCAGTTCCTACATCACTAGCAATAACATTGTACTGACAAATACAGTGCTTTTAGTCATTGCATGGTTTTGTGTTCATTGTTTCCCCCAGGTGATAAACCTTCAGTGGAACAAGGCATTAAGATGATCAAGGAATTGAAGAAAACAGCAGAGTGGACTAATCATTTTTTCCATGACTTTATATACAGTATATACACACACATATATAAACATATGTACATGTACATGTATGTGTATACAGTATATATTCATTCATTCATTCATCTTCATCCTCTTGTCATGTCTGAATGTGTTGCGTTTCTGAATTTTTTTTTAATCCTAAGCATGCAAGCAAAGGTAAATGGTTGCACCTTGTGCAGGAGGTAAGCACATGCATAGAGCTAAGCCAGATGAAGTAGCTAGCCTAAATGGTGGAGAACTCATTAAAAAGTTGTCATAAAATACTTAAATGAGAAAAGTCATGTGACTATTGAAATGGAAAATCCAATATGTGGAAAAGATGTATTTCAACAGGAAACCTTAGGAAAACCCCTTTGCAGCCTCCCTCCCCTCCTGTCTTTCTGCACAGCTGGAGAGACTGGGAAAGTGAATAATTAAGTCTTAATCCTGGCTTAAGTCCCTGCAGCATTAGGGACGTTGCAGAGGTAGATAATGTGTGGCCAGGCTGTCAGAGCAGATGTCTGACTTCAACGGTACAGGCTCTGACTGCAAACCAGAAACGGTCACTAGTGACACAACGCTGATCCTGCATCAGTTCCGATGTGACAATAAAACACACAAAACAGAGCCGCGGGAGCAACAACTGAGCTCTGGGCTGAATTGATGGGTACATCACACCCATTTATTTCAAACATCTGTTCATTGTAAAGATCCATTCCCATAGTTTGCTGGTTGTCATGGTTACCGCTGTCCTCCATTTGAGATATTAATTTTTGGCTACTTTCCCCAGTTATCTCTATGGAGTGTATGTAATATATATATATATATATATATATATATATATATCTTGCTAATGTGGTATATATCCATGTGGTCCTCACTCCCCAGTTATCTCTATGGAGTGTATGTAATATATATATATATATATATATGCATATACAGCATATATGTATATATATATATATATTAGGGCTGTGAATCACATAACAATCCCATTCAAATCTCAGGCTATGATCCGATTCAGGAACAATTATATTTATATGAATTTTTTATATACATATGCATATTTATAACATCCCAATTCAAACAATTGGTATCAATCCAGTTCGATCTAATGTGGTTCAGTTTAATTCAATAAAAA
>JAFBJS010055155.1:36704-128702 GCA_016785265.1 Paraplagusia blochii | reverse complement strand
AAATATATATATATATTTTATAGAAAAATAACATTTTCCAGAATAGAAAAAGGTTCTATATATATATATATATATAAATATATGAATCAACAAAAATTTTAAAGCTGTCATGGAACTATATATATTACAAAAAAGTTCATTTTAAGTTAAGGAAGCAGACTTGGGTCCACCAAGGCCCAGGTTCTAATAAGGTTGCCAGTGAGGGAGTCATAGCACTGTCCTGACCCACATAACTTCCAGTGCCCAACCACAGGAAGGGCTACAGTGTGGAGCAGTGTGATTTAGGTGGCAGTGGTGGAGACTTCTACCCTTGAGACCTGGTAACTGATAAAAATGAATGAGTAAATTCTAAATAATTTTAACTTATAACTTAACTTAACTAATTTTTATGACACAAGATTGGTTAAAGAGACAGTGCCACATCAGATATAGCCATGGAATCAGCAGAAATGGTCCAACTCTAAAGTTCCTCACAGTGTTTTAGTCCCTTTAACTACCTCTAGACCAGAGCCATGGGGAATCTGCTGTGGTAGTTTAACAGCACAGCACACAATAAAACAGAATAAAGGTAGAAACCATGACTTTAGGGTAGAGTCTGATTAACTGGTACATCCAATACCTCCTAGCCTCTATATAGAAATCTGCAAAGACAACAAATGTCACTGTAGCCCCGTATAGTCTCAGAGTGTCTGTAAGCTGTTTAGCTACAGCCTTTGTTTTAAACACCTTTAATCCACGTGGCTCCTTTTCATCTATTTCAGCTAATTAATCATCACATCCATATTGATGAAGCTCTTTAGCATTTTTATAATAGACACCAGGGCTCTAAAAAAGTCTCATCTATTCAGTCTGTCTTCAGACAGCTCATCTCTGTCGTCTCCTGACTCACAGCTGCCATTATCTCCCAGCATCCATCTCTGAGTTTCACCTTTCTCCGTAACTCTTCTCTCCTCATCCATCAACTGCGCTCATCCTCCTTTTCTTCAAATCTCTCTCTCTCTCCCCATTTCCTCCCCTGGTGTTGCAGACAGAGTGAGACATGTTTTCTCTCTGCTAATTGCCTTAATCGATAATGGCCCTGTCTCTGCGTTATCCATTTCGCTGCTCTTCCCCAGTGTTGTCTCCTATAGGCCTCCCCTATGCATTGCCTTTATTTCCACCTCCACAGCAGACCCTTCTCGGAAAGATTAGGGGTCATTACCTGGCAGTGGGCTGTGAAGTTTTGCTCCGTGCATTAGAAACTCAAACTTTTACCTACTTCACATACAACAAACAACCTGAGTTGGTGGCAGAGTTTTTTTTTCTTCTTACCCCAGGCAGTTGGATTATTGCGGTCGAATGCCAATGCCAACAAATGCATTTAATCCCATTTTAATAATCTTAAATCCTAATTTTTCTTTCCAGACATGTCCATCTGTGTTGTAAATGCTTCATTGTTGTTGGATTTGACTCCAAGATTTTTCCTGCTTTGGGCCCAGCTCTGGAAATCCCCCTATAAGTGTTGCTATAGTTCCCTCCTCATGTAGAACTGCAGTTTTGAATTACTTTAATTGAATGTCAGCACTCGTGACAGACAACTCAGCACAAAGAGCCGGATCACGTCTTCAGACCACACTGTTTGGTTTCAAATATTGAAGCAGAAATATTGACCGTGGCCCCCTTTTTTCCTCCCCTCTCTGTCCACAGGCGTTTGTCATTCAATCCCACCTCCACAGTCGTACATCTGCGGCATGTCAATGAAAAAAACCCGTTTAAGGTGGACAGAGAAATGTCCTATGTAAAATCACCTTAAAGGACAAACTATTGACCTGCAGAAATGAAACCCAAAGCATTTCATTTCCTGCTTTTGTGTTCCCAAGGAATCATTGATCTCCTCCTCCAGACTGGTTGTCACTACAGCTAGCATCAACAGCACAGAGTATTTTGCTGAAGGAGAGAGAGGAGCCCATCAGCGCAGTAACAGAAAACTAAAAAACACACTGTGTAGGTGTGAGCAATGTGTTTTGACACAGCTAGTCATTCCTGGCAACTCCTGTTGGTGGCACAGTCCAGGCCTGACGTTTGCTCTCACTACTGCCGTGTGTATTTTTCTATGTCTGTGTGCGGTGTGTGGGGGTGTAGAGATGCAAACCTCTAATTGCCTAGTCAGAAAAGCCAGGAACCCTTGCCAGGAGCCTCGGTGAGCACTGCACTGTGGGTGTGTCGGGGGTATGTACTGCACTCAGCCAATGGGCACGCACCTCGGGTCAGGAAGTTGTGGTTTGAAACACGTGGTACGGTGGCAACAAGGGAGCCGAAAGGATATCAAACAGCTGCGTAGCGTCAGAGTGCTGCCTCTGCACTTCATTTTTTATGTGCACAGATGCGATCACATAACGGCAGGCTCGTATTGCACCAAATATGGGATAAAAGATGTGCAACCGAATAGCCAGGAAACGACAACAACAACAACAAAAAAAAACGAAACAAAATAAACAGTGGAGTACATCTGTTGTATTAAAACACGGCAGATCTTTTTTTTTTTTTTTTTTTGTAAATGCAACTCCACATGAAGTGGCGTTTGCTTTTCTTCCAAAGAAAGGACCAACGGAGAATAAAGACACTCTCCCAAAAGGCATGGAAAGCTACCCAGGATACTCAGTTGTCCCCCCAGAGAAGATTCAAGGACAAAAGCCATTATTTTCTTGTCCAAATCAGATCACACTAAGTTCCCTTTTACTGCAGGTGCTGTGCAGAGTAGCCCGAATTTGCATGATGTGGTAATAGTATATGAAAAGGGATTACAAAACACCAGGATTGTTGTGGACTCGCACACAATGCCAGAATGCATACATGATATTGTGATCTTGTGATAGAATTTCAGGACAAATTTCAGTTAAAATGAAGGAAGAATGTCGCCGCTGTCCCCGGGGAGAAATGGACACTATTGTGCTGTCAATTTTCAGAAATACACATTATATACTTCACCAATATTGGTGAAGTTTTTCTTGGGTTGTTACAAAATGCGTAACACAATTCTCTTTAGTTTACCTTTTTTTTTTACATACCATCGTTACCTGACCTGCACCGAGTCACAGAGACCTGACAAAGCCGTTCTTTACCGCTGGTAGTTCTCTCTGTACGGATGAGGTTAAATAGGTGAAGTATTCTGCGTGAACTCTTCGAAACTGCTTATTGAATGTCTTAACGCACATATAATCAACACTATAATTGGTGACGTTTTGACTCATGAAACTCATTTTCAGCTTAAGCATTCTTTCTCAGATGTCTGTGAGGTATGTGAAGTATGTGCATGAAGTCCATTAGGAACAGCACATGAAGGCTTTGACTGCACTTCAGTTGAAAATGCCTTGAATTTTTTTTTTTTTAGATGAATGACTTGTTCTTTTTTTCTCTCCTACATACATTAGTATATACAGCAGTGTGCTAATACCTCCTCCTGCTGGTGCTGAATTAATTTCAGTTTCTATTAACGGTGGGAAAGGCCAGAGGCGTACAGGGATGTGGCGCGAACCACAGAACACACACTCTCTCTCCATTATTCAGGTCTAGGTTGTGTAGCTTTCTTTCGGCTGCGTCTGTGTGTGTGAGGATGACGACAGGACAGGAGTTCAGGTTTAGCTTTTCATTGACCTCTAGACTAGATCACAGCCAAGAGCGAAGGAAAAGGAGGAAGAGGATTTCCTCTTTGTCACAGCTGGGAAATGTGCTTCAGAAAAGAGAAGAATGTGATTGGAAGAGCACTGAGCATAGTCTGGAGGAACAAAATTGGACGATGTGATGTTTTGGCTTCACACAGAACTGTGTTTCATTAGCCTTCTGTTTTGTACAGTGATGAGTGGGCACTGAGAAGAATATGGATTCCATGGAATCTGGTGTTTCACATGTAACATGCTTGTTGTTTGTATGAGGAGCCATTCCATCGCACAGAGAAATACCATATTAATAACACAGATCCTCTTCCTTTATGACGGTTTTATGATCTGCTGCGCTGGAGGCAGAGAGTGTGATGGGCTTACTGAACAACAGACAGAAAAAGAAAACGTAAAAGAAGAGGCGACAGCCGGCGCTCCTCGAGCAAAGAGAGAAAAGGGTTTTTTTATTAGATCAGATCTGGAGTTTATGCTCTTTCTGTCAGCACAAAGGGTGGTTTTCCCTGGAGAAGCTCACTGCCCGGCATTTCCTGCTCTGGGATGGCCCTGTCCAGATTAGAGGAAATTGATTTAATGGCTGTAGTTTAATGGCTGTGAGGGTTACATCTACAGTGGTTGCTCTCGTGTTTTCTATTTGCTTGTTTTTTTTTTGTTTTTTTTACTGCCCTGCTCCAAGGACAACAGTCTTAAAATATTCTATTATATGTTTCACTGCAGGTTTTAAACAGAGACGGGCCAGGGTGGATAAGCAAGCGTTTGTTTAGACTTCAGGCTACGAGTGCCGTAAAAGGTCTGTACAGCAGGCAGGTCTTTTAGTTTAATAAAGAAACAGAGCCGAGATCAATATCAGCACTAAAGCCTGGAGGCCCAGCAAGGCATTTAATTAAGTCGGTGTCAGTAGTAACAAGTGCCAGTTGAAAATTTCTGTCGACCAACGATGCCGGTTTGATTCATCATATCGCTCGTCGAACTTAGGCATACTGTAGGAAACCAGTTTCGAAGCAATAACTGTTTGGTTCTCAAATTACCTCCCTCCAGTGTGTGCAGCAGGATCGTGAAGAACCAGAGAGCTCTGCAGAAATATACCAAACACCCCGCTGATCCTGACGCCAGCAGCTCAGGATAAAAAAAAATAAATAAAAAAAAACCCACCATTTAAAGTGATTGGAATATAGAATACAAATGCGCTGTATTCAAACCTCCTGCTATTTGACATTTTGCTGCTTTACTTATTGAATATTTTTTTTTTCCGTTCCATAAATGGAGAGTATATGAATGCTGATTTTGTAGCGCTTGTTATGTAAATAGGGTTGGGGGGCATTACAAACTCGGCTATGGTATTGTTCTTGTGGTTTCCCCGAATCCAAAGGAACAAAGGTTGTTTTGTGGAGCCAGTAAGTCATGCTGTTTTCAATGTACAGTCGGGAATTAGGAGATAAACAATTATCTGGCAGGGAACAGTGCTCTAAATTCACGCAGCATGTCTGTAAGTCTTGACACATGGAGAGTTTTCGGGCTGTTTACCTATGACCTGAGGAAGGTCTGTTATAGGACCCTGCATCACATAACTAGAGGTTGTCAGACTTGTATTTTGAAAAACAAAGCCTATGTTCTGCCAGTAAAAATAGTCAACACACCATAGATGAGGTAGCTCAGCAAAAATGGGGTGAATCAGAGGAAGTATGGTGCCATTAGGAGAGAGGATTTGTTCCAAATCTGCTAAATTATGATATGAAGAAAGAAAGAAGTGACTAATGAAGTTGGAATATGTGTATGCAACAACCAAAAGAAGACAAGAAGTAAAAAAAGAGCTGATCTCCATGTCAAATTACTTTAAAATCACTTAAAAATATGTTTTTTCTAATGTGGTTTCATATGTTTAGATTCATTGTATGTTGCATGGTGGCAGGGGAGGTTAAGCGGTTAAGGATGCGGATTTGGGTTCACAGGGCTTCAGGTTCGATTCCACCAGCCACTGAGGTGCTCTGAGCATAGCAACGTGGGCTCACCACCCACAGGAAGGCTCACAATATGGGGCAGTGTGATTTGGGTGGCAGTGACGGAGACACCTGCCCATATTACTCTGTAACGGATAAGAAGATAAAGATGAATGAATGGATGTCTTTTGCACATTTTAGAACAGTGGTTCTTAACCTTGTTGGAGCTACCAATCCTACTTTAGTAGGGTGTGTCGGTGTGTCTTGACCTCTGCGGTGTCTTGACCTCTGCGGCAGAGGCTCCACCGAACCCCGTAGACAGATTCACCAAACCCCTAGGGTTCGATCGAACCCATGTTAAGAACCACTGTTTTAGAGTAAAGGTTGTGACGTAAATACAAATCCAAAAGGCAAGGAAACCTTAAATTCCTTCAACTTTGTCTTTAACTCACACCGTTAAACCTGGGGAAGGACGCATCATGACATCATGCCTTAAAAATGAATAGAAAAAGACTACAGTGAAACACATGACAATGTACAGAACAGTTTCCTGTTGATCTTCAGGTGGTTTACATTTCGCACGTGCATATGTTCATGATCATGCGCCATGCTAGCACGCATCATAGTCTAAACAAATTCATGTGTGCCCAGAAACATGTGCAAATGAACCACTAATGGGCTGAACATGTAATTTAATTTCCCAAGGAAGGTTTTTTTTTCCTACTAGATTTTCTTTAACAGCTTTCAGGATGTGACACAAACATGTAAACTGTTAGAGAAAACCGCAGTTAATCCAGCATATTCACACTGCAGTCATCAGCAGGTTGTAAATAATCCAAAAAAAATCAAATTAAGAAAAAATATATATCTCTAGTGGCGTTTTGCTGACCAGTATTCACACATATCCTTTGTGGTGACTGTGGTGACTGACTACATCCCCGATCACCCAGACTACCAGTTAATAAAAACATAACCCTGGGGTTTTGAATAATAAGCGTGGTAATTATATAGCCACGTACAATATGATTAGCTGCGGTGCTCCGGGTTCGGTCGAGGGACACAGGCGTGCTTCCTCCGCCGGTGCTGAGGGCCGTGAACAAAATGGGGAAGCAGGATGGCTCCACTCCTCCTCCTCCACCCCCCTTTCGGTCCCCTCAGGTCCCATGTTATTTTAATGTTTCCAATCTGAAGGCAGCCATGCGTGTCTAGCTTTGTTAGTTAGCAGTACAGAGAAGCCGTAGCGTAGCCAGTCTGTCTGCTGCGTTAGCTCGCACGATGGGGGTATAGGATGTCTGTATGAGTGCGACAGATCAGGAGGACGGAACGTGGTATCTGGGTTATCCATGCGGGCGGTGTGTAGGTGCCGAGCAGCCTTGATTATGGCTCACTAATCTGAATCCTCCGCTTGTTTTCCCAGGATTGATGAGGCTGGGAAGGATATTTAGCCGCAGTAATCCTTTTGTCTTGATGTTCTGAACTCAACACAGTGAGATGATACTTGAATTATTCATCGAGAGATGAGTCCAGGTTTTGGTTCTCAGTGCCACATTGTCATCAACATATGGCACAGGTACCTATCCCTGACCATGATATGAAGGATTTGCATATTTGGAATTGAACCAGGCTTAATGAGGCAGATTTAAGTATTTAGGAGAGAAATATTCAGATGGAATTTTCTGTCAGGTTTTTTTTTTTTTTAAATGGTGCTTTCTTGGCAATTGGTTTGTTCCAATTAGAAATGGCTATTTTAACGTTTCTGGTTTCGGTTCCACCATAAGATAGAACAAATTGTTCTTTGAGCTTGTTTTTACCTATAACAATATTTAATGTTGACCAGCCCATCATTAACATAGACAAATATTTTGATATCGTGTCTGGAACTAACATTTTCCATATTGACAGACTCCAATATTGACGTCTTACTGTTGTCTTTGAGATGTGACAGTAGTTGGTAGTCAGTCCTCCCCATATAGTCTGATGGTCCACCCACTCTGTCCATTCAGTCAGTGAACGTCACAGGAAGTCAACCTCATCAGGTCATTGTAGACTACCATAGACTAGATTAGGAGACCAAGGACTTTGATTTTAGGATACACGAGATTTTTAAAGAATGGAATAAACCACTATTAACCTGTTATCATGATTTTAAAAACCATTTCTGTTTGAAAAAAATATTTTTCCCTTAATCTATTGAAAGCCCTGGATTTATTGAAATTTCTTTTACAAAAACACCTTTTACATCCTCAAAAAAAACAAAATTTGTTTTTCTAAGAATATCAAATCAAAATTTCCAGGATATTTACAGCTTTTTGGCAGAGATTTTTAAGATATTTAAAGAATGGAATAAACCGCTATTAACCTGTTATCGTTATTTTTAAAAAACATTTCTGGTCCGTAAAAAGAAAGAAAAAAAAAATTTCCCTTAATCTTTTGAAAGCCCTGGATTTATTGAAATTTCTTTTACAAAAACACCTATTACACACTCAAAAAAAAAAAAAATGTTTTTGAAAGAAAAACAAATCAGAATTTCCAGGATATTTACAACTTTTTGGCAGAGATTTTTAAGATTTTAAAGAATGGAATAAACCGCTATTAACCTGTTATCATTATTTTTAAAAAGCATTTCTGTTCCGGAAAAAGAAAAAAAAAAATTTCCCCTTAATCTATTGAAAGCCCTGGATTTATTGAAATTTCTTTTACAAAAACACCTTTTACGTCCTCAAAAAAAATGTTATTTGTTTTTATAAGAAAAACAAATCAGAATTTCCAGGATATTTACAGCTTTTTGGCAGCATCACTTCTCCTGGATGTTTTGCAGTTGAGCGGATTCAGATGTGTGTTGATATGTCAGTTGTATGAAGTCACAGTTTACTGAGTTTTTCCATTAAATCACCGGGTTAATACTAGTAATAGCTCACGGCTCAGTGCTCACGCAGCAGAGGCTCCGTCAGGGTGCTGCCGTCATTATATCAGCTTCTCAAATAATGCAAATATGAAATAACTTTGCCATAAATAACCTCCCTGTGGGGGCGCTAAAATCAGTCCGCCAGCAGAAACGACTGTGAGATCAAAGACCACACAGTTGTTTTACAGTCCAATTAAATAGTGATGATGAAACTGTCTCGTAAAAAAATAATACACACAAAAAAATTGGCACGCACCCTAAAAATATACGTATATATAAAGGAATGGACAAGACTTTTGCCAGTTGTGTACATTATTAATTTTTTTGTTATCGTGTTCTCTTTTTCAAACTGTTTAACAGTGGGGGGAAGTCTTTTTTTTTTTCTCCTGTAGTTAATTTAAAATAATGGTATTTTGACATTTTCTGGTTTAACAAGTTTACTATTGCATTGCCATCACTCATTTTCACATCCAAAATGTATAAAGATGCAAATGAGGACTTTATGAGCCCCTAAAATTAATGAATTCCAAAACTATTTATGTTCATTTAATCATTTTTATTCATTTTCATGATTAACGTTCATTTGTATGACACACAAAATGGAAGCCAGGAATGTCCCTCCTGTTTCTCAACCAAGTGCCCTGGTTGGTTTGTGTAAAACACCAGAGGGCTAACTGCTTCAACTGGAATTCCCAGGAATTCCTACGTTTATGTAAATATCCCAGACAGAACAAACATAATTGGTGCAAAACATGCGCTTGACTTGAGCTGTTAATGTCCTTGATCTTGACTCAGACATATGTGAAAAATGGAATTGTAAAATCAATTAATAAATAGTTGAAGATGGAAACCAGGATGAATTATTTGGTAAAATATTGTATTGTTCATATTGTTGTTAGTAGCACAGTACCTGTCCTAGTCCATCTGGCTTAGCCTTATGGTTGCCTTTAAGACAATTAAATATTTTGGACAAGACATTGTGGGACTAAAGACGTTGCTGTAACTGCAGTAGTGCTACTGTTTCATGTCCTTCTCCCTGGAGTATTATGGGTAATGAAGTACCTCAGCATCAGAGAATGAGATGTTTACTTTCAGTCTTTGCGGACACAATAAAATTACAGTTCTGTACTGTAGCTTTCATTAGTTCTTTGCCAAAGTTCATAATCTCCTTGGTTTGGATTTGAAACCCTGTTAAAACTACTTTTCTTATTAGGGAAGGAAATGCAATTACAAATGAGTCCATTTTTCTCCCCCCTGATAGGAAATTCTAAAATTGAAACACCCTCCAGTAACTTCTAGTGTGAGCTGACCCACCTTAGGGACCCAGATTGGAGGGGTTCCTTAAGGTTCCTCTCCAAAACCTACGGAATGTTTTCTTCATGGCCGAGATGAAAGATTACGGCTTAGCAGGTTAGGAAACACGATGAGGTGTTATGTAAGGCCTCAGTAGACTAATTGAATTAAGCCCGGTCGCCCCAGTAACCCCCCCATGGCACCAGGTCTGCACCAGCAGGGACAACAGGGACATCTTTAGTGCCGATTTGTTCCACACGGTTTCTCTTGTCATCCAATGAAACCTAATCAGGATCAGATCATATGGGCTAAATAGAGGGTGTGTTATGGATCTTATTGTCCGTGTAGCTCGTCCCTGAGCAATCTTGTTTCCATTTCTCACCACTGGGGAGGAGAAAAGGTAACGTGAAACAAAAAGGGAAACTCGAGATGCTCTGTGAAAGAACAGTGAGAGAAAATGTTTGTGTCCGCCCTGGTTTTTGTGCTCACCAGGTCTGAGCGCTTCTTTTTTTTTTATATTGTGTTTTTTTTTATATATTCTACCGCACAGTGGAGCTTGGACCGATGCATTGTGTTTGCCATGGGAATGCAGTGTCCCCAAGGGGACAGTCAGGTGCTTATCCGTGTATCTAGACTGACTTTGACTTTCAGAAACTGTAACTGTAATTGTAAACGTAGCAAATTATTACTTGATCAAATTTGCAGCAATAAAATCTCAAGCTCATTATCTAGAGGCCTGTGAGTGTTTACTTTATGTTTTATGCGCGGCTCTGCAGCGACCTGTAGATCTCTGTGATATTACCTCTGCAGGCATGTTCCCATTAATCGACAGCCCATTAGTCTAATGGTAGGCGACATAAGCTGCAGGCAGCTGGCACAGGCCTGCTACTTGTGATAAGGCCACTGGAGCAGCCTGTCTTTGTGTACAGCTGTTAGAGGAGGGCTGTGGTCACAGCATAATGCATTCTTTTTAGCATCAACAGATGCAGAGGCAGCCGAGAGTCAAACAATGGGCCACTGACCACGACAGTGGAGAGAAACGGAGAAAACAACTCGGTCGGGCTCAGCCTTCTGAGTGAAGGATATTTTGGTCTTCATATGTGGCAGAAAAGATTCTTTATTTTTTGTGTGTGATATAGGACTTTTTTTTAGTATTATTTAAAAGCTTTTTAAGGGACAAATGATTTCCTCCTGAGCATCTGTCTTTAAAAGCAACGTGAGCACCAGGGGGGATGGACGCAGTAATGGACACCAGGCATCTATGTCTGTACTGCATCTAAATGTGTAGGTCTCTTTCAGTCCACTTCTGATGTTTTTCCTCCTCATTGAAGGACCTTTTAGTGGCTCCTGGTGGACAATCTGCGTTGACAAAGCACTAAACCAAGTAAATAAAAGCAAAAAATCTTCAAGGGTTTTGGGAATTGATCTTAAAAAAAATAATGCATCCTAAAATTTGAGGAAATCTCAAAATACCGTATGGTAGGGTTTTGTCTTTGCAGTAAATTTCATATTCTCTACTGTATATATGCTACAAACATGAGGGGTGTGGGACATCGCCTGGACATCTTATTATTATGTTGAAGTGCAGAGTTGACAACGAGTTCTTCTCCTCATTATCTCAGAGCTCCAGCCTCACGGCTCCAACTATATCTTCTTCACTTCTTATCTCTTAGCTCAGAGTCAACAGCACTGAGGCAGCTGAGTTCCTAATGTATTCACAGTAACAGTTTGACATTTGGAGGATAAACTCTAAATTGTAGATAATTGTAGAGCTGACGTATGAGCATCATTTGTTGGTTTCCCTCTGCTGCTTCTTCTCTCTCTCTCTTCCTCTGTCTGTGTCTCTCTATCTCCACCTCTGCAGTAATGAGCCTGATTTCAGAGCACGCTGCCAGAAAATCCTCACAACTCCGTCCTCAGCTCAAGTAGAACAAATCCAACATGCAGTGCCGCAGCTCCGGCCCCGTGAGGACGTATCGTTTCAAATCATTTTCCCTGTACATGACTGTGACTCTGCTGCAAAAATCCAGATTATACCTCCCTGCAGACTGATACTTTATTGGGTTAATGGACCCAAACCGAGCCAGTTCTACTAATACACTCGTTTGAACCTCGCTGCCATTAAGACATTACGGAATTTTGACCTGGATTTACACGTGGGGAGACATAAAAAGTTTAAAAATACAGAAAAATAACCGAGGTACATTTGCCAAAAGGGAAGTGGCCGCAGATCCAGCGTCCGTGAGGCCTTGAGGAGGCAGGTACTGGAGGAGAGTTAATTACCTGAGCTAGCCCAGATTCTTTAAATGTGGGTCGAGGTTTAGATCCAATTGATGAGTGAAGGGATTGACTCTGCAGTACTGATGCATCAGTGCTTCCATTGGTTGTTGTTTTAAACACTTAACTGAATCAGGTTGTGGAGCCTTGTGTTGTTTTTGCTTTATTGCTATCAATCATGCATACGTATGAATATGTGCTCAGGCAAACCCTGACTGTAAAGTATTTTTAATTTATTATAACTATTTAGAATATTCTGTTAAGAATCTAACAGAAATGTCCCTACAATCTCCCTGTTTGGTAGTTTTGGTTTGTGTCATGTATCTTACAGGGTGACTTCATGGTAGTAAGTTGTAATCTCGCTGAGTTATTTTTGGGCTTTGATTTATCCGAGCGACATCTAATCCGTAAAGCAACAAACACTTTCAATTGTCTGGCACTGTAGAGACACAATAAACACTTGTGAAATACCGTGGCCTACTTGGCAAAAGAGGTCGGAGCTGCAGTTGCACCAGCAGAAGCGTCTCATGTTCTTGGTTCACAGTTCATGTTCGTTCCTGATAATGACTTTCACAAGTCTTTACTTTTTTTTTATAAAAGCCGTCTGTCGTAGTTGTTTCTCACCTGGTGGATGATGTCGTTTCATGCAGAGATGGTGAAGATCACTGAGTCAAAACTGATTAAATGTGATGGATGGTTGGCTCCTTCAGTCTGTATAAATCAACAGGTACGCCTGGATGCACACTGACATGTGTCTGTAATTTAAAAGACAGATTTTTAATAACAGACGTCTAATATGTCATCGTTAGTTAAACGAGAGTATCGCTGCGTAGTTGTTTGATTATTCCGATTTTGTTACATTTACTTTAAACAGAGTGATTTCAAGTGCAATTTTGTGAAGATGTTAGATGAGTGTAGGAAATGACGGAGGAAGCCAAACGCCTTGTTTCTGTGATGGACAACAGACACTGGGTGGGGACGGTGCCAGGCTTAGAGCACCTCAGTGGTAACATAGCAGGTGGTGGATTTGAACCTGGAAACCTCTGGAGTGAAGTCTGGTTCCTTAACCACTAAGGCACCACTTCCTATAAAATAATGGAAAAGAAATATAGAAAATAAATAGTACTGAATTATCGAAACGAATCCCTGGTCATAAGCTCTGGTCTTTCCCATTCCTGAATGGGACAGGACTAGGACGACCAGGTGTAGGGCGACCAGGACTAGGAGGACCAGGATCAAAACCTATATCGCTACAGACATTATAAGCCATTATGTTACTATAAAATTCCTACTGGAAGAACTTCACTTGTTAGATTTATGTATATATGTGAAATTGTTCATTGTCCCTTTGTACATATTTTATTCTATTGTGTTTTTATGCTCTGGTAACAGAGTCTGTTCGTCCAGGGAGTGGATCCCTCTCCTGTGGTTCTCCCTAAGGTTTCTACTTGTTTTCTTTTCCCTGTTAAAAGGGTTTTTTTGTCCCTGTGTAGTTTTTCCTTACCCTGACTGAGGGTCTAAGGACAGAGGATGTTACCAACCCTGTAAAGCCCTATGTGACAAATCTGGTTTGTAAATGTGGGCTAAATAGATAAATTTGGATTGATTGATTGATTAAAAAGGCCAAGGTAGCCCTGACTAGTATCAGCTGCTTTTGTAAAATGTAGAATCAGTAAGGCTGCAGCCTTAAGGAGCTGAGTGGTGAACTCAAGCGCACCAACAACCTCTCACCTTAACATGTGTGTGCATGCACGCAGAAGTCTTTACAGTAGGTGTGCACCGAGTTATAACCAGTTTTTCCACTCGTTCCCGTGGCACCTGCACCGCCGTCCATATAGGACATTATGGTTTGAAGGTATGTTTGTGTATCCTGTGTTACTTTAAACACAAACTGTGTTGTGATGAGCCTAATCATCATGTGTGTGCACTGCTGCTGCCCAACGGCTTTTATGGATCCGGTTAAACAGGACCGTTCGGCCTTTGTTGTCGCCGTCAGAGACAAAGGAGAACATATGCATGGCCTGCTTTGTCTTGTCTTTTCACAAACATGACACGGAGCACATCGTGTTTTCCTTTTTCCATGAAGTCATCCTCTGCATGCAGGTTAATTGCAGTATGATCTCTGTTTGAAGTTTTACTTGTACCATATGTGATGCTCTTGACAGTTTTAATATTTTTCGCATTACCCTTCATTTCCTTTTCGCATCAGTTCACCTTCGCTTGCAGGGGAGAAGAAAGAATGTCTGTCTGGGTCGGCCATTCTTCCTCTGACTCAGTGGGCTGAAACATAAACATGTCCCAGGTTGCACTCGATTTTATTTGTTTGTTTGTTTTTATTTTAAGGAAGACGATTATTTTTGGATGGCAAAGGTTGCACTTCTATTATGGTTAAACAAAGGATTAAAATCCAAAGTCTGGAATGCACAATTGGTTCTATGTGGCACAATTATGTAATTTGATTGTTGTCTGATTGATGTTAGACAACAGGAGAACAAAAACAAACAGCCTTACAATAATGTATTTGTGGTTGTACACCTCTGATACTACACTCAATATTACACAGACTATAATACAATCTGTTGCAGGTTCGTGCAGCGCTGATATGTTCTTTGGTTCTAGATTATTTTCAGTTTTTTTAATTTACGTAAGACAATCATTATTGGCACTTTGTCCAAGCGTCATTGTCTCTCTCATTGGTGTGGAACTCGAGGTCCAATCCTAGTTGGCGCTGGTGTCTTCTAGTGGGCTCACCACCTGTAGGAAGGTTCACGAGGGGCTGCTATGGTGCAGTGAGTTTTCGGGGACAGTTGTGGAGACATCGCCCATGGGTCTTGGTAATGGATAAATGGACAGCAAAAGATTGCAGTTACTGTAGACATTAATTTTAATAATTGCTTAATAAAGGTGTTATGGCATATTGGTAGAATATCAGATATTTTAATTTCTGCAATTCATAGATGAATGGGTTTATACTTTTTTATTCCGTATGTGAAAGAAAAGCCCATTCAAGGCCCAAACTTGTCCACGGTGAATGGACAAAATGTATCAAAGCTTAAACATGTGAAAGAACGTCTCATCTTGGTTCCTACTCTGCTCCTTCATGGTCTCCACTGCAGTTTTTCACCCGATTCAAGTGTTTATCTGTTTTGGATTCAAGCACTTTTAAGAGCAGCACATTTCCATACACTGCTGAATAAAACGTAAGGAGGATTCTACAGCACTGTTATATGGAAAGTCATGAAATCTTCAAAACAGGCCTGAAATCATCTTCAAAGTGCTTGGGTTTGCACCCAACAACCCCAACAGAACATCATCTGAATCCACAGAGCGTGTTAACAATCACATAAATTTTAATTTGATCACAGAGAGATTACGGCGCTCCAGTTCCAGATACCTCCTCGTAAACAGTAGCTTTTTTTAACGGTTTCTACCCGATCATTAGAAGGATTCCAATCCAGCAGAGCAGAAACACAAAGCGGAGGTGACGGTGACGGGGCGATGACAGCTCAGCCCTGCCCTTTGCTTCTCGCTCCTCCCCTCACAGGAAGGAGCGAGGCTGGTTTTCCTCAACTGTTGCCACATGGAGTTTGTTTAATTCCAGTATTAAAAGCATATGGTTGCACACTTAATTGGTGCACAGTGTTACAGTGCTGCGGCGGCGGTGGCTGGCGGTGTTGTGTCACAGAGAGTGCGAGTGAGACATTCCGTCCAAGTGGGTTATTTTATATGACAGTTCATTATTCTTGGGGTTCTGTTAAAGTCTTACAGTATCACAGTGTTCCAGTAAAGTTTAAGCACTTTGGGGACGGAGTGGATTCACAGATTTGCACTAACGCCGTGGACAATGGTACTGGTATTAAGAATAATCAAGTACGGATTATTATTATTATTATTATTTGGTGGCCTAGTGGTTAAGGAAGCTAATTTGGGCCTGGAAGGCCCCGGTTCGAATCCCGCCAAGTTACCGCTGAGGTCCACTGAGCATGGCACCGTCTCACAGCTCCCTGGGCGCTCAAAGCTGCCCACTTCACTTTGGTGATGGGTTAAATACAGAGTTGACATGTCGTTGTGTGCAGTGGTGTGGTTCACAATGTCACAATGACAAGGAGTTTGATTCCCGCTCCTTTTCCTTATAAACTTCTGCTGTGTCTAGTGTTTTTCTGTTGTTTTTTTTTTAGGCTAATGTGATTCTGTGGGTAAGGGAAATATACAGAGTGAAGAACCCTGAAATGTTCACCAAGTACAATATATAAACATTATTACAGTAGCTCCACTGTAAAACACACAAAGGATATTGATATGTAAATGAACAGTTATTTTTTATTATTGCATCAAAGCAAAGCTATTTTTATCAGTGTCGGTATAAATGTATATCATTATTTAGTGATTCTGTTGTAAATATAAGAAATATTGTAAACAAATATCCGCAAAAAAAGATTTTACTCATAATTATTTGGCTGTACAGAAAGACCAAGAGGAGTTTTACGACTGGGTGAAAGGGAATGCCTGGTTTCAGAAAGGTCCATTTACCCTCTCTGGAGGTCCATAAAGCAGATGTGGAAGTACACTCTACTCCTTTCGTATTATGTTTCGACTTGAAAATAATGAAAAAAAAAAACCTCTGGGATTAATAGCTGTTCATTAAAGAAAAACCAAGTTTTATCTCAAAGACACTTTTTTATTTTTGTCTTGTTTTTCCATCTCTCGGAGCGCACTTGTACATAAATGTTATCCCTATAATATAATGCTGCAGGTTATATATAGAGTGCCTCATGGACGTGAAGCTTGCAGATAAATACAGGCAGGCAAACTCTGAGTGAACTTATCCGCCGAAAAGAAAACAGTTCTTGAGCACATATAGCACCGTGTCTGGCTTAAGACTGACTCTATATGTACGGCGTGTGTGTGTGTGAGAGAGAGTGTAAAATCCATGAAAAGAAAACATGGAAAAAAAAATGAAATGATTGAGTTACTGTTTTATTTTATTCCTCAAGGATGTTTGCACTAAAAACTCCAACCTTTTCGTGCTGACAGCTCTGGCTCTCGCAGCCTCCTCCGTCCGTTCCATCTCTGGCTTTTCCTTCGCCTCCAACTGTACCCGTTTGTATGCGTGGCTTATCGTCATCTCCGTTTGAGAATTGAGCTGCGCGTCTCCTTGATCTAATTTGTCAGAGTGGAAAGAAATGAGTCTCCAAACAATAAAGGAGTGTTTTCACTTATGAGGTAAAAAGCCGTGCTCTTGCTCAGCAAAGCGCCAGATTGCCTGCGTTCCGTGTGCATGTGAGAACGTATTGCCTTGCACACGTGTGCATGTGTGCCATGTGTGCGTCTGTTGTGTATGATGGTGTTGACCCGATCTAAGACCACACAGGCGCTTGAGTTGGAACTGATGGGAATGGGGGGCCCCTGGCCCTCAATACTCAAACCTCGAGTCCCTGCCAAGAAAATCACCTTCCAGACTGTTAACTCCACCTTTCGGCCTCCTCCAAGTTCTCCTCCTCGTCCTCCTCGTCCACCTTCTCCTCTTTCACATACTCTGCTTTATTCTCACCAGGAGAGAGAGATTAGAACGATGGGTGGTGCCGGTGGGGGCAGTTATGGTCCAGGGACCAGCAGGGCCACACTTCATTTCACCCTTTGTGACCGCGTGCATTTTTATACCTTTGGTCTCCATACAGTGTGTTTTATTGCTCATTACGAAGGTGTCTGAGATGTGGACATGAATGGAAACGCTGAGCACGGAGAAAGGTGACGACCACAGAGTATGTGATGTTTTTGGGTCGTCCAGTTCAGCTGTGACTGTGACACATGGTGATAAATGTTCTGTACACCACAGACTCTTTGTTACTGTGACTTTTAAAATGTGCAGAATAAGTGTAGATTGATTTAGCGTGTTGAAACGCTCCGCTTGCGTCATTCATACACACTGACAGCCCAGCCAGCTGGCAGTGTTGACACGACTTGACAAACACAGGTCAACCTGTGTACTGATATTAAAGTTGGTCCTCTCCATAGAACAGACGAAGAACATTTACTGGAAGATAATGCTTAAAAAAACTCTTAAATGTGTTTTTCCAGGCCTTAGAAACCTTAATGGGAGAGGGGTATATAGCTCCACAGCGCCCCCTCTGAACTTGTAGGAGACACAGGTATAAAGATGTCTGGAGTCCTTACTGATTCAGCTATTTCCAGTGGTAAATATAGGGTTACAGGGTTGTCACTGAGTGTCATCCTATACATGACCATATACTGGAAACACCGTTGCTATCATGTAAACATAGACTCATGTTCTATGGATATATCCATTATATCAGGTAGCTGGGCCCACTGAGAGAACAGACAGCCAGATGATGTCTCCACATACTTAATGCAAACAACATGAAATACAAAGATCGGCTTTAGGTTGGACTTAGGAATTAGATGCATGTTCTGGCTCTTCAGCACTTCCCAGATATTTGGACCGCGACCAAGAATCTGCTGCGGCCCTAAAATCAGGCTAGTTAACCTCACAGGACCCACCTGTGTGCTGTATGTCACTAACACCTGCCCACCACGTTTATGGTTTTTCCTGGCTGAAGCTTCCAGTCAACATTTAACAGACTCCGTACAGAGAGCTCAGCACTTTTTTTTTTTTTTTTTTTTCTTCTCGTATGAACTAGCGACAGGTAACGTTTTAAAAGCTCGGCCTCTGCTTCTCCTGGATGATAAATCTGCATCAATTTGTGTTTCATATTTATATCCTTTTATTTGTGCACTTGTTTATGGTCCTGACATAGTCTGGTGAGTTTTATTTGGGCTGTGGCTGGGGCCTGGTTCCCAGCCCTATTTGTAAACTCCAACAAAACTGAGCGCACACTATGTGGACTGGAGCACAAACACACTCACTTGCTTGTAACCTGCATCTCTACTGTTGTTTCACAATCTCTTGGGGAGACCAGGCGGCCATTTGTCTCTGGGCAGGATTTGTGCGATCATTTGAGTTTGTAATCCTGAAAGTTAGAGACTTTTAAACTTTAAGTTCAATAAAATCAAACATCACTATGAGTACAGATGTTATCAATTGCAAAAGCTGCCTCATTGAAACAATGTTGGTGCTTTACATACATAGGTTAGGCCTTTATAAATCACTTTATAAATAATAGCATTTGTCTATAAAATAGTTCTAGCTACACCTCTGTATAACATCGTATCCTTGTGAACATAAAGAAACAAAAAAAGAGATATAGTTCAACTTACAAGGATGTGCAGTTACACTTTATTGTAGTACGGTGGAAAAAAAGCGTGTTCCCCAGGGGGACCCGCCCCACACTTTGAGAAGCACTGCCTTAGTTTGACATCTCTACTGTCATGCTTACCATCCTTTACAACGATTTTCATTTTTTTGCAGCTCCAAAAGTTTATCAACTACTCTTTCGCAACCATCCTCTTGCAGAGCTCTGATGTTGTAAACAGAGCACGCTGAGTAAATTTACAGTGAAGTAAGTTTGGCCAAGAACATGATCATGACATGCACGTAAACACGGAGAGTGAACTCTGTCTTTAAGGTAGTTTAAAGCGAGTAGGGGGAGAGAAAAGCAAGGGAAACAGCTGAAGGTCTTGCTTTGGAGAGCTGCTTGGAAACCAGGCAGGAAGTGACACAATGATCTCCAAAAGGTTTGATCCCCCTCTGCATCGTTAAAATGCCAAGTGCAGCCTTTGGAAGTGCCACGGGCTCCTCAGCACTCGTGGGCCCACCTTCAGAAAAAAATGCAAGTTGGGGTGAGGGGCCGAGGGGGGAGTGAAGTGAGTTGGATTTGTTTTCCAAATGCAGTCACATTCTTGGCAGCACCTTAACTTGTCCTGGCCAAAGGGGGGCGGGAAGAGGTGGTGTGAGAGAGGTATAGAGAGAGGGGTGGGTGGGTGGGGGAGTAACTGCAGTATGGGAGAAAGAGCAGATTGTTTTCCGATTTTTTTTTTTTAAACTTCTTTTTGCTCTCTGCCGTCCCTCGGCTCTTTGCCAAGTTCATTAAAAGTTAATATGTAAAATGTATCTATGGGTGAACTTTAATCTTTAGCCCCGTCAGAGCGGGCACACTTTATCTGCCGTCGTGTACAGAAGTCTTGTGAAAGTATAGATTGCCTGACGTGGCCCCGGCTGACACGGCGTACCACTTTTAACGTGTACCGCAGTGACAGTTGAAGGACCAGCCATCGACACATGCCATAATATTATCTAACAGTGAAAAGTGTTGTCCACCCATGAAGGACTCACTTGTGAAGAAAAACAAGGGCAGGGAAAACAAAGGGGCCTTCATACCCACGCTCACATCTGTGCTTCATATATGAGCCTGTTGTGATGCCACTCATTAACATGTGGAACATTATAGCACGGAGAATGAGTGACTTTGTAATGTGAGAAGGGAGAAGAAAGCGGCTGGCAGAGCGTTTGAGAGTCGTGCCCTGCCAGTGTGCACTTGTCCTGTGTGTGTGTAAATGTACGTTTTCCGATTGTTGCTCCGAGGCCTCAGTGCCAGGCGCCAACCGGCTCTGCCTCTGCCTGGCTGTGCCACTGGAGCCTTTCCTTTACATTTCCTCCTATGCCAGCAAATGCTGCACTCTCTCCGGAGCCAGCGCTCGTGGCTGCAGGAGGCATCCTTCCTGGTGTGAGTGAGAGCACACACATACTCGTTATAAAAAGGAGCTCCAGTCTGTCTATTTTTTTTTTTTTTTTTTCACGTCAACAAACATCTTAAAATATGACCGTCTGGCTGTTTACATGTCTTCTCCCCACTTTTACTCAAGTGGAGTCAAGGGAAACTGACACGTGGGTGATGTTGCTATTTGATTTTAGAGGAAAATAGGTTAGCTTCACACAGGTCTCTGTGGACATTGCTGTACATAGAAGTTTGACAGTTATTAAAAATGATATGCGTAGCTGCCTTGATGAGGACAACTGATTGTCTGGTTGAATGGTGTTTGTAGCGCCCTCTGCTGAAACAAAATGAACTTGAGCCATTGAGAGTCATACTTAAATGGCGCTTTAGTCAGTTGATCTAGGGTGTGACTAATAGTTTTACATTTTTTACACACCACATAGAACTTACATATATCTAAAATATTACATTTTTTTTTCATATTTGATCAAATATCATATATAAAAGAATATTGGCTGGATTAAACTGCTCAGCGGGCTGGTTTGGGCCCCCGAGCCTTATGTTTAACACCCCAGCATTAACTTTTTTAGTCACAAACAATGTCGTTTCTTACGTCATAAAGCAGCTAAGTTTTAATCCTGGCTGGAGTCCTTGGAGTGACTTTTATGCAGTCATCTGTTGCTGCCTATTCCCCTCCAGGGTCTTGTGGGATTTGAGGGGGTTGGGGGTGGGGGGCCGGGGGGGCTGGAACCAATTGAAGGGCGGGGCAAACCCTGGACTTGTTGGCAGTCTATCACAGAGCCACATATAGTATAGAGACAACCAGCCCAACACTCATATCTATGGAGTTTCTAATTAACTTAATAGCCTGGTGCTGGACTCTGGGGGGATCATTGGATAAACCCAGCCACACATGGAGACAGTGGTCACTGAGCACGTAAGGACAGTCATCTACCCGCAAGATGTAAGGCAAAAAGCATCACCCGCCCCACCAGCGTATGACACTACACGCAAGGAAATAAAATTGACATGCCTGGAAGTGCTAAGAAAAAAAAAGAACGCACTTCACCTCACAGGGTTGAAAAATTTGCTGAGGAGGAGCAGGCGGTAGTCACGTGTCCCTGTGATTGTTTTCGTCTTGAGACTCACTATGCTCACCAGCGACACGTGACAGCGTGGTTCACGGGGGCGTAAGTAACCCGAGAGTCACCGAGGTGCTGCGTTATGACAGCCTTTTGTTTTAGGAGTCCCGATAAAGATTTTGTTATTAAAAGATTTTATAATGGACTCAGAGACGAGGTGAAGAAAGTCCGAAATGTGATGAAAAAAGTCCTTTGAGAGCCACAATAAGTGCCGAAAAAGATAAACGTGCGGAGGAGAGAAATTTGATGACAAGAGGAGATAAGGAGGCAGAGTTAGTGCAAAACATAATAAGAGAAAAACATGCTCTGAATGTCTAGGAAAAATATGGTCGCTGCCTGCACTTAGTGTTCTCAGACTTTTAACACATGGCTGTGTGCCCAGTGTGTCCTATGTGTCCTTGGTGAGTGCAGCCATATCTGTATGTGCTCTCAGGCCGACATGGAGTGCATGTAAACAGAATAAGAAACATATTGTTGCCAGCAGAGTCAGGGTAGGACACTGTGTTCCCATTTTCAGTGTGTGTCAGCACAGGGATCTACTGTGTGTGTGTGTGTGTGCTATAGCAAAGCTTGCCCATATACACATACACACACACACACACATAAAGATCAGGGCAGGGCCGTTGGTCTTTATGTTGAAGTCTTTCAGTCAAACAAACACCCTACTCTGAGTCCAACCTAAAGGAATTAAGTTTGAAGCAATTATTATTGTTGCAGGTTCAAACGCCTGCAGTGTGAGCTGCACCACCTATAGGAGGCAGCGTGCCCGATAATGGCCTCAATCTCTCGGTGTCAAAGTGGGTCGGAGTTCAAAGAGTTTGAAACGAGAGACTGACTCCAGCCTGGTTGTTTCCCTCCCTGATCGGCGCCCCCTGCATGGGGGCGTGATAGCTAAAGCTGCCTGCTGTCAGAGTACATGTCTGTATGTACACAGTCGCTGATTAGCTGATGTTTTCATCCCTTCGTCTGAGGAGCAGCGCAAGCTTTTACATTTTCCTCCGAATGGGCGTCTGTGTTTGCGTCTCAAGGTCACACTTAGGCAGAATTGATGTGCAGGTAGTTGCCACCCATTTATAATCCCTTGACAGTAATTAGCTTAGCAAAGAGAGCAAACAGAGACGTAGTGTGAAACACGATCCTTTTGTCTTTGACAGCTTGCGAGACAGGGGCTGTAACACCCACCCACCCACCACACTTTCCACCTTCATTTCCTCCAGCACGCAGCACATCAACATGTTGGCCCGACTCCATTACTTAACCGCTAATTTCACAGACCACCTCTGGGAGTCGGGACCACTGACCCACACTTTTTCTGCCGCGGCGTCCACGTCATGAACGTTAACAAGGTTTTTCCTCATGACTGGGCAGGTAGGCATTTTCATGCTGCGCTCGAATGTTTGAAAGTAGAATTTTAAGGTTGCCATATCAGCGTCACACCACATCACCTGAAGGAGGTGCTAGTTCTGAGAGAGAAGCTTTTTAAAAAAGCTGTTTAGTTTAGATAACACTGGGAGACGTCAGATTAGGTCAGTGGTCCTTATCACCTCTGGAACATTTTTACAACTATTGTTAGTGAGTTTAAGTCCTTTGAAAAGGAACACACACCACCAAGTGTTATTGTCAACACACATTGTCTAATACCAGGGTGTCCACACTTTTTGTCTTGTAAACTACTTTTCAAATGACCAGGCGGAAGAGATCTGCCAAGATCATGGCTGATCATGGCTGTCCAACTTTTTGAGTCGCGAAACCCAATTTGTCCTAAAATTGAACACGGGGGCCCGAGTCCAGAGCAAAAAGATGAATTGTCCGTTCGAACTTGGAAAAATGACATGTAAAAGTCATGTATGAATCCAAAAATCCTACATTTCTAATACCTTTTATGATGCCACCTACTGGGCAAACACATTATTGCAGGGAAAATGCAGAAGTCTAATAATAATATATATAAACTATGTAATTTGGACAAGGTTGGCGGGCCACATTAGAAAGCTCAACGGACGGCATCTGGCCCCCGGGCCTTAGTTTGCCGATGCCTGACCTAGATTGAAAACTCAAAATGTATTTACCTATATAAACTGGATATCTTATTCTATACATTATGCCAATATATTTATGTTATACTGTCTGACTCAATACCTATATGATTCTCACTTAAGCCCAGTGATTAGCATCTTGAAATAGAATGACATCTTTAGTTTGATTTACTCTTATTTTTATGTTGTTGCTCAGGATCTACCAGCACTTATTTGGAGATCTACTGGTGGATCCTGATCTACCTACTGGGCAATTCACCCACGGAGCGGTACTGGTCCCCGACCCAGTGGTTGGGGACCACTTTACATTATAAAGGTGGGATAGGGTTTGTGTACATAGACGACAACTAGTGTTTAAAAATGGTACTGCAATATTGATTAACACTACCATTGTATTGTCGGTCATCTTTATTAAAATAATTTTGTACAAATCTGCATAACTTTTGGAAATTAACCTTAGCAACGCGTGACTAATGTTCAGGGCCCAATCACTATACTCATTGCTTCTCTGAGGCGGCACTAGAATCCTCATTATTTTGTCAATGGTCCGCCCCTATAATAACAAGTCCAGGTCTGTTTTTCTTCTATTGAGCCACAACCCAAATAAGCCCTGGAAATTAGTGCCTTCTTCCCAGTGTTGAACAACAATCACACTGCCCTGCTTATTACTGAAGAATTTATCCACCACACTTCTTTTTTTTTTTTTTCCTTTTAACCCACTCTGATGCAGAGGAACATCGATCTTTCTGGCCTGGAATGGAAGAGGAAGAGAATAGGTCATGTTTAATTAATTTTGATCTTTTCCGGGCATCGACTCGCACTCGGTGCATATTCTTTTGATGCATTCTAGAGTCTGGATTTGAGAGCATGCAATTATAGGTGAACTCAGCTTGAGGGGAAATGCCAGTTTTTTGCAGGCCCAATTAAAATTTGCAGGCTGTTCTGGGAAGGAAGTAAATCAGGGTGCATGTGGCAGAGCCATGTGAGCTGCAGTGTGTGCACTTGTGTGTGCACTCCATAAAAGCGGTCATATTGTAAAACATCTGAGAGCGTTTCAATTTCTTTTTACAAGAAGTGTCGCTCTTTGATTGCAATCAGTAGCCTGATTTATACCTACGGTTCCCAACTTTGTGATGGATGAAGAGGTGAGTTTAAATAAAGATGTCTCCTCCTCGGCCCGCTCCAAAGAGTCAAGTCAGAATACCCGGTAATAATATGTATTCGCTACCAATCGAGAAACGGTCAAAACTGGAAATAATTTGATTTAATTTGTGGAAAGTTCAGTCTGCTTATGTGGATTATATCATTTTTCAGCCTTGTTTGTAGATCGTAAATATTGGTATAATAAATGAGCAGGCAAAACCACAGACTTTTGCAGTTGTACTTCACACAGCCAACCACAGTAACCTTGAATCTCTACCATAAACCTTTAATAATAAATGGACGCACCCAACCAAAGCCACACATGATGTGTGGAGAACGACTGGAAGTTCTCTGCAGGTTTCAGATGTCGCTCTGCAGAAGAATCTTATAAACCAGTGGTTCCCAACCACTGGGCCGGGGACCTGTAGTGGTCCGTGGGTGAATTGGTGCCGGACCGCAGAGAAATAATGTTTCCTTTTGGCTCCATCTGTCTATTACTTCCACTTGATCCATACCCATATCAACAAAAGAACTGACCAATAGGATGGCTAGGATTCCATCATCAATAATGAAACTATATTTAATTAGGAAATATTTTCTCAGTGAAGACAATGACAATAAACTCAAAATAATGCAGAGTCATTGATACAAGATTCTAACCTTGTATACTGGTCTGGTAGCAGAAAGTTATAGGCTGTGTGCACCTGAGAAGTTCTTGTTGTGCCCATGCACAGTTAATTAGGGTTGGAAGATTTTATAGGTAGGAAAATATTTCAGAACACCTGAAATTTAATTTTATTAAGGGGTATTTATCTGCCACAACTTAATGACAGGTCCGTGTAAAAAGTACCAGACATTCAACCGGTCTGGGGCGCAAAAAAAATTGAGGAACACAGTTTTAGAAGACAAAGCTACACGTTGCTCAAATTTTCACGTAAAATGTTGTCATGGAACTTGTATATCATAACCGCCTTAAAAGGAAAAACTGTTAAAGCCAAGTTGGATGGTGTCCTCCAACTACTCCCTATTAACCTGTTTTACTTCTCATGTCATTTCTCAAATGGACATCATGAGCTTTTAAAGTGGACCAGAAAATACAGTAAAAGGTCTGAAGGGGGTCAAAACCTGTTTAGTGTTATTATACTAGTGTAGTCAGAAGCAGATGTACTGTATTCTCAAACAACCACAGTCTGCACTCAAGTGCCCTGTCCATGCGAAAATCCTGTTCTGGTTCTGGTGTTTGTCTCCTCGGCCCAGAAGGTGGATTCATTCACTTCCGTGGTCCAATTTCGGTTGTCTTTTCTCCTATTTCTTTAACTTGACCCCCAGGACATTTAGCTCTACTATATATTACCCCATTCTGTTTTCTTTCACTTTTTGTTATTACGCTTTATTTTAACCTCACATTCATCTCCTGTCATCTTTATTATGTTATCATTTCTGGCGTAGAACCACTTGACCCAGAGTGGACGGAATAGAAATACTGAATAAGCAGAACCCTTCTGGGTGGGTGAAGAAAGAAGGAGTCCATGCAAGAGCACGGAAGCTCGGGTGTGAAAAGGCAACACGCCCTCAGCAGGGACAGGGTCACGTGTCAAGAAAATACTGCTAATGCATTTGTCCCCGTGAATTTTTCAGCCAGGTTTTTTTTTTTTTTTGCCATCACAAAGTCTGGTTTGGTTGTTGACCCCTCACCTTGATCAGTCTGATGGGGTTCTTTCTGAGAAAATGTCAAAAGTCTGTGTGTGTGTTGTGAAAGCAAATCTCTAACTGTTAAACAATCAAACCTAATGCACGTATTAATTATGCACCAATTAATGCCAACAACACTGTGTCTACATCATGTTCTTTCCATTACAGCAGATAATTGTGCAGTGAAACAAACCAAGTCAGACATTTGTACAGTGGCTGTGATGGTGCACAGGTGGTCCTCACTGTCTGTGGACCACCTCCATCCCACAAAGAGTCCCGCATTTGTTCAAAGGCAGACAGACTTTTTTGTTTGTTATTGTGCTAAAAGGCAATGTTGTCCGTGTTGTTTTCCGTTCTGTTCACAAGCCTCTTAATTAAGATTTTTTTTTATTGGGCATCAAAGGTTCAGTTGCAAATTTTCTTTTTGATGTGCTAGTAATGAGTTGATAAGAAAAAAGCTAAACTCTTAGGTCGGATTTCTACAGTAAAACCACAACATATTTTGTAGATTACATTTTGGAAGTTAACCCATAAACTTTTTTTTTCCACTCAATATGCCAAGGTAAAACATAGGGTTGGACACCTTACCCTTATTCTACTGCAGTAATTTTACATGCACACTTAAAAATGTCTCTTAACAACATCTATATTTTTATGTACATACATATATATATTATATATATATGTTTGTATGTGTGTTTCTATGAATATATACGTATACTGTCCTTTGCTATTAAAGTAATCTGTTGCTATTAAAGTAATACATACATACATATATGTGTATATGTATACATACATATGTGTATATGTATATACATATGTGTACAATATATATATATGTATGTATGTATTACTTTAATAGCAGCAGACTATTATAAATGACCATTTATCATAAATATATATATATAGATATATCAAAAATATATATCCAAAATCATAAGTAAAATAAGTCAACACTTTTTGCTGTGGTCTAAAAAAATACTTATCCCAAAGAACTTCACCTTCCATACTGTGCTCTGTAACATGTGTACAAGACATATCCAATACGCGGGGGCGATGGAGTACTCCTTTAGCCGCAGAGCATAGTTTGCAACATAATCTCTTTATTTTTGTTCATAGAAGAAATAACAACAACAACAACATCATCGGTCTTGTTTGGGGCTTTTGTCCTGCCCCGTATCACTGTTCCGGATTAGAAAGTCATTGAACAGGGATTAGCAGAGGCAGGAATAAAGCTCTCCTTGGACAACAGAGATGGGAGGGGGCAGGCAGGGGGGGTCATGGATCATGACCCCCTGAGCGAGTCGCTCACTCCACTTAACCCAGGGCAGGAGGCAACAGTCAGTGAGAAGCTTTCCACATTCTCCATGGATGTAGCAGCAACTGTCACATGGTGACGGGGCCTTACCTCTGACCTTTAGGTGGCAGCATCAAGTATTAAGTCACAGTAAGACATAGCAGTGACCCCTCCCCACCCCCACAGTGCATGAAACCATTAGGAAAATCCTGTCTTTCACATGACTGAGGGTCATATAGTGTTAGCTGCCATTTGAGCCTCACTCACATGAAAGACTTGGTGGGTTTGACAATATAGGACTGTGTAGAGGCAGCATGTGCTGGAGCATTTAGGGAAAGATCTCTGGCATGGAGGGATATGTGGCTGGAGTAATCGGAGAGACTTAGTGAAGATGAAGTGATCCTTGAAGATGGAACATGTCTGGAAATGTATATTTTCCTCCGCTCTGCCAATCTGATGTGTCTGTGCATGGCCCGCTTCGTAAGTAGACAATGTCCTTGGGGGAAATTGACGGAGGCACAGTGTTCCCGCCAGCACACTCCGCATTAGGTCTGTGAAGTAATGGGAAGCAAAGGGTGAATATAAAGCAACAATTTAAGTTGCAATTTAACATATACCAGTGGGATTGAGCGGTGAGGTAATGCACATGGCAAATGCAGGGATTTAGTCTCATTATCAAGCCTTCGCGTGGCTTTAGATCAACATGATTCATAGCCTGGCAGCGTCTCCTCCTTCAGAAATGTCAAAATTAGTCAAATCTTAAAAAACAAGCTAGTGTTGACCGCATTTCAGTGAACAAATCAGCAGTTGTTTTGGTGTTTAATTGCGACATTAATATAGAAAAAAAAATCCAAATGAGTCATTGGAAGAGTCTTTGTAGTCTGCACATTGACAGATTTATTCCACACGCTCCAAACATATATCCCCAAATTAAAACTGGACAGAGCCGCCTTCGTTACAGGTTGATGTTGACGCACTGCAGGTGATCTACTGGTTTCAAAGAACAAGCTTGTGGACGTAGTTTCACTTGGCGTCAGCATACTGTACATCACCGACACGGTGAACATTTTAATGTGTCTTAAACTTCAAAAAGACCTGGGAAAATTGCAGTACTGGGAAAGAGTTGGGGTATTATGGTTCTGCGAGACAATGGACACCAGTGTCCCCACAAGAACTAAAGGTGCCTTAGAACTTCATAAACTACGAGCCAATAATTTGAACACAGATTGAGACACATGTATTATCTCTGAAGTCTTCTGAAAGTGTTCCATAAAAGACAATACGTAATACATGAGTTCAGAAATGATTTGTTAAAATCTTTGAGACATTTTTGGATTGAAGATTGATCAAATTAATGAAATCTTTTACAAAAACCAACATGTTTGATTCATATTTTTTTGTCTCAGTGCGTACGATAAGTACGCTGTTAGACTGAGGACGTACAGCTTGATCAAACAAGATCTGTATCTTGTCTGCGGGACATGTGATAATATGTTGAACCTATAGCATTAGATCTGTACATTTGGTGAAGGAATTAACATTTTCCAAAGAGGTGATCAGCCAGTTGGCAAACTTGATGAGTGGAATCAGGTTGCTTTCAGGACATTGCCTGCACTTATATCCACCTTGATCGTTCATGTAGCTAGTAATACAGTAACACTGCGGAGGGGGATGAGGTTGGTCCAACGTAGTCTTTGGAGTTCCCACCAAACAGATGAGTCCTCTCAGCTCTGTTAGCTCTGTCATCTCACCGCTTCGTTCTATGTTCTTCTTCTTTCAGACTGGATCGCTCTCCACCCGCCATATTCCTGAAACCAACGTCCACCCCCAGCCCTCTCTGGCCCCCCAGGCCTGCATATTTACCCCAGTCAATCCTCCAACGACTTGCACATCTTGCTGCTTCACGCCAATCTACTTAACCATTATCCTCAAAAGGGGGCTCCGCTCCATTTGGAGACCCTTTTCTCCCTCCCAGCGGGGACGGGACCCTGTCATGTTTCACTGACTGACCCCTCCCAACCGGCGAATGACAAGCGTGCATCCGAGGGTGGGGCTTGCCTCAGTCTCTCATAATTGGCTGCTGGATGGAATTAAGGTGAATGGAACACATGCCCAAGGAGCAGGACTCTAACCCATCAGAGGGAGAAGAGAAACGGTGAGTGGGACATTTGGTTCCTCTGTTTTCCGTTTTTTTGTCCTTGTCAACTTCTTGCTCTGTATGTTTAGATTCTGTACAGAAGAGGTTTTCTGAGAAAACCTTGAGTCTCTTTTCCTGTCTGTCCTTATCTTCATCTTTCTCATCACACTCACTGTTTTTACATGCATTTACATTTTGGCTCGTTTTTTTTTTTTCTCCCCTCCGGACAAATGAAACAACGTACAGTTTCTCTTTTGTCATTTGTTGACAGTACTTAAGCCTGCAACTACCTGTGTTTGACCTTGACGGCAAACTTGTATTTAGGTTTGACTCCTAAAAAAAAAAAAAAAAAAAAAGCTACGGCAGTTACCTTGGCCGTTAACACAAACAAACACAGCAGTGTTTAAAGCCCCTTTTCATTAATGAAAACATAATATTAGTGAAATGAGGCCTCTCATAGTACCGCTGCCTGAGGAAGGGGCCCCTTTTGTGGGAGAGGCCTCTGGGTACAGAGAGGGGTTATCGGCCATCATCAGCCCGCTCTGGGTTTAGGAGAAAAGAGCCCTTAATTCACAAAATGCTTTGACAATTTAGCGAAAACAACTACCGTAAATTAAAAAAAGGGACTCACTGTAACGCTCCGGGGAGAAGGAAACAGATGCAGTTTGTACATCGACACAATAATAAAAGGGTTCCGAATTTTTTTTTTTTTTATCTGCTACGTTAACAGCAATTATCGAAAAAAGAGTATAAACAACTGGTCAAGAAAAGCGATTTTAAAAAATTCCAGATTCAACGTTGTAGCAAAGTTGTTAAATGTATTGTGAAGTGCAGCTTTGATACATTACAAAGTATCTAAAGGCCTGAGGTTAAAGAAAAATTACCTGAAGAGGAAACGTTAGCAAAGTGGTCGCGTTACGTTTCAAACGGGTTTAAGAAAATGATCAAAAGGGTAAATGTTTTAGTAGTTAGTACAGACATTAAATAAAACTCGACAAGAGTTGTAGCAAAGGTTTCCAAAGCACATCATAGAATGACATTTATGTGCAACCACAAATATATTTACCAGTGGACATAACTCATGAATTGCAGCAATTCTAATGTGTTTGCAGCCTCCCTGAAGGAGCAGCACTTGTATACGCTGTTATTTCCTCACCAACAAATGACCAGATCTCTCGTGTTTTTGAGAAGCTAAAAAGTGGGAAATTACACTTCAGGCCATTAATGCTACATTAATCCTTGTGATCGTTCTCTAATTGAAAGCTTAATTATAATTTTAACATTAATGATAGTGCAACCATGTGGCGGGCCGAGCTGGCTGCTGGGAATGCAGTATCAGCTTCAATTCCCCTGTGTCTCCATATGAATTACAGGCCGATGTTAAGTAAGTCAATCCGGAGCCTTGATAGATTCCTCAGCCAACATGGACACCTGTCAGGAGATTAACAGCTCTGTCGCTGGGGGACAGTTGGTACTGACTGGAGACCAGCGTCGGCTGCATTATTGCCTCCTCCTTTCATTACAAATGTCCGGGTGCGAGTATGATGGGTCGTCTGCGTTAGTGCTCTCACACCTGCACCCAGTGTTGTCTCCGGTGATTTTCGCCTCAAAGATAATTAAAGGCACAGGGCATCAAACTTTTCTGGGGCTCGGTCGCCCAAACAGTTGCTGCCAAACTGTCAGAATAAGTGGCGTGTTTGTCACGGCAGGAGATTTGATTACATCTGTGTGTTGACAGACTGTTGTTCTGAACTGCTGTGACTCTTTGAAGCGATGCTAGGGTTACCAGAGTGTGGATAGAGGGTAGAACACAGTGGAGGTATTTACAGATTAAACCCGCGACCACACGTAAATGTGGAAGTTCAGATGTTTGAAATTGTTCTAAGCAATTTAATGTGATTTTGCTGGATGAAGAGACATTTTTTTTAATTTATTCATTACATCTCTGGAACAGAAGCCTTCCTCCAATTTTTTTAATTATACAACTTATTTAGTTTATCTGGCAACCAAATCTGTAGTGTTCTAGAATTTCCAGTGACATATTGTCACTGAAACAAATAAAGCTTCTATAAACGTTGCTCAAGAAGAAGATAAAACATTTGAGACACTAACAATACTACACGTAAGTGTCACTGCAATTTTTCGCAAAAAAGAAGGAAGCCCTTTAGTTTTATATACTTGCTGTGTTTAATACTACCGTAGAAGTTTGATTCTGGAAATTTTCCAATGTTGACCTAGATACTGGAGTCATCATACGTATGAGAAATATATTTTAGTTAAAGTGACGTTTTAAATGTAACAAAAAGTCAAATTAGTTACAATTTATGGAAAACATTTAAGTCTAAGTGAAAATTGTGCCATCAAAAAGGGGCAATGAAAATACTAATAAAATTATTAATTATTTAAACTATTTAAATTAAAATTTGTGTTCAAACCAGCCACTAGGGAACACAAGTGTATTTTGGGTGTGGGTCCCAAGCCCGGATAAATGGTCAGGAATGGTCAGGAAGGGCATCTGGCCAAATAAGCTTTGTCCAAATCAAATATGCGAGACGACAAATGATTTCCATACCTGATCGGTTAACAACTTCATGGCAACCCCTGAAAAAGTGCTAAGCCGAAAAGACGAAGAAAAACATATATATTTTTAAATAATTGTTCAGTTTCTGTTCTTCCTAACTGTAGTCAATCTAGCAGAGAAAAGCAGGACCTGATTGGCTGAATCAGAGGTGGACTAACTAACTACTAACTGTTCACCACTGACCAACACACAAAACCAAAAAAAAGCGTCCAACATCCAAGCGTCCATTACAGGATGTGGGAGGGACTGACTTCCTCAGCAGTGCATTAGTGGATCACTCAGTACCTGACACCTGCACAGCAAATAATCACTAGACACAACCATCACAGTCTGTCAGGCTGATGACAGGAGTCTTTAACGTTGATGCTGTGTTTGTCTTTGCCATTTGATCTCTGGTCCAACGAGTCGCTCAGCTGCTCTGTGGAACTGAGGAAAATACTAGAAGGAAAGAGTCCAAAAATGTTTAACCTTCAGAGGAGACAGACTGCCTCTCCTCCTGCATCTCCTGTGTCTCCACCACTCGAGCTCATTGGGATGTATTATTGGTCAGACAGATATTGATAAGTCCAAGGCAGCATCACGTCCCCCACGGTGTCATAACAGAGGACACAGGGCACCTCTCTTGTTCTTTTCTCCTTTTGTTGCTGATGTCTTTTCTCCTCTGCAGTCATCTGAAGGGTTTCCTTTCAGACGTGTGTGAGAGAAGATCACGCCGTTCCTCTGGGGCCTGTAGAGATAAACTCAGTAACAATAGCTATTCTAATGACTTAATTAGTGAGATAATCAGATGCAATCTCTAATGTGGATCCTACGTTTGCTGATAATTCAGGATTAAAAAAAATGCCATTCAGCAAACGTGCTCCGACTCTCTTCAGCCTAGAGGTAATAAGCCACTGCTAACACAGCTATGATATTTAGATTATAGATGTTTCTATTTGGCAGTCAATTTTATTGTGGAAAAATTGGATGTAGACTCAGATGCAGTTCTAAATCTAGGAAAATTAAACAAATACATCTGTTACTTATACATTATGAACAGTATATAAAATAAAAACAAATATAAATTAAACAAATATTTTTAGGCTGTCAAAATTGAATTTATTTAATTTTCTATTATTTTTGTATTAATGTAAAGTATTAAAATATTATTAATATTAATAGAATCTTACATATTTTACAATTGTAAAATTTATTTATTCATTTATCCAGAATCATTTATTTATTCATTCAATTATCTTTATCCTCTTTTCCTTTACTGGATGGTACCCAAATCACACTGCACCATAATGTCAGTTTTCCTGTGGGAAGTGACATCACAAGAAGTTATGTTGTTCGGGACGGTGCTATGATCCTCCTTAACCGTGAGGCTAACACTGCCACTCTTTGTCAAAATTTAGAGAAACCTATTGACATGTGCTTTATGACTTGTGTGTTGGGTTATATTATATTTACGCATATTAAAAAACAAAAAAAAGCATATAAGCTCCTTATTTTTCCCCAAACTACAATTGAAGTGTCAGCATTTTCCTTGTTACAGCCTCAAGACAAAGTCATTACTTTACTTTATCTCTCACATAGAATATTTGTATGTCTGTAGTAAATCAGACAGATTTGACAACAAAACACACTCTTATAGTTTGTCTTTACACTGTTCACTCACTGGTCTGCTGCTGCTGATTCATTGTCAAGGTTGCTGGTGGGTTAGAGCCAATCCACTTCACTTCTCCCGTCCTTCAAGCGTTCACATTCCATTTGACACTTTTGGAAAAATTGACTATTCTGCACATTTATGTAACCATTGTCTAGAACTTTATTTTCTAGGGAAAAAAAACTGACACAATCCTAGCAGTCTGAGCCCAAACCCCTCTGCCACTGTCGCCTACATTCACAATATGTTTCCATTAAAAAGCTAGTCTGTAAAAAATTTTAATTTATAACCATGTTATTATTGTATTCATACATAATATGTTTTTGCAATCATACCATTATCACATTTCAGAGCCAACGCAGGAAAAAAATGTTGGTTTGAGGGTAAAAAATGTTTTTGTGTAACATCAGCTAAATCCAGATTTAATAAGGTCCTTTGGTTTTTTTCCGTAGCTGACCTGTCTGTACTATACTGCATGTATTTGAGGACTTTACTGCATGTTTATTATTGGTTGTGTGTGGTTTACAGTGCACTTGTGTATTTAGACAGTGGGAGTTGTCTGGCATTCACATGGCAGCATGCTCCATGCCCATTGAGCTCTCTCTCTGTAATTTACACTGTGGCTGAAACCCATGCTGGAACAAAGTGTCCATTAGTACTGCATGTACAGTACTAGACCAGTACTAGACATATAGACAGGGCAGGCTGTAGTCCCACAGTGTATGGAGCCAACAAAAGGCTCCTTCAGCAGCCAGCGTAGGACAGGGAGTCTCATTCAGACACTGTCACTGTGATACTGGCCTGGATGAGTCTCTGTGTCTGTGTTGTGTCTCTGAGTTTCAAAGCTAGTCCTTCTCAGCACTTTTCTATCTAAAAAGTGGATCTATATCTATGATGTCACTTCCTGCATGTCCTAGAGTTATTAAACTGTGACCATCCCAGAGATTTGTGCCACATATAAGCGGAGAGGAAACCTTATCTGGGTTCTCAGAATTAGTAAAAACGACGTGAAGAAAATTCAGCTGCGGTATGTCTCGGCAAATTGCATGGTAGCAGATAATATGTTTGGACAAGGGCTTTTTTTTTTTACCCATGTGAAATATGTTTCTGGGTATGTTGGATCATTTCCAGGGAATTTTTTATCAAATGTCCTTACAAAATGCCCCAATTCAGTCAATCTCCCCACCCAGAAGAGTAACATTTCCAAAGTCTATTTTGGACGCATGAGAAACACCATCTTTTTTTTTTTTTTCTGAACGTGTTGCTAGTTTTTTTTCTGTTCTAGTTCTGCTGGGCATGGGCAGCAGTGGTAGCCTGGCAGCTAAGGAAGCAGACCAGGGTCTGCAAGGTTAAGGTTGCCACTGAGGTGCTCTGAGTGTAGCATCATCTCAACACACATAACTTTCAGTGGACTCACCACCCACAGGAAGGCTCACAATATGGAGCAGTGTGATTTGGGTGGTGGCAGATTCCCATCTTTCATGCAATGGATGAATGAAAGATGGGAATGTATAGAAAAAGAAGAGGTAGATTGTTGTTATGGTTGTGTCTCATACACAAATGTGCACATTTTCACCTTCAATAAATGGGATTGTTCATTCATCTTCTTCTGCTTGTCCGTCGCGGGTCGCAGGAGCAGCTGGCACCACCCAAATCACATTGCACCATTGCAGCCTTGCTGCCAGGTTAGATGGACGGATAGATAGATAGATAGATAGATAGATAGATAGATAGATAGATAGATAGATAGATAGATAGATAGATAGATAGATAAAACTTCATTAATCCCTCAGGAAATTACGGTACAGGTTGCACCTCAGTAGCAACCTGGCAGGTGGTGGATTCAAACCTGCAGACCCATGTCCGCTTCCTTAACCACTAGGCCACCGCTGCCGACTAAATTGGATTGTTTTTGAGGTAATTCTTTTGACATAAATGAATGGATAAAAACTGGTTTTGGTTCACTAGAGGGAATTTCTGTACCTCATGTCCTATTAACCTGAAACTGTTAAGCAGTTTGCCCGTTAACCCCGCTAATGATGAAGACATAATACCTTTCTTGGCATACTGAAACCATAGAAAAAGACCTCCTGGCCTCTTGAGGTCCAAAGCATATTAGCGAGACCTTGTGGTCCACCAGTGCACATGTTGGCAGCTGGTCAGGGATAACTGGGACATACCTGATAAAAACCCTGTCAAATGCATTAGGATTTGCTGAGGTCAGGAATCTCTGGGGAAAGTTTGTAGGACACATTCACACAGACCCCAATCTGCCAAAAGAACTCAAGGAGGAGTTTAAACACACAGTGTTTTGTTTTGTTTTTTGTAGTTTTTAAAACAACCGTGTTGATGTAGATCTTCTCCGTTGCTGTGACCTAACTCAAAACTCTATCAGGCATTTCTGCCTTTGCACTTTTTTTTTTTTCAACATCTGAATCCCCAACTGCATTCTGTGCAGATAATACAGTACTTTTTCTCACTATTTGAAAAGGGGGCATTGAAACACTATGCAAATCTCAAAGGCGATTGCAAAAACTTCAATGGGAGATTTTTAAGCCCCCGGCCCTCGTTAAATTCTGATCCTTCCAGATAGTCCCAGTGTTGGACCAGATAATCCACAGAAGTTGCTGTCAGCGGGTTTCCTCAAGAACAAAGTTTCGTCTCTGATCGCTGTATGTTCTCCAGAGTAAAGTTTTGCACATCTATTGATTTCCTTTAAAGCCCAGCACCTTGTATTCCCATTGTTGTACGTAGACGACCAGTTGGAGGGAAGTCTGTCAAATTGCCGCAGGACTATCTCAAGGTTTTGGAGGATTTCATGACGTTACATCATTATGTAAGGAATGTTCTTGTGTGATTTGATTACACCAAGGAGATTTTAGCAGGAAGTACACTTGTTGTGATGTATGTGGTGTATCCTCTGTACATCCAACTGTCTGCACTACGTAGTTCCTGACTCTTTCTCCTTGTTTAATTACCAAATGGGTGGAGACGGACTGTGGGCCGCGGCTGAAATCAGACTCCAAGGACGTGTTTAGTTCCCTCACCGTATTGATTGCTGTCATTGGTGCAGCTCTGGCCTTATAAGATCTGTTGTCTTAAAATAGTCAAGTCCTATGAGGTGACTGTGTGGCCTGACAGCTCAGCAATTATCTGTAAGCCACACTTTACTGTCCCTGTCAGAACCTGGCACTGGTCCAGTCTGGGTCGACCAGCTGATGGTTGCACCAGTAAGGGATTAAGAGAGGAGAGAAGGAAGAGTGAATCTTAGCCAGTCAGCAGGTTGAATGGACCAGTAGGCAGTACAACAACTGTACTTGTTTTATTTTGTTGTATTTTTATGCTCTGGTAACATCCACTGCTCTGTCTGTCTGTCCAGGGAGTGGATCCCTCTCCTGTGGTTCTCCCTAAGGTTTCAACCAATTTTCTTTTCCCTGTTAAAAGGTTTTTTTTTCCCTCTGTAGTTTTTCCTTACCCTGACTGAGGGTCTAGGTTAGAGGATGTTACCAACCCTGTAAAGCCCTATGTGACAAATCTGATTTGTAAATGTGGGCTATAGAAATAAAATTGGATTGACTGATTGATAGCCCACATCAGGTGTCCATGTTGAAGAGTTTGGTGATGTAACCAAATGTGAATTTTTTTTAGAAAACGTTTCACCGCCCATTGCAGACACTCCTTCAGTACTAACTTCTATTAAAGAGAAAGAGAAAACAGGTTTTTCTCTTCCTCTTTCCTGCTGGGCCTGGGGACCTCAGGGGAAGTGTTAACAATCGCTATCAAGTTGGGATGAGTGATCGCAGATTTCATCAGTGTGGTTCCGTCACATGCCAATTTGATGTGTGAAGCTGGCACAAGTATGTGATAGCGAGCGTTGTATCTTAGATGATCTCCTCTGTTGTGTGATGGTCTGTTCAGGCTGACGAAAAACAAAGAGTTCTTTTGAAACTGAAACAACTTTTCTGTGGAGACTTCACGTCACAGACAGGTGTATACAGCCTGCACGGGGTGAAGAGCTGCTATGCTCAGACCGA
Organism: Paraplagusia blochii; assembly: GCA_016785265.1. Lineage (NCBI taxonomy): Eukaryota > Metazoa > Chordata > Actinopteri > Pleuronectiformes > Cynoglossidae > Paraplagusia > Paraplagusia blochii. Next base: position 90,294 of record JAFBJS010055155.1, on the reverse strand, counting down.
CCGACCCCACAGTCCCATCAGTGTTTTCTCAAGTCAGCACTCGGACTCTTTGTTGAGTCATCGTCTTGGCCCACGTTGCCATTTCTTCTGGTCTCTATTTGTTTTGGGCTGTACAACACGTGCTCCGCCGTGCAACATGTGCACAGATTGGAAGAGAAGAAATCAAACCAATCCCCTCTCCCACTCCTCGCCCCTCAACATAAATCTGTTGGATGGAAAGGAAGACAAAGTACAGTATGTGCATGCTTGTGTGGGGTTGGATCAGGTTTCTCACAGACACGTGCACATTTAGAGATGTGTTGCAATCTGTATTCCATCAGAGCAGGAGATTTGAAAGCTCCTTGGTATGCCTGACTTGCACATTCAGGTCCTGACCTGCAAAAAGTCTCGTTCCCCTTCAAAAATACTAAATTATCCATAATGTTGTCAGTTTAAGGTGAGGTTTCTGTGTGTTTTCCAGATTTCTATCATTTTGCAAAACGTCTTATTCCTGAAGATTACGCTGGTGTAAAAAAAATAAGTGATTAAGGTGTGGCTCTGCTGTAAATGTCAGACTCGTTGCTTTTTTCCCTGTCTATGATATATAGCTTTAAATTGTCAAGAAAAGGTTAAATGCAGCAATTGATTTCTCAGATTTTACATCTCAGTATTCAGACATTTTGCACTTTATTACTTCACCATCGAGTTAACTGGATGTAAGCGAGATATTGTGCCTTTATGACATCATTAATGTATATATTTACCCTTTTTTCAATTCCTGTATGTCCTTTTCCCACACATTTATATCACAGTAGAGTTGGAGAATGGAAGTATAAGAAATTCACATTATGCACATGAATTAAATGAACTACCATGAACATAGTAACTTTCCAGCAACTGCAAAGGTGTCAATAGTAGGTAGGAATACACTAGAAATAAAAATAGGAAAAGAAGCAGAATACAATTGTAATTCTCTCTCAAGATCCAAAGAAAATCTGTGATGGACCCAGGAAGCGAAAAAAAAACAACCGTGGAGTAACGAGGACGTTCCGTACGACTAATTTCTGAGTTTATCAGCTGTCAAATATGAGACAGTATTGAGACATGGGTGTCACTGCCCTGCTGTCAAGGCTCCTATTTTGTGGCTCACTTAGTTTATTGTTTATCTTCCTTCAAAATAAGATTATTATTCAACAGACACGGGCATTGCCATTTATCTAGTAGAAGGCCGTAAAATCAGTGATTAAATGTCAAAACATTGTCATTTTTCACTGTTAACACTGCTTCCTCCAGAACCGGGCTTGACGGAGCATGGATTTTGCGTAGGATCTGTCTTTTTCACACCAATTAAGGAAGGATTAAAGTTAGAAGTTATCACTGTTCACTGGTCAGCTGGTTGTTTCTTATCATATATATATTTTTTTCTTGATTTAACGGGGAGGCTCTAATCACTGCAAAATAAGATTTAGTTTCTTATGAGCACTGGAGGTTCTTTGGGTTCCACCTTAGTCTCTTAGGTCGACAGAGAGCAGCAGAGATCATGTAACTGTCACTGGAACTGATATATAGAAAAGTCGGTGCTCAATTCACCTTTTTTTTTACGTTTACATCTGCAGGTTGTTGTCGTTTCCTCAGCTCATAGAACTATCTGTCAGCTGACAGTGTGATGGTCAACACCGCTAACAGCAGCCTGTGGAGATATGGAGTATAGCCAACTGTCTGACTGACAAATACTTTGAGAAGTGAAAACCTCTTATCTGTCACTTGCTGCTGTCGCGCTGACAGGCGGAGGTATTTTTTTTAGCAGATAGGTAGATGCAAAGACACCATCCGTGCACCAAAACTTAGTCAATAAACACCTCTGCAGTGTCTCACCCAGAAATGCAAATGGACTACTGGTTCTTCTCTAAGAGCTGGTATTAAAGTGATGGTGGTGTGGGTGGAGAGCTGAGGAGAAGCTGTCAGAGAAGTCTGAGAGCAGAGACCCGGGCTCTCGGGATTTTAACACATCCATTGAACACTGTCTTTGAGAGCTTACCAACTCTCTCTCCCCTTCCTTCCCCCTCTCCTCTGAGAAACTCTCTCCCTCCACTCACTTCCCCCTCTCCATCGTCTATCACTGCACTTCCTTAATTCCTCTGTGGAGCCACTTCCCATCTGTGTTTCACATGCCATTCACATGTGTCACTGCAGATGTGTGTGTGTCTGTGTTTCAGCCTCTGTGTTTCCTGTTATCACACAGTCCTCCTCCCTAATAATTAGCTGTTTGGGGAGTATATTTGTATTTTCCACCATTTTTTTCCCTGCTGCTGCTTGGATTAGTTGGGGACTTGTGAAAAAACAAGGTGCTCTCTGTCAAAAAACATTTAAAAAAAAAACTTCTTTTACGCAGTATCTCTGAGTAAATCTTATTTTACTTGTGTTGAAATTGACTGATTTTCCGTAATGTGTTTTTCTTTCTAAAAGTAGCACTGAGTGAATACGCAAATGTGTTTTTATTGACTCCTTTCTATGTTTTTTCTCCTTTTTATGCTCACAGGTGGCTCAATGGCCCGAAGAGAAAGAGGAAGAACAGCCAATGTTCGGTGAAGAGTATGACTGGTGAGTAAATGAGGTTTTAATGGAGAAGGAACTGTCGGCAGAAATGGGATGGAAATGATCTTAGTGTAGCTTAAAGACACTACACTGCAGTTGTTACATATTATTATTGCATTTTTTTAATAATGCCTCATCTTTATAATTCTGCTGTCGTTGAACAAAGGAAAGGTTGTTCTTGTTGGGTGACAGTGTTTTATTGCCGATGGTGTGTGAGTGGGTAATAAAACAGTTGTCTGTAATCAGTGCTCAGTGATGTTTTTATGTCTTATTAGTCTGGTTCATGTTTGTTTATGTTTGTGTATTATTGGAAATGCAATGAAAACAATTATTTAGTTTTTTTTTTTTTTATGAGCACTGCTCACTCATTATGTCTGCATTCATGGGTTCCGAAGCGGTTAATAATTGCATAGGCAGCACCTCAAATTGGTCGGATTTAAAACAACACATGCTGCTCTTCTCCTCCACCTCCTCCTCCTCCATTGTTGCTATTGATTTGCCAACTCATGAAAGTCACATGTCTGTCCATCCATCCCCTATAAACCAAAGGCCTTCCTCTCTGTCTGTTTGCTCAACAAATCAGGAAGTAGAGAGAGTGGTGTTGACGGAGAAAAGACCAGAGGATGGAGGCACCATTCCTGGTTGTGCAGATGTAGCATTCATGAAAAAGCACTTCCCGAGATCTGTCCTTTACCTTTGGTTGTTTTGGTTCCTGGTGTTTCTTCCTCTGTGGATCACCGCTGGATCGTTCCTCTGCATGTTTTCCCGAGGGTTTTGTATCTTTGAGATTGAGTTTTAGTGATGACAGTATTTTCCTGGGTCGCTCATTTTGTAGTTTTTTGCCGGTTTGTCTGTATGAGGGATCCTATTCCAACCCCAGGCCAAGGACAGGAGTGGAATCTTGTAGGAATTTGAGAAAGTTTGGCAGCTTTAGTGAAATAAAGCTCCTTGCTCTCAGTGTCTTGTACCTCCTGTGTCTAGAGTAAGACTATTGGAGGATCACAACGCAGTGTTTGTAAGACACCATTGAACGGTCAAGCTGTCAATCATGACCATATTCAGATTATTGAGTATGGCATCTTTCACAGGGATTTATTGTCTGTCTTTCTTTAAATGGGATTGTTGTTTATATTGGTTTGAGAAATAGCCCAATTACAACCATTTTTGTGCCCGGCCAGTAAATAAATGTCCAGCAGCCACTTTTCTCAGGCTCTAAAGTTAATTTTATCTTACTCTTCTGTCAAAATAAAAAATATCATGACTGCAAAATGTTGCCGTTCTGCACTTTGCTCAGTTTCTTGTCCATTTTAATTTGATAAATCTCGGTTTCTTTTTCTTTTCGTACAAGACAAACAGTGGCATGGCGACACGCAGTGCTCGGAAATCTGGTGATACACATCCTTTAAAACAAACAAAAACATATTAAAGGAGACTAAAAATAAAACCAACTCAGTGAACCTACAATAGGTCCGTGCCAGGCATGGAAGGAGCCGTAAACAGAGCAGTTGGCAGAGCAGATTCTGTTTAACAGCCGTACTTCCAGCTCCAGGCTGCAGTCAGTGTTTACAGTCTCAGATGTCACACAGCGTCCTCGGAGGAACAGTGGTGGAAGTCTCTCTCAGCTCAGATTCAAGTCTTTCTGATCCACGTAGGTGATAAATGTCTTATCTTTTGCTGGCACAAATGTGGAGACAAACGTTTATGTTTTGATTTGGAGCAACTACAGAGGTATCTCCTCTGAAAGGTTTTGGTGTTTGGACCAATTGCAGGGACAGTGATTGGAGGGACAGAGAGACGGAGTCGAAGCTGCAGCGGTATTGATTTTTGGGCTTGGCTTCCACACACAGCTGCAGCTCCACCGTGGCTGGAGGATCTGGTTGCTGCTTCAGTTAGCTGTGCCAATAGAGTGGAGCCCACATTTTTCCTATATGATCAGACTGTGATTTCATCATAATCCTTCTTTTGGCTGACCTTACTCTAACTGGCCTTAGGTTACACATCTCCTTACCCTCCCCATTACCATTCACAATACATACACATATATATATATATATATGTATATATATATGTTGAGACAATTTACTGGCTGTACTATTCTTTTCCTATATTTTTCCCATCATCCTCTCTCTCTCTTAGCATAACTTTAAAGCATACTCTCCCTGACAGTGCCAGTCGGTGCTCTCACCGGGCCCTGGCACACATACAGTCACACACAGACACAAAGATATAAACACACGCACACGCACACAGAAAAGAAGATGGGAGTCATGAGAACATCACATGAATGCCGTGTGTGTGTGTGTGTGTGTGTGTGTGTGTGTGGGTGGGGGCAGGGGGGTGTAGCAGCCTCTCCTTCCACTTTCTTAGCTTTACATTGTTGGTGGAAATTTGCTGCTTCCTGTGTCTGCGCTCACGCCCTGAGTTTCTCTCAGTCTCAGACCAGTCTATACCGTCCTACCCTCTCTGTGAAGACAGACCGACTTCTAATAAGCATTATTACACAACCAAGACTGGTTTCCATGTATCAGCTTTGCCTGCCTTTATATTAAATTCACGTCTCCATGTAAATAACAGGCCTGGGTCTGACATGATGTCTCCGAGTGTTAAACTCCTATACATCTTATTTTGCCCTTGAGCTGTTTATATCTGACATCATTAATCTAGAGAAACCAATGTGTTTCTTTACCAGCATCTAGGTTAATGTCACCAACCACTGGTTACAATGTAATCATAATAGAAATCAAATAATTAAAATATAAATAATGCAATATGTACCGTTTTGACACTGGCACTTAATTCGGTATTCGCTGCGACGCGAAACCAGTTTCGCTCCCCATTTGCGTTCACATTACAAACTAACATGCATTCTTCTTCATTTGTTCTTTGTGTCTCCTTCTTATCACCTTCATACGTCGCCTTGATCTTTCTTTAACCTGCTCCATTTATTCGTCAAAATTGCACATGCGTTTGTTGACAGAATCCATGTTGAATAAAACCGCATATTCACAAGATATCGTTATATAACCATGTGATCAAATTGAAACTGGACCATGGTTAGACTAATGCGCATTCGCTCCCTTATTGTGTGTGAATGCAAAGCGGGTATCGAATGCGCAGCAAATACCAAATTAAACTGAATGTGAATGCAAAGTGAATTGAATGCGGATTATTTAATACGGGATCAAATCCCGAATTACCTACTTCAGTATTCAATTACGAATTGAATGAGAAAACGGTAATAGTGTGTATGTTATTGTGTAAGTCTCCAGAGAGGACAACAGAGTTTAATGTTCCCCTTGTTAATGTGTGTTAATATCCAGGCTGAACAGAGAGCATAACCTTACCATTAAAGTACTTCTTTTTTTTTAGCCTGATTAAAAATAAGTCTTTTTTCAGGCTGGGATCTAGACTACATAAATAACTATGTGTATTTTTCATTCAACTCTCTTGTGTTTCTGTAAAAATATCCTTGACTGAAGACACTCGGGGCTGAATAGATTTATTTGTAAAAAGAAATACAACTGTGGTGAAATAAGAAAACAGTGATACATGTGTAGTAGCCTTAAGGAAACAGTGTCATGTTTAGATTCTACTTTCACTGTTAAAGTGAAAGGCAGTGAAAGAAAAGACTGTAATAAACCTCTGACCTCACAAGTTTACAAATGTACTTAAACTTTTACAACAGAGAATAAATGCCAGGCTCAACAGTCTCTCCACTGTCCTGTCGCTCCATCTAAAGAAGTGTCCTTTAATCAGAGGCTCATTAGAAAGGGTGGAGATCACAACATGAAGATCTGGCTGTTTGTTTGATGAAACTTCCTCATGATATTCCTATGTTTACACTGGGATCAGACGCTGTGCTCTTTCAAAGGCAGTGGTGACAGAAAAGCTGCTGCTGCTGCTGGTCCTCCAGGAAAGCAGATTGTATGCGGTGGGTGTGGAAGAATTTACAAGACGTGTGTTGGTGGAGCTCTGAGCCTTTATTGGGTGGTGTGTAGAATTTAATTGTGCAAGACTTGGTGACTTTACATGGAGTGTTTTGGACTGATAGCAGATTATCCTTGAAGACTGTCAATGTTTTTTTATTTATTCTTTTATTTTTGCCAACTTGTGAAGCATTTCCTTTGAGTTAATGATGCTGAGGTTCTCTTTAGGAGAGACAAGGATGGACAGGATGCGGAATGAGGTCATTAGAGGGACAACACAGACAGGAAGATTTGGAGAAAAGAGACAGATTGAGATGGTTTGGACATGTTTAGTGGAGGGACAGTGGATACACTGGTAGAAGAATGATCCTAGAGATGGAGCAACTAGGTAGGAGACAAAGAGGAGATTGATGGATGCAGTGAGGGAGGACATGGAGGTAGTTGGAGTAGAATATACAGAGGACGGGGGAGATGTAACATTTTGATTGGCTGTGGCAACACCTGAAAAGGGAACAAGATGAAAGGAAAAATAAGATAAAACATTTTTCAGCGTTTATTGTAGAAAAACACTCAAATTCCATATATTTCTAATATTTCTCCAATATATTTCTCATTTATGGGCCACATGCACCTCAATGGTCTCAACAAGATGAAAGTCCTAGTTCTGAAGACAGCAGCTCTGGTTGATCCCTCTCCTGTCGTCCCCAGTGGCTCAGTGCCAGGAAAGATTCCTCTCAGTAAAGCCTGGAGGGTAAAACCCACTTCAATAAAAGATGGAGCCGCTTTGTTCGTTCAGGGCCTGCAGCGCTTCCTCACGTCAGCCCTCTCACAGAGTGTGGGTCATGTGGTAGAGTTCTGTGTTGGCCCTGAAAGTGACTGTAATCGTGTCGGACACGTGAGACTGACCAGAGCGTGTTTTACTCATCACTTGGAGAGTCAGGGAGAAAAGTTTGCTCATGATTTGAGCCTTAATGTGTTTTTCATTAAGCAGAGGTGGAACTGCAGTGTTCTCTCAAGTGTTTCATCATTTGGATAAATAAGCAGTTTTAGATCCAGGATCCTGATGAATGGGAATCATGTGTTGTAGTGGAAGCCGCTGGCTGGAGCCAGAGCTGCTCACTGCTAAAAGAATCTGATGTTCTGATCAGAGTTGTGATGGTTGGGAGTGTGGACTGACTGCGGCGCTGACACTACACACCTTTGAATCATTCCCAGGGCATTTGGACATTTATCTTGACTTTAATATGTCACCTGGTATCTTTTAAAATGTATTTCTTACTTATTTTATTTGGTTTTATTGGCTTACTCTAAGCATTTTAACAAGAAATCGTAGCTATATTCTCAACCCAAACCTTCACCCTTTCTTTGCCCATTGATTCACAGTCCCAGAATATCTCTGGCACATAGTGCAAGAACAAAATTAAAAATGTTTTTCGCATCTTTGCAGTAACTGAGTGGTTCGCCAATGGGTTGCAGCCCCCAGGTTTAGAACCTCTTATCAAAACTATTGGCCTTTTTTTGTATCTTTTAGTTGTATTCTCTTTGAGCTGCTGTGTAGATATTTAAATTGCTATTGTTATGCAATTTAAATTGCTATTGTTATCAAGTCAATTCATCCACTAACTCAAAGCATTATTGCACTGTAATTTTCTGTTAATTAGGGTCTGTAAATTAACCTCTGTCTTATCAGGACCAACTGATGTGAATTTAGAAAAAGCTTTGCATAGAACACAGACCTTCACAGCGTGTGAATAAAATGCTGGGGTTAAAAAAAAAAAATCCCAGTGTGATATTTTAGTGCCTTCCTCTTCCGTCCCTGGTGTAAACTCTGTCTGACTTTTACGACTTCCATTGATCGTCTGTGTTTCTATTTCAGGGTATATCCCCAGCTACCTCGAAAAGGATGAGCCATGTGTGGTGTGTGGCGACAAGGCCACAGGCTACCACTACCGATGCATTACATGCGAGGGCTGCAAGGTAGGACTCAGAGGACGCCCGCACCAAGTGTATTAATTCATGAGCGTGTGACTCTGGACTTACTATTGCGGGGTCTGCTATTGTGCTCTGCTGGCTGCTGAGACCCATTCATGGTCTCCTCACTTCCCCGTCTGTCTGTCTGCAGGGTTTCTTCCGCAGGACCATACAAAAGAACCTCCACCCCTCCTACTCCTGTAAATACGACTGCTGCTGCATCATCGACAAGATCACCCGCAACCAGTGTCAGCTATGCCGCTTCAAAAAGTGCATCGCAGTGGGCATGGCCATGGACTGTGAGTGATTGTTGTCAAAATCTGTTTCTCATTCTAGTCAGCACCTAGATGTCAATAACAACTAAGGTTATCCTTCTCCATTTAGTTTTAGGTTCATTTTATTGAAAATATATTAAAAAAAATCTGTTCTGTAGAGAAAAGTTCTATTCCTGCAGTTCTACACTGTTTCTCCTCTTCACGCTTGACCTTCGTCTCTGTCCAGTGGTGTTGGACGAGTCAAAGCGCGTGGCCAAGCGGCGCCTGATTGAGGAGAACAGGGAAAAACGCAAAAAGGAGGAAATGGTGAAGTCCCTCCAGAACCGTCCGGAGCCCACCGGGGCCGAGTGGGAGCTGATCCGCCTTGTGACGGAGGCCCATCGACACACCAATGCTCAGGGCTCGCAGTGGAAACAGAAGCGAAAATTCCTGGTAAGTAATTTTCTTTTTCAGTTACCAATATTTACTGTTTAATTAAAATGCTATTTCAGTTTCAAACTACTGAAATGATGCAACTGCTCCCGATGGTGTCATCAGAATGATTCAGAAACTTTGGAAAACTCTTAACAACAGAGGTTTGGCAGAACAACATACGGAGAGTTTGGCTGTCAGTGAGCCAAACCACAGTTTGTCCTGATTTTCTGTATTTCAATCTCATCTTGTGGATGTTGAGATAAAAGCTGCCCCAATTAAAGTATCACTTTCAGTCTGTCATCATTGAAAAGTGTCTCTGAGAAACTTTGGTTCCGTCATGAACACAAAACAAAGTCCTCAGTGCGATTAGTCATAGAAAGTTTGGCTTTAATAATCATGGAAAGAATAAGAAGCCAAGTATATTAATAACATAACTCAGTAATCAAGTTAGATTAGTTGGTGACTTCAATGTGTACTTATACAGAAAGATGGATGGATGGATGGATGGATGGATGGATGGATGGACAGGTAGATAGATAACCACTAGGCCCCCAACTGCCCCAGAAACAAATACATTCAGCCAGTTGCACATGATCCAAGATCTTGCAGTTTTGAAGTTTTAACAAAAATGTAGCAGCATATAAATCGTACTATGTATAAGTTAAATATACAGTATTTAATGGTTGAAGTTTAGGCAGCGATTGACAAATGTACAGGAAAGCTATGAAACTTGAAGACGAGCTCCGTGATGGAATGGAAACAGGAGAAGAACCAGTTGGTTTCCCACCAGGACATTGATCGGGGTTTGTTTTATAGCATAACTTAATGATTCTATCACTCTATAACTCTGTATCCCTTCACTGCTTCGTTCTCTCTCTCTGTTTCTTCTGCATCTCTTGAATTTTGGGAGGTGGGGGGGGTTATTCTTCCTAATCCTTCTGGGCTCCTCACCAGACCTAATTCCCTTCATAGTTTTCATTCACACCACAACTCCTTCTCCTTTCCTTTAATCCCTTTCCCGTCTTTATTTCTGTGTTTCCTTTCTGTGTAACCTCACTTTCCCCTCCGTCTTCTCTGAGCTGTGGGCTTATCTGTGCCAGGGAAAGGCAAATCCTCAGTCATGAGCGCTCATCTGACAGTTGGCAAAGATGGTCTCTCCTTCTCTCTCTTCCTCTCTCTCTGTTTTTATCTCTTGTCTGTTTTTCTGCTGCGTTCGTCCTCTTATCTCGGTCGGCCTGTGAGGGAGTCCCTGCGTGGTACCAGTCTGTCTCTGAGCAACACGCACACAAACAAGGCTCCAGGTTTTCTTTTTTTTTTTTTTTTTTTGTTCCACTAAAAGTCATCATTAAGGACTTCACGCAATCACTGGACCAGAGTCCCGTCCCTCAGAGCTGTGAGGGTGTTACAATAGAGGAATGGAGGCTGGCCACATGTGGACGAAGACAGTAGTGTGAGGATGGCGTTGCTAGGCAACAGGGAGGATGTAGGCTGGGAATGAAAAAAGGCCATGTGGGAATTTTGTAGGTGAGGAGGTGTGAAGCTGCAGACACAGGAGAGGATGCCGGGGAATGATTTCACATCTTAAAGAATCTTTGGAACCAACTCAACGATTTTAATGGAGTCTTCTGTCAGCACTTACTCACGGCTCGTTATTCTGGATTTCTGGAGTATAACCAGTAGTGAATCCAGGAGACAATGAACATTGTCATTTGTGATATTGAATTGCAGTGATTCTCAACCGCCGGGTTGTTGTTGCACAATTGTGTTTCGACATTTCCTGGTGTCCTTTACCGTACTATTAGTTATTTCTAATCAATATCTCAGCCCTCACTGATCAACAACATGTCACTGCATTGATGGATTACTTTAGTGTTTGAAACTGTTTTGCCTTTTTGTAAAGATTTAACCGACAAAAAGAAACCATCTTATTCCCCAGTCTGTCCAACAATGTGATGTAATGATTATTTAAAGCAGCCTTCTGTTGGCTGAACATTTATTTAACTGTGTTTCTGTAGCACGAAAAGAAGACGCTTCATTGTCATTGTACAGGATACAGCGTAGTTTAGTTTGTCATCTATCAGGCAGCAACAGTAGCAGCTAAAAAAAGATCAAATAATAAAAGCAGTTTTATATACACATATAAATAGTTAAGTAAAGTGATCTGTGCAGGTATGGGAGTTGGTAGATATGATGGTGTGTGTGTGTTGAGGCGGGGTTTATGGAGTGGTGTTATGGGTCTCACGCTAAACTATAAATGAATAGTTTATAGCAAAAAAACAGTGAAGAAATTTACTATTTAATTGCTGTGATTCTCTACCTCTGGGCCGTGGCACATTATTTCTAATACATTTTAGGGTCATTTGTTCAGTTGCCTTATTTGAAGTAAATTATAATCTACATTTTAGCCATTTTTAGGCAAAATGAATCACCTAATGACTCATCTCTTAGCACTTATATATGCCTTTTTTTAATAAATATCATGTTTTTTCTTGTTTTCTTTTTTTTTACATTTCTGCCCCACCATTGGACAAATAGAAACGTTCCCATGTTCCATAGAAGTCAGTCCAACACTCATTTAATCTACAGAACAGATTTTTTAACAAAAACAGCGCTTGTTTTGCACACATGGCAGGATGCACTGCTACTTAATTACGGCTCCTGGGTATTTTTATTCATCACAACCAGCACTCTTTGAAAAAGTTTGTAAAACCCTGCAGTGGATGTTTGCAGCACAGCAGGATGACATATCTTCAGAAAGGTTAGCGTCACCAGGGGAAAAGGGAGAGCACAAAAAGAACAAGAACTGAGAGACAACGTGACCGAGAAGAAGAAAACAGCCTGGAAGCTGGGAGGGAGACAGAGTTAAATTAATTTAACAATTATCCCACCAGAGGGGCAACATAGACTAAACTTGTTGTAACTCATTTACACAGAACTGACTCAGTGTGGAAGCAGATATAAACAAAGCGCTTAAATGTCATTAAAGATGAGGTCTGAGTTTGGAGCTGGACGACGCTGAGGAGTCAGACAGTCTGATGGCAGGAACGCTTTTATTTTGGTCAAGGGAGAAAATCCCACCGCAATAAACCAGACCTAAGTCCCGGTCCAGATGGGAGACCTGTATCCTGGGAGGACAGAGACAGGGTGTTGGAGCACGGGAGGTTTAGGGAGCTCAGTCAGGAATGAGGACACAAGTCCGTTTCTGATTCTGTCATTAGCCGACGTCAGGGTCTGAGCGGGTGAAGACTGGGAGCCAATAAACAGGATGTGTCCAGATTTTGCTGGATTTATATGAATTCTTGTTGTCATAATATTTGAAGAAAGAGCAAATCAACAAAGTCTCCGTGACACAAACTGGAGGGACGCATTGGGTTAGTGTGGATTTGACTCAGCAGTGTTTAATGTTACTGTTTGGTTCGATGAGATTAAATAAACACATTTTTTTTGGTATTTACAGTCTGAGGTGACAAGGGTAATATTTGTTATCATCAGATTGATTCTGGGAAACGCTTCCCACTTCCGTAACCAATGCTTCCATTGGTCAAGTCCTCATTTGTAGAATCCTTCTTACTTTACTACAATGCAGAAAAAAGGGCATTTGTGACCCAGGTAAAAGTCCTTGGGAACTTCTGTGTGTCCTGTCTCTGTTTTAGGGGGGAAAAAAACAAATTCAGGGTTAAGGAGGTATTTTCTCCATTTTTTTTATGCTTCTTGTTTGCCAGGAAGCTCAGACTTGGTTTTTGTAGATTTAAAGTCTCTGTGATGGTCTACGTAGCACTGTGAAGCAAATGCAGTGTACCTGAAGTACTCGCGTGTTTCTCCTCAAGGGCTCGAGAAAACTCAAGAGCCAAGTTTGTGTATCCAGACCTCAGCAGAGACTCCAGAAAGAAATCAAACGACTCTTTTATTTCCAGCGGTTCGTGAACCGTTGAACTTTATCTGCCATCTGCCCTGGACAAACTAAATCCTGACCATCAGGAACAGCCTGTGATTCAGTACAAAGAGACGACAGGCTGCGGCTTAGACGTATACAAAACAACGCGTTTGACCTACATACCTGAAGATAGGTTTACACGAGGCACGCACTTCACTGAGCTGTAAATTCAACCTTATCTTCCCTTATAAGCCCCTCATTCCTGCACCTTTACCTTGTGTGTAGGGAGTTTTATTTTTTATCACGGTCCAGTTTGGAAAATCAGTTATCTCAGTGCTTTACGTTATTAAAGAATAATATTGCCAGAAAGCCTCGTCAGTTCTCCCGATCTTGAGGCACGATTGTGCTCCTGACTCCAACAACTGCCTCTCTGAAGGAGTCTCTTGTTTCTTGTTGTTGACAACAAACTCAAACGCATCACATCAAACCCATCTGACCGGTTTGATCCATTCTCATCAGTCAGATTAATACATTTTTGGACCATATGTGGAGCCTCTCTTCACTTCACTTCTCTTCTCCATCCGTGCTGGAACAGAGTTTGCAGAACTGATCTGAAATGTCATCAGCTGGAGCACGGCACGAAAAAACTGATGAGACGGCAGTTAAATGTTTTTCCAGCTTTCTCCGCTCTCCGTAGAGATTGGCTAATTATTTCCACCGCCAACATCGTCAACCATAATTCCATACTAAATACCCCTATTTATCATGGTATATATCCATAACCATAATAAGATTTGTGTGTACAATATATTTTCTCTGTGTACTTGCTGTGTATGCACAATGGCCGCAAAGAAATGCTGGCTTGAAGCTGAAGATTATTTGGGTTTTTTTGTTTTTTTTTTCACTGATTTGGGGTTTTCGGTGGTTTCAAGGTCAGGAAATGTCAGCGCTCATTCACACAGCGTTCTGTTTATTTAGTTCAGTACAAATACAACTAGAAATACGATTGTTTGATAAGGTTAAAACCAGAGAGGCTTGATTTGATCATGTCTGAGTGGTTTGAAGTCGGTCTGATTCTTGTTATTTTCTGCTCTATTGTGTCATTGAACTAATTGGTTAAGTTCAAGAACAACATGTTATCCTGTTAGAATTGAGATCAAATCAGTCACTCTGTTAGGAACACTATTCAAGGCAACATTCTAACCTGTACAATCTACTACTTCGGTTGATAGTTTGCTGTTATGATTGGTTATCGACGAGAGATATAATGTGTATATGTATGAAGGTACAGTATGTTTGGATATGTCTGATAAAGGATATAGCAGCAACTCCATAAATTTCCTTATGGCATGAGGAAACATCTTGCAATGTGTGTTTAACAAAGCTCTATTTTCTACCTGACACTGTTGTATTGTACTGTTTTTTTATTAAATAATATTAAATGTACATTTTTATTATTTTATATTAGCAATATTTTCATTTTTTCAATGTTGCTTGAAGTGGTGGCCTAGTGGTTCATATGCACCAGCTGCCACGTTGCCACTGAGGTGCTAGCACCAGACCGACCCACATCACCTCTTGCGGGCTCACCACACACAGGAAGGCTCACAATATGGTGCAATGTGATTTGGGTGGTGCCAGCTGCCCCGTGACCCGGTAACAGGCAAGCAGATGAAGATGAATGAAGGAAGGAATGTTGGGGAGATAAGATTAAAGTTATTAAAAGTATATTTCTGGGGCGCTGGAATGAATGGGTTGCTTTTCTAGTTGTTGTAATGGGGAAAATGCAATTTAGGTGCAAGTGAATTGACTCTGTGCTGCTGTGGAGCAGATTAAACCTAGGAGGATGTTAGGAGAGCCACATGGCATCATTAGAAATAGATGTTTCTTCCATTAATGTACAGAATGACTTTGTTCCCACTACTTGTGTTTCCGCGTCTGACACTGGATCTTCAATCACATGCATAATCAATGCACAGTCCAAGGATCAAAGGAGGTTGAGAGGATTCAACTTTTCCATCCCGCTCATTTGGCAGACAGCGTGTTTTCCTATACAATACATTGTATAACATCCATGGTGTGTAGCCTCACACATGGTTTTTGTTTGCCGTGGCCAGGTGCTGCGTGTGTGTGTGTGCTATTGTAATTCCTGCCGACACACTGCTAACGATGAAGTGATGCAATGTTAAATAACATAAAAAAAAAAATCAAACACTAACATCTGTTTTCCTGCCCTGGTCGTTCCAGTTAGTACAGTGAAGATTTTCCAGTCCCAGTCTGTGATCGACTAAAGACCCGGTCCTTGTAAAAACACGTGTTGACAATAAGGATGATGTATTGTTCCTAGTTACTGGGAAGGAGATGGAGCTGTTGGACCTTTTTTTTTCCCCTAAATGTCATATTTCGTTAAGGCAGCGAGCTTTATTGTCTTTTTTGTTTTTAAGAAAAGAACGTTGAGAGACCAAAGCTAACCCCGAGGTTTGAAATCAGTAACGTTGTATCAAATAATGACTTTGTTATGTCAGTCTCTGAAACCCGGATGCTGATTCTTTATAATCTTCTGAATGTCTACAATGTCCAGACTGACATGTTTATGCCTTTGACCTGTGGCAGTGAAGCCAGTGCTGTGTCTTGTCCCTTCCCTGAGAAACTCTGCAGTTCGTCCTCATCATTTCCAGAATCGAGTTGGTTCTCAGTGTGAGGCTGCACAGATTTGTCCTGCAGATTGCTGCTCCCACAAAGCACCGTCTGCTGTCTTTTCCTGATGAATTGGTTTTAATTTTCTTTGCTACAGTGTGATAACACTCTGTGAAAGTGAGCATAAAGGTTACACACTCATTTAAATTTACTCGTTTGCTCCCCTTGATTTTACTCTGGTTGCTTTTATCGATTTCTCACCACTCTCATCTATTGGTCCGTCGTCTTTGATTCCAGACCTGGAATTATCTACCTGTGTCTGTGCGTAATCTTTTATTTTCATTGTTTGCTGAGACAATGTTTCAGTGACTCTCAGATAGAGGTCAATGCATGAAACAACTCTTTTTTTCCCCTTTTCCGTTACTATCTCTGTTTTGGTTTGGTCAGCAGCGTTTCTTTACCCAGCTTAGAATTCTTTTAGTAGTAATAGAATTTATTTTAGAATAAAAAGAACATACCTTTTGTGTTGACTGTGACACACCAAAAAAAAAAAACAGTCTAAAATGTCTCCAAGTCTTTCACTATTTTCAAGGTCAAACTGTAGGAACGGTGAAGAAAGGCAATCAGTGAACAGCAGCTCAGTCCACACTGTGTCTCTGACACAATCAGAGCTCCAGGATGTTTTACACCATTTATCATCAGCTGCAGAAAAATCCTGCTCTGGCCGGTGGTCAACTGACTCCTGTGCCACTCGTATCAGAGCTGCTGCGGTGGTGCCAAGAAGTTTTTGGCGTAAAATAACAATTGGAAAGAATCACTGAAATGACCTGCAGATGAATAATTCTAGAATTCTAGGCAGAGACAGTGAAAAATTGAAGTCGTGTCTTTGGTAGTTGTGTGATTTTGAAAAATTGATGGATGGATGGAAGTTGGTCACCACACAATGTGAATCCTGCAATTATGTCTCTCTGTCAGATTGTCAAGTCCTTTTGGATTTTAGTCAGTTGTGTCCAATGTCCTCAAGTCAAACAAAGCTGCCAGGGACATTTTGTGTTTTCTTTTATTTTGACAGATTCTTTTTGATGCTTCAGCACTGGACATAGTAAATAATGATTCTCGTAGTTTACATTTTCTAGTAAGAGTTTATTGGCCACCAGGTGGCGATTTTGTACAGCAATTTAAATTTTAATGTAAAAAGTGCCTATTTGGTTAAAATATAAGGATAATACTGGAATATATGGTTGTTAGTTGTGGACTGACAGAGAACAACAATCGTATGATACCATGGCTAATGACTGTTATTATTGGTGATGTTTTAATGTTATCTGTTACCAGTAAAATCTTGTAAAAGCCTTATTGAGTCCATATTCATTTGTCATTATAGCCAGAAAAAATCGGCCAGTCCCCGGTGGCCCCCACATCAGATGGAGACAAGGTGGACCTGGAGGCCTTCAGTGAATTCACCAAGATCATCACTCCTGCCATCACTCGCGTCGTTGACTTTGCCAAAAAACTGCCCATGTTCTCTGAGGTGAGTGGTGGTAGAAGGTCTGGGTGGGAGGAAGAGGGGAGGAGTGGGGGGAGGTGACACAGTAGAAACTAATGGATGTCAAGGCCACAGCAGGTTCCTCCAAAGAAAGACTTCACTTCACAGGTCAGAGCGTCTGGTGGAATTAGACGTACTCCTGTGTGACAAAGACCACAACTACATGTGGTGCACACTGAAGCTGACTGTACAGTGCACTGTGGCAGGAAATAGATGTGGGGAGTGTGTGAGGCAGGAGAGGAAGCCCTCCCCCACCTCAGATTGTCACGGATGTCATCCCAGGTCCCAGTCATGAGACAGTGTCAATGACGCTGTGGTCATCTTCGATATAGAGCAGCAGTCCAAAGCAAGGGCTCGATGGCCAGTATCAGTGAATCAGTGAAAATAAATCATCTTTAAGACCTTAGTTTGTTAGCGTTAGAGTCTGAAAGATGGACATTTTCTTTATTATCTCGTAAGAAAGAAAGTCAATATCCTTTTTCTGCTTAAATAAAGTCAGTGATTAATCCTTTCCCTGGAGACCAGAACTCACTGACTCATGGACCAGGACTAACGGGTCCCGGTGCCAGCTAGAGTAAACAGGTGATTAATAAAGCGTACAAATATGGAGTTAAATAGATGCAAGGACATGTGAATCTGCAGTGTCAAGATGCTCCTGAATTTTCACCGCATTGATTTTTTTTTTTTCGGAAAAATGAATAAAACATTCCATTTATGCGCCTCTCAAGGTCAAGGTGGCTCCAAGATCACGTAAAATAACACAGTAAATCAAACAACAGCTTCAATAAAAGCATATAAATTCAGCTGCATATAAAACCTGATTGAATCATTAAGTTGAGGAAGAAAACAGGATAATGAGCTAATCTGAAGATCACGTTTTAGGTGAGCTGTGAAGGGCAACATGTCCTGAGCTCCACCGCAGATGAATATCCAACCGGGAGTGTATGTTGGCAGGGCTGACCTCAAATTGATTTCCCTTTAAAGATATACATTTTTGAGACAAGATTCATAACTAAACATTTTATTTAATCAAACTGCCCACATCTTTAAGCAGAAAACATTCTTTCATTCATCTTGTTGTCCGTTACTGGAACACAGGGGCAGCCAGCACCACCCAAATCATACTGCGGGGGAGGGGGATGAGCCCACTAGATGGTGCTGTGATCAGAACAACACAGTGGCAGCTGGTGGATTAGAACCTGGAACATTGCAGACCCAAGTCTGCAAAAGTAAAGTGTTGAGAACTTCAATCACAGATACTTTTGAAATCAAATTTTTATCTACCGTATTGTCACGATCATAAGGCGCACCTGATCATAGGGCGTGAGTTTTATGTACAATCCACGCCTGACAACAACAACACATATGGGAAGCATGGCACTATAGGGGGCGCCACACATTTTGAAGAAAATCTAAGACTTTTATGTGTTGTGAAAATACAGTCATTGTAGATTAAAACACATTCCAGTTCCTGTCTCCTCACTTGTTAGATGACATGGAGGATTTTACATCACAGCAGTGCAGCTGTAGCAGATGAGTAAAGAGCTTTTCTGCTTTTATTGACACTGTGAAGGCTAATCAGACCTCTGTTAATGTTTTATTTTTTTATTGACAATGTTATAAATAAATTTATGATTTAATCTGCTGAGTGGGGGGAGGGGTGGAGAAGAGAGAACCTGCTTAGCCTCCATTCAATGTGTTCCACTTTATGCCAATGCAGTAAATTACTGATATGAAGGCACACAACAAAGCCAGCGCTCGATGAGCCACTAAAAGTGAATTGAACGCTTCCACACAAATGCATGCAGCAATAATTGCCTCATAAGCATTTACTTGAAGCGTGGCCTCGGGGTACAAATCCACGGGACAAATACAGCCAATAAATGTCATTTAATTATCAACCGTCAAGCAAAACAAGTTTCAACAGAGGTGAGGACAAACCTGGATGATGGAATCC
Organism: Paraplagusia blochii; assembly: GCA_016785265.1. NCBI lineage: Eukaryota > Metazoa > Chordata > Actinopteri > Pleuronectiformes > Cynoglossidae > Paraplagusia > Paraplagusia blochii. The sequence continues at coordinate 71,120 of JAFBJS010055155.1, read as the reverse complement.
ATCAGCCCGTGTTCTGCCATCTATGCAAATGAGACTCTTTTCATTTAAATCTGCTTATCAAGGAAAACCCATCAGCCAGTTTCCTGCTCCTTCCTGTTTCCCGTGCTTTGTTCTTGGCCGCATCTGTGTCTCCTTTTCCCGTTTTTTTTTTTTTTTTTTTTTTTTTCCTCATCATCCTTCTCTCTTTCATCATTTGTCCTCACTAAGCTCTTCTTAAAACAATGATCCCACTTTATTACCACTTGGTCGCCCACCAAATACATGGTTTAGATTTGAGGATATGGAAATGTAGCTAAACATCCTGGGTTCCAGTAAATGCTGTCAGATGATCAGTTATAATAAAGCGGATTTATCCACAGAGGTCTCTCCATCGCTGCTCCTGAGATTTATCCCTGCTGTGATCAAACTGATTTTGTTTTGGTTTTTTTTGTTGGAACTGTTTCCCTTCATATGGATATGTAATGTTTACTGCATGTATGTTGGACTCATAAGCATGGTTACGCTTCACAACAGAATAATCAAGAAGATCTAAACTGCTTCCCTCAGCACTGAATCCACCGCTTGTGTATGTTCCCAGATGGAGACTCGATCTTCGGGTATTAAATGCTGAGAGATCCATTACGTAAATCCTGAAGTAAAGTCAAGTGTAACAATGGCAAAGGTTCAACTCACAGATGGATGATCTTTCTGTGTGTGTGTGTGTGTTTTTTTTTAAGTGAAGCACAATAGTGAGCTTTGTTTGTCTCCACAAAATAAAGGTCAGGCAAATTTCTCTTCATTTTTTTGGCTGCGTTTCCCGCCGTATTGGCACCGCAGTGTTATTAATGCAACGCAAATGGTTGGTCGATAATAAGATAGCAGGGAGAGAAGGGTATGTTTTTTACCTTTTGAGCAGAAAATACTGGGTTTATTATGCTTAAAATGAACGTGCAAATTGTGTAGGAAGGAAAATCTTTAAAACTCTAAGGTTATGCAAGAGCCAGTGCTGTGGGTTTGAGTTTGACGGCTTCATTATAGTCATTCAGTAACAAAAAACAGTGTTTATTTTTCCTTTTACCGTTCGCATGGATGACGTATAACAACACCACTCTTTTCCCCAGCTGCCTTGTGAAGACCAGATCATCCTGTTGAAGGGCTGCTGCATGGAGATCATGTCGCTGCGCGCCGCCATGCGCTACGATCCCGACAGCGAGACGTTGACGCTCAGCGGAGAGATGGCGGTGAAGAGGGAACAGCTGAAAAACGGTGGCTTGGGTGTGGTGTCGGACGCCATCTTTGATTTGGGCAAGAGCCTGGCACAGTTCAACTTGGACGACACGGAGGTGGCGCTGTTGCAGGCGGTGCTGCTCATGAGCTCAGGTGCCCTTTGAATTATTATTTTTCTTTTTTCAGACCTATAAGTGAAGATGTCAATGTTTAATGACATTTTTTTGTGATCGTATTTAGAGGAAAACAGAGAACAAGCCACAAGCAGCTTCAATTTAACATATTTTTGTCTGATTTTCTGTCGGATTTGTTTTTTCAATGGTCCGCTCTTCACTCACCCAACCGTCTCTCTCCTGGTAGACCGCTCTGGCCTGACCTGCGTGGACAAGATCGAGAAGTGTCAGGAGACGTACCTGCTAGCATTCGAGCACTACATCAACTACCGCAAGCACAACATTCCCCACTTCTGGCCCAAGCTTCTGATGAAGGTGACGGACCTGCGGATGATCGGGGCGTGCCACGCCAGCCGCTTCCTTCACATGAAGGTGGAGTGTCCCAATGAACTCTTCCCTCCGCTCTTCTTGGAGGTCTTTGAGGAACAGGATGTGTGAAACACAGCCGCCGCAGAGCGAGGGATAAACAAAGTCGGGGCAAATGGTCGATGGGAAGGGCCATCGTCTTTTTTTCAACAGGGGAAGGATGGAGGGAGGAACCCGCCTTTCTCTGACATCACATTCTCAGTATGTGATTAAAAAAAAAATAAACTGGAAACAACAATGACAAATCAACACACCAGCAGCAGAAGAGTCAAGCAAACAAAGGATTTTTTTTGTTTGTTTGTTTGTTTTTTTAAAACAATAACACCCCTCCTCCTCCTCCTCCACGTCTTTCCCCTCCTTTTACTTACCCCTGTTTAAAATCCGAGTGGGGGCCCTTCTGTCTGAGCATGATGTCTTATCTAGCAAGAGTTGTAGCCATTTGCCAAGACACAAACACACTCAAAGAGACACACAGAGAGACACACACACCCTGATCCACCTCAGTTCTTTAGGGCAGCACCAGTTGCAGGGTCCTCGTCCTCCTCTGGGTTTTTTTTTTTTTTTTTCTTTTTGCCGCTGCCACCGATAAAGCCAGCGTCTCCAGCATCCAGGCTGGCCAGCACCTCTCAGTATTATCCACGAGTTAGTGTTAGGTGTAAAAACAAGGTCAAACAAACACACAACACTCGCACGGAAAAACACAAACACACACGATCAGCAAATACTGCACTCGGGATCTCCGGTAGATGTTTATCACGGTGATTGGAGAGTAAACAACAGCCGGAGCTGGTTGTTTGTCAACAATTTATTTACCGTCAATCTGAGCCGTTACAGCTGTTGTGGAACTACTTCTTACGTCTTACACCCTTTTTTGAAAACCGGTGCTATATTTATATACAAAGGCTACTCCACTTTTATGAACTTGTGTTGTCTACGATCGAGAAAAAAAAAAAAAAAAAAAAAACAAACGAAAAAAAAAGTGCAGATCATGGCTCCATATCTACCTTCATGTTTGTCATCGGACCAGCTCCTGTGACATAGTACATGCACACACTTTTACACACAGACACACACATAGATGAGCGGACTTGCTTAGTCACTGCCGCTGGAGTCAGGAGCAGCAGCAGCAGCAGGCGAGCGTCCTCTGAATGACAATTATGGCCTCCTTTCTGAGGAGTTACTGCGTGTACAGGGAAGGGAGGAGAGGAAGAGACCAGGAGAAAGGAGCAGAGACAGAGGGAGGAAACAAGATTTAATAGCTGGAGCGGAGATTCAGAGCCTACGGGGTCGGGAGTAAATCTCCAAGACCCGTCCCTCCCTGGAGGTTTGCGGCAGCAGGAGGACAGCGGAGCTCATCGACACACAAACGCACGCACACACACACGTACACAAAAAGACGACATCACCTCAAAGTAACGCGAATGCCTCATATTACTGTATTCACTGCGGTGGCAGTGTTTATATACAGCCCTAACCTGCAGGGTTTTCGGAGTCCTCTCCTCACGGACTCCCCTCAGTGCGGCCCCTCCAGGCTTCCATACATATTTGCCTTTTTTTGACCGCGGGCGTCACTGAGAGCAGGCAAATGCCAAGAAGGCTACATTCTTACCTCAGTGTGGACACACCCCTAGGCTGGAGCAGCAGTACTGCCCCTGTGGTTTCAGGCACTACCTCACCTCTGTGGACACAGGGCAGCTGCCCTCAGCCTACACATACAGTACACACCTGACCCACCAACGTGTAGAGTAATACACAAATGTGCAGATGTTCTTTTTTTTCTTCTTTTTATGTGTGTAGCTGCACTCTTGTAGTCACGAGAAAACACAAAGACGGCAGACGTGCAGCGCGTACACAGACACTCACACTCTCGACACACACACACACCCACACGCACACACACACCCTCAGTGCTGTCACATTGAAATACCACTGAAGACAGGAGGGCCAGCCATCACCCTGGATGCTTTTTCACGCCGTCCAGGGAATGGTACCCATCACATTCGGGTTGTCTGTTTTTGTTAAATGGGACCAAGTGTCATCTATTGAAAATTTAGAATTTACTTATTTCTGTCGAAAAACGAAAGAAAGATAAAACAAAGCAACGAAGGACAGTTTGGATGTGCAGCCCAGCTGAGTCGCAACAGTGCGCGGAAAACTGAGGAACGACAAAGAGATTAAGAGGCGGCGTCAGTCGTGGAATTTGAATGTACGGAGAGGACGGGATGAGAGTACGGCTACGACGGCTGCCCCTGGATGAACATGTGGGTGGAAATGCAGCAGATCAAGTTTGCTGAAAGAGGTTCGTCTTCAACTGGGAACCTAGATTTAACTGACATCCACGGCAGACGTCGTGCCATATTTAAGCCAAATTACTATAATTGATTATGGATCAGATTATCAAAACGTCCTGTCTGTTTGTTACAATTCTGCGGCCGTGCCGAATCCAACGGACTTTTACCACTCAGACGAGAAGAGAAACAGAGCGGATTCTTTTTAAAAATCCGATGCCAAGCAGTAGTTCAAACTGAACACTTGTACAGGATGAGTGCAGGTGTTCGCCCCACGGGATGTCCCTGAGCAGTGGAATGATAAGCAGGAATCATGGATAATCTTTACACACGGCCGAGCATTGCTGTTAAAAAAAAACAACAAAAAAAAAACTAGTGGAGAGTGAAGCGGAGCACCGCCTGGAGAAACAAAGCTCACGTCTGGTCTGACTCCCAACAAGACCCCTTCCTTCAGCACTTGACCACTCCCACAGATCCCTCACCCTCAACCCCACCCATACCCCCCTCTCACCATGCTCTCTGGAGCCAAGCTCAGACTGTATTGAACCCCACCCATTAAGACCGCCCCCCCACCTAGCCAGGCTGGTGGATTTTTTTTGCACTACTGCAGTGACCTCTCCTCCAACCCTCGATTTTAAAACCCCCTCAATCATGAAAATTGAACCATTGCCTCTTGTTGGATTATGCATTAATTCTCCCTGTTCCCCCCTGATGTTGTACGCTGACATGCTCTGTGTGACAGAGACTGGCAGTTGCAGTGGGCTCAGTCCCAAACCTGTCTCGTTGTCAGTATTAGACCAATAGCACATCACAACCCTGAGATCTGTGCCGAAGGGCTGTGTGGCCTTATCCAGAGCATACTTCCACGCCCGCTAATTCAACCCAGTGAAACCCCACTACCCCAACAAACCTTTAACTCTCATTGTCTCACCTCTGTCCCTTCCCTCCCCTGTGCCCCTAACCATCTCACCCCCCCCTCCACTCACTGCTGGTTGAGATGTCTCCAGTTTGGCCCTGAATCATTAAAAACCAAATTGGGATCCAGGTCTGTCCCTTGTGAGACAAGGCTGGCCGTAACCGCCCTTAAGAGTGGCGCCACCGAATGAATGTGATCAGCAAAAGCAACAGCAGCCGAAAAGATAAAGGAAAAAAAAAAAAGACTTGAGCGTGAGAGTTTGCGAGGATGTATAAGAAGAGGAGAACATGGAATGGACAAAACAGCTGAGGGTCTCCACCCTCACTACCATGACTGACATGGGTGAAGCAGGGTGATGTGGCTGGTTGTAGAGACGATTTTTAACGAACACTCGGAGGAAGAGGGGACGGGAAAAAAAATGTCTTCTTTTCTTCCCAGAACAGCCCATCATGAGCCTCCGCCTCTATGCCAACTGGGAACACCAAATGCCCCCCACGCCCGACAGCTCCCTCAAAGAGGATAACTCCGACGTTGGTATGATGAGGATCAGGAAGCGATCCATTCCAGAGATGTAGGTTTGGAATTTGAAGCCGTCTTTGTAAAAGAACAGAGAAGCAGAAAAAAAGAGAAAGAGAAACATTGACATCCGTTCTTTTGTGAGCTGACTGGATGTCCGTGTGACCGTAGGGGTTATAACGCTGCTTTACATTCAGAGTCTGTTTTAGATTAAGGAAGAAAAAAAAAAAAGATATATGAAATTATTATGAATCCATAAAACAAAAATGAAAAGAGATGACTTTAAAAAAGAGACTCCTGAAATTAAAATTATTGGGAGATTTTCCATTTTATCATTTTCTTATTTTTCTGTTGATGGTTTTATTTTTTTTTTGTTGTTGTTGTTGTTGACGCTTAAACTGCTCTGTGTAAAAGAGGGAAAAAAAGAGCTGTAGTCACTTTTTGACCATGCGTGCAGTGTAACATAGAAAATATTTCACTTCTTTTTCACATCTATAGTTTGTGTTGATAAGCCAACTGATCTGTTTGTCTTTGTCTGTCCCTTTGTCCGTCCCCTCGCATCAGGAGGATTTTACAACCAACAAAAACAGGAATTTCACTTTTTTATGTTTTTTTTTTTTTTAACAAATATAACACCGCAGGAAAATAACACAGGACAGGAAATAAATAATGCAACATTTAATGAAACTGAAAATATATATATATGTATATATATATATATATATAAAGAAAAAAAACTGAAACACAATCTTGTCATACCTCACTCAACAAAAAAACTCAAAGGATCATGGGAGGAGTCATATTTTGCAGGCACATGTGAAAGTTCAGTGATGCATATATAGATTTTTTCTAAACAAAAAAAAAGTATATGTTAAGATAATATGTGCTTGTGTGTACCCTTCAGTACACGTTACACAAGGACACGTCCCTCGGTCTCTGGTGCACCTTTTCCTGAATGATCCTGGTTCTCAGACGAGTGGAGAGAGAAACGTCATCTGCTGATGCGAGCGCTCCTCCGATCCACAGACGGTTAACTCAAAAATGTGAACGGCCCAGAAACTGAGGGACGGTGCCTTTTGTGATGGCTGAGTGTTTTATGGTATTGAATGTAGCTGACAGGAGGGGGCTGGACCTGAGCCTGGCACCCGCAACCTAACTTCTACACACCAGCAGAAATAATAAGTGGTGTCACATCGAGGTTACAAACGACCAACAAAACTGAGAATATATATTGCCCGTCTGCAAGGTGCAATGCTATCTTATGTATTTTTCTATGTTTTCTGTTTTTACTTTCACTTTACATTTATTTTGGCCATAACCAAGGATGTAAATACAGAAAAAAAAAATCCAACACTCAAGATTTACCGCAAAGTAAAGTGAACTGCCCCCAGCCCCATCCCACTGTCGTGTAAAAGATGTTTAAAAAGAAAAAAATCAACAAAAAGGAAAAAAAAAAACAAAGTGATGTGTAATGATCCTTGCATTAGTGTGTGCACTCTGTCACGTGCATGCAGACGCATTTTTCAGAAGTGCTCCATGATCTGAATCATAAACCCTGTGCCTCCTCTTTTTTTGCAAAGAGATATTTGTATCCCACATATTCTGGAATCACAACACTTTACACATTGGACTGCGTACCTACAGCTGTGTTTGTTCACCACAGAACCAGATACAGTTCTTCTCCCACTGTTCATGTGAGTGTTGTCAGAAGGGTTGGAAAATTCCAGAAATCGAACTGAAAGTGGAAAACCTTCCATGAGAACACTGAATAAAATGACTATAAGACTCCAGGAGTTATATAATTGTCTTAAAACGATTATTCCATACATTTTGAACTCAAAATCAGTTTGGTCCTGTTCATCCTGGAGTCAAATGTATATTTTACGTCTCTTAACTACGACAGAGACACTAGTCAACACCATAATCGATGTAGGAAGCTAAACGATAATTTATTATGAGTCTTTCTGATTGGACACACTTTTGGAGCCTGACTTCTCCTGGAAGGTTACCGGGACTTAGATGGAATTCTGTGCATTTTTCAAACCCTACTGGACAGCGGCAGCCATGTTGGCAGTAAGATGTTATTTGCTGTGAATGTGAGCGAACGTGGCTGCTCCACACCCACATAACAGATGGGAACGTTTCCAACTGGATTCCCACCATTTGTCCCAAAGCTCGTAGCCTCCCATAAGCCAGCCTTAACACCTGACAAGCTCGGCTCTTCGACAACGACCTGTCAAGAGACTTTGAAAGGCTGATATTTTTACTCCTACACTTTACTCTTCGACTCCTCAGATAATAACATAAGTCATAAGTCAGACAGTGGACAAACACATTATAAACAGGAGAAAAAGTCTAAATATTCTCTCAGGCTCTCATTCATTCGTGCCCTCACCCAAAGAGCAACACCCTCAGACCCTTACAGATGACTCAGTGGTGGATCTAATCAGGGAACACGCTAACACTAAAACAGCTCTGTGACGTTTGTATTCTCACAAGTGCTCAACCCCCGCAGGAAGCTAATCTCAACTTGTGACCAGTTCGATGTTTGTCTTTGCAGAGACGGACACGTCTTCTTTATGAAAAAAAAAAAAAAAAAAGAAAAAAAATCTGACTGAATGTGTCTTTATAAATATTCAAGGCTGGCTTAGAGGGGCCTCTGAGCCCATCCCTCCATAGATGTTAAGATCCTGTTTTTTTTCTCGCATGTTGATACATTGGACAAGGTTGGAGATTTGTCTGTGATGTTTTTTGGTTCTCTGGTTGTGTTTGGTCCCCTCCATGCCAAATGTAGTTTGTGAAAACATGCTAGTAGCAAGATGTCTATGCAATTTTCCTCCAAGTCCCTCCAAAATAAAAGCTCACAGAACCACCGTGAGTGGAATTCGCTAATGAAATCAAATTCGGCCCATCAGAGAATTCCAGAGGTTCTTTGCTTGACCTTGAGACCCTTGCTACTTTGTGTGGGCAGGGGTCTGGACCGCCCAGGCATGAAGGCGTTGACCCCGGCCTATTGGCTGGCTGTCAGCGTCGGCATGGCTTCGTGGATGTCCTGGTCCCATGGAACAAGGGGCACAGGGGATGTTGTGGAGAATAAGGACTTTATGAGATGTGCTGTTTTTTGTTAACTGCTCAGAAAGTGGTGTGTGTATGTATATGTGTGTTGTTGTAACGTTTGGGTACTACTCACGTCTAACTCGATGCAGCGCTCTCATCAATTGGCGTGTTGAATGTTACGGCCCTTCCAATCCCAAGACCAAGATAAGCACCTAAATTCAAGCCCTCTGCAATACGCGTGTGAAGCTTTAATTTTTTTACCCTGCGACCAAGTTAATGTAAAGCTAAAAGTGATGGTTGGCGTTCGGCAGTGGGACGACAAGGATGTAGCATTTTGCCAATTTATTACCCAATTTCCTATTTCTCTTCACGAATAAACTTAAATACTTTTTGTAATCACAATTCATCGCAGTCCCACTGTTAACGAACATCCACTAGGTGGCGACCATCACTTGAACTAAAGCACTTAAACAAAAAGCACTTTGAAAGGCCCAAACCAATCATGCGGAGAAAACAAAAATCAAATCAATCTCAGTAATAATCCAACCACAAAAAATAAATATCAATTGCAACCGAGACAGTTGCCTTTTGCGCCCTTATTATGGAATTGGAATTAGCCTATCCTGGGGGCTGACAGTGTCATTGCCTGATAGGTGGCGACTGTTAACAACAAAATAAAAAAAAAAACGTTTACAATTATTTTTGAACCAAGTGCAATAACTGAGGGAGTGAACCTTTTGGCCTATTTTCTCATCTCATTGGAATCTTTTTTATGCATTTGTCCATAAATAATTATCTCCTGATTGCTTTTTAAAAAAAAAATAAATGTGCCCACCGGTGAGAGCATCGACTAGACCCACACCAGACATGCGCACACATTCAGACACACACACACGCACACACACAAAAACATACATACACACAAACACAGACCACTTTTTGTGACTGGGTAAAGGAAGCTATTGAAGGATTCTCTCAGGTAAAAGAACATTTTCTAATAAATGATAATGAACTTTAGATGAAAAAACCCCTTTGTTAGCTCATCTTTTTTGTCCTCTCAATTTACAGTCAACATTGTACCTTTTTTTTCCTTGTTTTGTGTTCTCCGCTTCAATGTCAAGATAAGGAGCAGTAAGGTGTAGACATGCAGGCGTACAAACACACGACCTTGAGTATACGGCAACCGAAACACAATGTTGCCCTCGTTGCTGTCCGGACCTGCACATTAAAAACAAACATCTTTTCCTTTATGTACGGATGTGAAGAGTTATGTGTTTGCCTGGTCATTATGTATTGTAGGGACCGTTAGTGCTAAACTGTGTGGAAGCCCAATTCCTGACAATAAAAAAAGGATAAATAAATACCTAGAAGATCAGTGAAAAAAAGTTATGCTAAATCAAGCAAATGAGTTGCTTGTCTTTGGATTTGTGAAAACTAAAATTAAAAAGATGTTTTTGGTTTAATTCTAAAATGATTTATATGATATGGAAAATTTAAACTCTCCAAAACCCAATTTTAGTCTCATATTTGATTTACCACCAAGGTATCTGCAAGCTCGTGTGAAGGTTTAATTATTCATTTTATCCCCGTGAACGTGGAGTTTCATTGATTTTTCTGTGTAATCTGTGAGTCTTCTGTTGTGTTTTGGAAATGGGCTGCCATGTCACGCAGATGAATTCAATAAGGCAACATGTGCAAGTCATTTTAAATAACACACAGATTTACACTGCCACACAATATCTCCCCCTCCCCTCATGTCAAACTTGTCCTGTAGCTTTTGCACTTTCTCATAATCATAATCAACATGAACACAGCAATAGCCAGCGGTCCCTTCACCCAGCTCGGTAACTGTGTACATACAGCAGTGCATGGACCCTGTCCAAATCCAACTGTATCTACGGCTCACAATGGCAAAGCCAGCTATTGTTCTTCCATCCTGGCCTGTTCTGTGTCAGTGTATTTACTGTCCAGCTTTGTGATGTCCTGAGTGGTTGTCATGTCAAAGAGCGGCGCCGTGGATGTCAAAACGGGTGACAAATCAAATTAAAGGAAAGAAATAAGCAGTGGAGAAAGGAGGGCATCAAAGAAAACGCTCATGTGGCGTCGCTGCACGACGGCTTGACGCTGATTAGATCGACGTCTCCCTGGTCTGCGGGAGAGATGGGTTAAAAGGATCAGGAATGCTGCTGATTCTCGTGCATTAAAAACGCTCCGGACAAAGGTCAATGCTGGTCCTCTCATAGGCAGCAGGAAGAGACCATTAAAGGTCACCTGTGGAGAGGTGTAGCGACAGGGCTCCAGCAGGGACAGAAAAGCTCAGTGTTACTTAAAAATTATTGCATGTTAATGCATCTCTGGAAATAGTAAAACACCCCATTAAATATATTATTTAGTTTAAGAATTAATTAATTTTCACAAATTATGCAGGTATTAATACAATCTTGTTCCACTGAATCAGTTCTTTATATTGTTTCTTATTTCATGAATACGTAGGAATTGGGGTTCATTATCAGGAAACTCAGAGCTTATATTTTCCTCCCCTCACCTGCAGGGGGCTGCATATCTGATTTAAATAACCTGAACCGTGAGTACGGTGCATTCTCTCCGATAATTGTTTATTATAAATGTAATCCCTTCACCGAGGTTAGTGCAAAGACAGATAAAAGATATATCTTTGGAGACTAGTGACTACTGGATTCATACAACAGCCTTATGAACCAGCAGCCCTTGCCATGACTCTGGTGATGAGCGCCTGGCATTCTGGTTACACTGCTGGGCGACAATGTCCAGGTCTAGTTTGAATTCCAGGCTTTTTCACATAAAAACATGTTATTTTAAAATAAATTCAAGGCGTCTTAAAATCCCTCTCAGAGTTTGTATCTATTATTTTCAATTCTAAAATTTGTAACCTCTAGTGGTAAGTAAACCTCTGCGCTGATCTTCCTCCTAACACATCTCTATTTTGGATTTTCATTTGAGCAAGCATTTTTTTTAAATTTGGATTACCCTCCCCCTAGAGGATTTTGTTACCAGGAATACCAGGGAAGAAAAATCCTGCATACTCTGCCTATAACTACAATATGAAAATAAATGGATATTTAAACGTTTGGTTTAATCGCCCTTGAAATGACATTGAACAGTGTGGGGCAGAAAAAATGCAATTATCTTCCCTGGACCGAACAGAAACCCAGACCACAGACAGAAAGCCAAGACTGGCATCCAACCAACACTGGCTTCCTTTAATTTGTCACCTATCTGTACAAAGCTGTGTGCATGTGAATGTTGGCGTCCAGAGTGTCCTGACAGATTCGTGTTTGGTGTGCATGTCGACACCAGGCTTATGAACGTCCATGATGCTTGCTCCTGATCTAATGTGCTACACAATCTCTCCCATTCCTCCAAAAGCACCTTTTTAGGCCGTAGTACGAGTCCGGGGTTAGACTTGTATTATTTCCTTTCGAAGAATGTAGTTAATATTGGATCGTGTGCAGGTTAACGGAGTATGGAATAGCGAGTTGGGGGTTGGGGGAGATAGTTGGAGTCTTGGGAACCGTTTATGTGTGAGAGTGCCGGCGTGGTTGCAGATGAAATCTGAATTGCAGGAGTGGGTTATATTTCAGAGGCAAACAAAAGCAGGGCTGTTGCTGGCAGATTGGAGCGGAGTCCTCCTGCTGCTCCTGCTGGAGTACAGGGCTTTGTAATTTTGTTTCTCTTCCCAGATTATGGCCTTATTGATTGCTCTTGTATTGCTGCTGCATGCAGTGCGGCTCATTGGGCACTAGAGGATTTTTTAATGAGGGGTAGCACTCAGAAAAATGTCTGTAGTTGAGGCCAGTTTTCTGGCGTAATGCTGCTTAGAAGCAAATAAAAACTCCCAACGGTAAGTAAATAGATAGATAGATAGATTTGCAATTAGTATGCATATTTGGACTGTTAATTAAAAATTGACTGTTATCAGTAAAGGTTTACCATCGTAGGCACTGTTTGATCTTTGTTTGGTCCAACATTGACTGACTTTTCTTATTCCTTGCTTCCGTCCAATGACTTTCATCAAGTGCAAACTTTAACCAAATGCTCAAAATACCATACCAAGTGCTACGCAACACAATGCAATTTTTCATAAGACATTTTAACCTCAGTAACAGTTACCTTTTGCAGACAGTCTCTCAATGCTGCAGTAACCAAACTGACTTTACATGCACCGCTACAGTCCAGTGCTCATTACAACATTGGCTCAACTCCCAGGGCTCTGAAGTCTTTGTGAGAGCAGAGCATGAATATTTAGGTGTTTTCCTGTTACCAAAGACCATCTTGTTTAGGTTAAACTCCAACCCTAAAAAAAAAAAAAACTCCCCCAGAGATCTCTCATGGGAAAGAGTTCATGTTGCATAGCATTTGTATTGATTTTGTGAGGAAAAGGAGTTAAAAGGAATGAAGTTCTTAAGTATCTCGGTCAATGTTGGAACAATTTGTCTCTTTCTTAGTAAAAACAAATTCTGGTCTGTATTTAAAAAAAAGGTCAGACACCATCACTTGCAGGAAAACTTTTGAACCTTTAAGTACTGCACCAGGTAGCGACGTGTCCCGCTACGAGAATCCAAAGACAAATGAGAGTGTTTACAGGTGGTGTTGCTCACACTATCTACATGGAGATTTATAGATGTGGGGGATATTTTTGTAATGGGTGGGAACCTGCATGCCTAGACAGCTACGAATGTAAACAGATGAGCTCATTTATTCAGAGTCTATCAATCAGAAATACACGTCAGAGGGAGAGACGACTAATTTAGATTATATATTGTAGGTTGGGGAGATCTGCGTGTGCACCGCCAGGAAAATATGCAAAGGTTGTCAGGTAGTGAAAACAAAGGTGTTGAATTAGCATCGGAACTGCTCAGGTTTGATTGACCGGCCTTAAAGGGTGCTTTCTGTTCCCACTGCCCCCGTCGTTGTTCGCCAAACATGTCCCCTTTGTCCATTGTTCTGTCAACTTGCACATACACATTGCTCTCTTGGCACATGCAGCGAGTGGAAGTGCTTTCTGCTCAGCCAAGTCTGAAACTCTCAGAGAGGGATCACGTTTTTTCTACTCCACCGCAGGTCACAGCCCCATCACAGCACCAGCAACTAACAGAAACAAGCTCTTCAAGGCTTTTTAATTCCCTGGAAACTACTTTGTCTGTCAATGCTCGACACGAGGTGACGTTTGTGAAGAATGTCCAGCGGTCTCTTCCGCCACGTGGCCATTGATTTACAAACAGGACGAAGGCCCGTGGACAAAAGTCAATGTTTTGGTGTCAACCTGTACAAATGTTTCTGTCTGTATTCACTGTTATAGAAGCCACAGTAACATGACAGCACTGCAGTATTCTGGGTCAATGAACAACTAGAAATCCATTCTGCTGTGTTCAGACACCAACTGTCAGGATTATCGCTGCACTGTTGTTCAATTTTGTTTGAACGGGAACAATGTCTCTGGTAGCTCTGATTATGAACCATAACGGAGAATGTCCTTTTCTCAACAGTCCTGGGATTTTCTCTGTGACTGTTCTTCTCCCTGCTCCATGTTCTTCTACGATAACAAAATGCATCAAATGAATTTAACAGCCATTTGATCAGTTCTTGCTGAATGGTCTTAAACCAGAACCAATGACAAATCTCTCTTTGGTTCACTCTGAATGATTCCTCCAATCAACCCAATCACAATGGCCGCAATCACAGTCAATCTCTTCCACTTACTTACTTATGCTGACAACATTCACTGATTGGCCACAGGCTGGTCAGTGGTGTGGAGCGGTCTCTAGTACTTGTAGTAGCTGCGGAGACATTGTCCACAATGTTTTTGTTTTCAGTGGAGGTGGAACAGACAGATGCTGCCTGCTGTCGTTGTCTAACTTTACTGTCACTCTGTGCTTTGTAACATTCAGTGCGGCTGTTGACTTAGAACAATCCAAAATAACCTGAGAGGTTCCAGGCTCACCTGCAGACTCAGGTCAAGGTGGTCTGGTTGATCCAGACAGGGCTGCGGAGTCTCCTGGGAGAACAAAGAACTCGTTTGCAGACACTCAGGGGACACGACCACCCTGGTCAGGGACAGGGATGGATAGGAAGTCCCAAAGATGGAGGCGTTTGAGTCAGTGTGTTAAATGTCTGTAAACTTTGTGTTAATGCAAAACAGAAGAAAACTATATTACAGGTGGAGATTGTTAGGAACCAGAAGTTATGACAGGACTCTACTGATCCAGGACTGTGTACAGTGGACACAGCTGTTCAAAGGCATCCTCTAATTGGCCAATCAGAAAACAGCCATCCTGCGTAATAATGAATAAAGCTGGAAACAAACAGCAAAGAATATGGAGTTATCTGCCACACTTTCTGCTGATGTCTTTACATTTGAGGGCTTTAGCTTTGCAATAAACCATTTTTTTCATGAATGATACCATCATGGAAATAACATTTCTTTATGGAGAGACACCACTCTCTAAATTGGAGCTCAGCCATCTCTGCAAATCTGTGCCTGTATTGACATTTTCTATAGTTATCTGCTGGATCACAGTTGTGTTGCCATGTCCAGTGGTTAGAGTCAGTGTCTTTTCAGCGAGTTGCCCAATGGTAGATTCATCCTCCTTTCATTTAAAGGAGCCTGGGCACCATCCCGGAGTCTGCGACTCATCTCTTATGCAACATAATGGTATTGATTTGTAGGCTTTTGTTGGTCTGAATAAATTAGTCTGTGCTTTTTCTTATCAGCTGCTATGAAGGCTGCCTGACAACCAGAGAGAGTCAGTGCGTATCGCAGTCCTGGATCAGCTAAAGAATCACATGCGAGAGGGAGATTTCTAAAGAGGAGCCACAGGGAATGAAACACAGATGCAGGCCTGATTCAAAGTCAAATATTGCATTTGCAGTGTAATAACTGCAGCTGGATTCACCCTAAGCTATGAAGTCTGCAGCAAAGCCATGAGTTATGTACGCAGTAGGCAGGAAAACACATTGTACTCCAGTGTACAGTATTATTACAGTACAAAGCTCTTTACAGAGGTGCCAGATTTGTACATTTTCAGGGTATATAACGTTATTTTCAAAAGCATTCTGTTTACCTATCTGTGACTACAGTACTATGTCAACTGCCCTGGTACGAAAACCAGTGTCCTCACACCTGGTGCTGGTTGAAGTACACAGTCTAATGTACAGTTACTGCAAATGTTATTATCCAGGTTGTGTTCTTTACCTCGCTCTCTGTCTTTATTTAACTCTCAGGCGACATCACTGTCACGGGAATACAAAGTAAAATGAAACAATATTCAGGATTCATTCCCATGAAGCACAGAGGCAAACATGCACCTTCAGGCAACACTCTGGGTTTAACGATAACACACTGTCTCCTCGTTCGCAAAAACACATGTGTGCTTCGAATATCTACTGTGATCTCCTCTCACACCAGCCACATACATACTCACCCCCACCGACCGCCCTCACCCCATCAACTGGACCTGTCTTCCCCGGGATTATCCAATCTCCTGTTATTCCCGAGCTCCCACCAGTCCCTTTTCCTTTTACCTCTTCCTCCCACCGTGAGCCCACTGGGCGGCGTGACGTCAGGTTTTCGTGGTGGGCTGCTCTTCACGACAGGTCCAGACAATCAGTGTATGTTTGTACATGTTCGTGATTTTCAATTCTTTGTTTATGGTCAGGGTTTTAAAAGGAGATATTTTTATGGTAATTGTCGCTGGTCTATTTTACTATATATTTATGTAATAAATCTGTGACTAAATTTCCATCTCACTGGCTCGTTGGTCTGTTACCGGCTTTCAGTTCTGTGGTCAACTGAAAGGCTGTCATTAATGGACTAATAAACTGAAGCAACAAAAAAAAAAATCTGCCTCTTGTCATCACAGTGTTGTCTCTTTGTTCCATGCACTTTATTTAAGTATTTGTGGACACTGTGAATGGAGAGAGTGGGAGGCAGAGGTCACCTGATATGATAGGAAAAAAAGTGAAAGCATTTTCTGACCTTGAGCAGAACAATGATCTAAAACCTAAATTCAGGCACTTATACAGACTCATATAAAGAGCTTCCCGGCCTGTGATTCTCAACTAATTATTGGAACAGTATTCAAAAGGCTCCATTAGTCCTCCATCTTCTCTTTAAAGCCACAGTCAAACATGGCCCAGAGTTTCCAACGATTAGTAATAAAAGATGAAAATGTAAATGTCCTTGGGGTCTATAATCCAACGTGAGCACTTAATCCCACTCAGAACGAGGACAGCTATATTTGCATGGCAGCTCCTGGAAAATATTGGAAAATGTATGCCTTAGCAAGAATAAGACAAATAACAAAGGTTTGTCTGGTGAAATCAACATGAGAGCAGTCACTGCTAACAGCGCTCAGGCCATCAGCGCGTATGACGTGTGTGACTTATTGACAGATCAAATCAGACGTCTCTCACCGCGCTGTGAGGTTTCCTGGTGAGGGACAGCTGCTCGCAGGGCTGTGATGGCTGATTCCTCACCCTGGAATGACTCCAGCGTCTCTGATTGTGGCGCTGCACGCGGGCTTTGTCAAAATCAGTTTTTCTCCTTCCAGTGAATCTTCGCTGATAATGTGTTGTTGCCCCCGGGTGGTCAGGAGTGTGCTGAAATGCAGAAAACATTTAGTCATGAGGGCGTGAAGGAAAATGCTGAAGATAAAAAAAAAAAAAAAACATTCCCACCTTGTTAATCTTTGTGTCACGGGTTTTTGCTTTTGCTGCAGGTTGTGGTGATTTGGATTAGAGATAACAAGCCAGCCATTCAGCAGATTCTAGGTAAGTCTGTCAACAGCTGCTAATGACCGTTAGCTCTGCTAATAACTGTGGGCAAATATCAGATTCCTCTGAGAACCTCAACAACAACAGGTTTATTGCACCTGTAAGTGTTCAGCTGCAGATTAATCCTGGAAAATATTGGCCATCACATGTCCACTCTGACCACAGGTCATCATCTACTGGTCAAACGGATAAGAAAGTCTGTCCTGTGAGAGTGGCTCACGGACGTCATCTGGTTCAAGAAACCAGATGTACTTATAATTGGTTTTATGTAACATATCAATGTACTCATCTCAGCCATTGTCAGCTGGGATTGACTCCAGCTGTGTGTCCCATGGAAAAGATAAGAAAAAATGTTCAAATGGAATCTGTAAATCCAGCATATAAAAGTAAATGTCAAAACTGAAGATCTGCCATGGACATGAGAGTTCATTGAATGTCTCCAGGGGACAGTTAATATAGTCCAAAAACACATATGTAGTTAATATTTTCCAAATCTTTAGTAGGGAAAACATGTAGTCACCATAGTGATTAAGCAACCAGACTTGGGTCCAGAGGCTTCCCAGTTTGAGTCCACCAACTGCCAACCTACCACCTACGTCCACTGAGCATGGCATCATACCCACCCACTGTTCCCTTGGCACACAAGACTATTCACTTTGACTTGAGTGCAGAGGTCACATTTGGTTGTCAGTAGTGTGGATCACAATGACAAGGAGTTTGTTTTCTTTCCTTTTCTTCCTCTCTTCTTGAGTTTGAAATACATGAAAAAAACTAATTGTTAAATAAATAAAAATAATACTTAAAAATAAATATTTCAGTTTGACAATAAAATTTGGTTATGTTATGCTCAGGAAATTCAGGGATATTAGATACACAAAGAAAATAAATAAGTTTTAAAAAATGGGAATGATTTGGTTGATTATTTTATTTACATTATTTTTATTCTACAAAGACTGACTGTGTATCAGAGACACCGCCTAAATAAGGTAAACACAAATACATTGCCCCCCTGTGGGGTTTCCAGGTATTGCAACCATACATTGTCAGTCGTGGGTATCTATGTATGTTTTTATGTATGCAATTTGTTGAAATATTTCATCTTTCTCAGGGAGTTTGGAAACTGGATTTGTGAAAGAAAGAGATTCAGGTTGTCAAAAGTAAAAACACAGCAAAAATTGATCAATACAAATAATGTAAAGTAAAAGAAAATGTCTAGATTTTTTCCAAAAAAGAGCACAAGACAGCAAAAAAACAGGGTTGAAAAAAAATAATTTCAAAAATCTATTTAGAAAGAGTTTTATTTTCTCACAGAAATAAGCAGGAGTCGTCAATCTCTAGTTTTGGGGTCTTGTTCCACCTTGCACTCCTGCATCTGTCCCCTGTCGGCAGGAGACCCAGTGTTGCAGGAACCCCCTCAGAATGACTCTACCTGTTATATACTCATTTCTATCCACCAGGGAGCGCTAACCCTCCTGTAGGGTTGCCCTGTTTCAGGGCAGTTTATACGGTCTACCATCGAGGTAACCAGGATGTTGTCTCTGGAGAGGAATGGGACAAATTTGTCTTTCTATCTCCAAAAACGCTTGCTCTTCATCTTGGCGTGGTCAAGTTTACGATTCCCGTCAAATATTTGTTTCCAAGCTACAAAACAGGAGGATTGATATTGGAGGTGACCTGCTCATCACTTTGACTTGTCCCTGCACAGATGGAGCAGCATGTGGCTGTTGATGCCGACGCAATAAACAGTGGTTTCACTGATATTTTTACTCTGTGTCCAAACGATGCGGCGGCTGCGCCGTCCCCACGATTTCCTATTAATTAATTTGATGAGGGCATGATGGATCTTTTCACATTAGCTCTGCCATGTGGGTGGAAGCTGTTGTGGGGGATGTGATCTCACAAAGGCAGCTTTTCCACCAACCAATACCTCAGCAGCTATTTGGACCCTAGCCCGGCCCCCTCGGATCATCCCCCCTCTCTCTACCTCTCTGGTGTGTGTTATGCGCACACACCCTCTAACTCTCTCTCTCACATACACCCACTTTTTGCTCCATGCGCCGTCATGGTAGGAATTTTCCACTCAGCAGCAGGAGAGGTCTGCAGCCAGCTGTGCTGTCAATTGCACTGCGGGCTGAAACGTCGAAGACTCTTTGCAGACACCCTGTGTTTTTTTTTTTTTTCCTCCGGCCCACATTTCCTGGCTGTACCAATGTGCATAGCTACTCGGCTGCACGCAACCACAACTACATGCAGTGAAAAATGGCAGCCTGACTGTGGTCTCTGCGAAGAGAGCGGCTGCAGCAGCAGAATCATGCGAGCATGAACATGTGTGTTATGTCCGGCCTGTTCAGTGGGGCAGGAGAATGTAAATCCAATTGCAGGGACTCAGGGGAGGCAGGATGATCTAATACCTCCTCTTCTGTCTCTGTCTCCATCTCCTTCCCTTCTTTGTACACTCAATCCCTCCTTTTCCCTTTTCTCTATTCCCTAATCTGTCTAATCCTCACTGTCTCTCCGTCTTCAGAGCACACCATAGTAATCGCGTTTGAATGCTTGAAAGGGGGCATCGAGGACAGCGGCGTTCGTGTGTTCTGTATACATTAGAAGCCTCTTATGTAAGTGTTCGCTCACGCCCCCTCCGCCCCTCCCCTCTCTGTTGCCCATACATTTCCCGTGTGCTCTCAAATCAGGTCAGCTGAGGACGCAGGAACCGGACGACCAGCCAGGTCATTTGCAATATATACATCAAGTCCTGAAAGCCTACACCACACAGTGGAAGAAGAAGGAAAACAAAGGGGGATTTAAGGCTCTATTTTTTCCCTAACACTGGTTGGTTCCTCAGCAGCGTGCGTAAATGCACCGGGAGGAAAAATAAATACATTCTGGATAAAACCTGAAAGATCTAATCTAAAGTCTGATTATCCTGCGACCTGTTTCCACGTCCGTCCATACAGGTCACCTGGACTTGTTTACATTCAGTTGGACATTATGTCTACTGCGGTGCAGGAAGGTCTTTTTGGTTCAGGATTGTTTTCCATGGTTTGAGTTAATGCACTCTTCTACCACCAAGACAACTCTTTAAAGAGTAGTTTGACTTTTTTTTGGAGCCACATTTGTTTTCTCTTTTAACGGTAAATGAGAAGATTGTTGCTCATATGCACAACATGTGAAGCCTGGAGGCCATTACCTCAACTTAAAGCAAGAGGAAGTTGCTGGTCCAGCTCTGCAGCACCTCTGGAGCTCACAGGTTGTTTGACTTCATTAGATACAGAGTGTGAAGGTTGTTTTGACAAACATCTGCGACGACAAGACGCCAGGAAGTCAGCATGGATCTGTTGTTTACCAACGGATGTGCGTTCCCGTAAAACATAAACCATGAGACATCGCAGTCTTTGCTTTTCTCACTTGCCCCCATTCTTTAGGGTCGTCTACACGTAAATTAGAGTCTGTAAGTGAGGCTGTGTCAGAAAAATCTCAGTGAGGGAGTTTGACTCCTTCCAGCAGACCCACCATCTAGAGGAAGGTTCATGAGGGGCTGCTGTGGTGCAGAGGGACTTAGTGTGTGCTGTAGGCTGCTGCTCCCACGACCCAGTAACTGTGGATGAAGATGAATAAATGAGTGAATGAATTTATGTAAGGTTTGTTTTTTTCCCTATTGAACCCTCCAGAGTCACAGGAAGAAGTTGCAGCCAATATCAGAAGCTATTGATCCAGGACCTAGCTCTATCTCTAGGATCATTCTTCTACCAATATAATCACTGTTCCTCTTCTGAACATGTCCAAACCATCTCACTCTAAGCTTCTTCTTGCATCACTGGTTTGGCACAGTTTTTTACGCCTGATGCCCTTCCTTACGCAACCCTCACCATTTACCCAGGCTTGGGACCGACACTAAAAAAGCACTGACATGTGCTCCCCAGTGGCTGGTTAGTGGTCTAGTGGTCTGTAGTTCATAAAAGGTCCACATACATGCAATCCATTTCAAGTGGATAATTATATTCAATTACAATTGTGCTTGTTTTTGGACAGAAATACCGTTAGTTACCACTGTCATCTGTCTCCTCTCAGTGTTCTATCGGTTCTCAAGTTGTTCAAAAAGTCTTTTCTGTCTGTGCTCAGGTCCCGACTTTGATAGTGAGTCTAGGAGGGAAATATCTTCCCTGCAAAGTGTATAACAAACTTTTCCTCAGAGGAATCAATCGAACTGCTCAAGTCTCGTCACTGTTGTGAAAACGCCACTGGGCCCAGAAGTAGTCAATATGTTTGTCCACTCAGGCTCCGCTCAGGGCTGTGATGAATTGATAAATGCACAACAGTGTAAACAAAGATGTGTTTCACTGCTTTTTTTTTTTCCCAGCATGTGGAAGAACTTCACTGGGTGGACAGTAACTGAACCATATCTTCATCCATCAATGTGCGCAGAGACAAAGGCTGGTGTTCACACCCTCTGACAAGAGCTTGACTCCCTCAAATCAGAGGGAGTAGGAGGATGTCCGCGCAGCCTTGTTGGTGATCTTCTCTGGGACAGTTGATATTAACAAACATATGAGATTCTTTCTGGTCTGGACTAAACCCCTACAGCATGTTGACTTTGCCCTAACGTTTAACAGCTGAATCCATCACGGGTTGTATTTTTTGGGGATTGGAAATAGGATTGGAGGAAAATGCATTAACTTATAAGAAATCTTGTGGTACATCTCAGGAAAGCCACCTCCTGGGGTGGAATCTTCTCTCAGAGAATCAACTATGTCAACAAATCACCCAGCGAGAGCGAGAGAATGGAAAACGTATGCCTTGAGAGGAGCACAAGTGGAAATGTGTTTGATGCAAAGTGGTGCAAACATCATTTTCGAAGATGACTGAGGCCCAGAGCTGTTCTTCTCTAACATGTGCAGATTATAATCCTATTCTTAGGATACAGATGTCAGCAAACATTCAGAGCTGGTTTTCTAACTTTAGAATTATGTTTAATGCAGTTATAATCAAAATAGAAATTACATAATGGCCATTAAGTTGAAAATCTGTACTATAAATTATAAAGTTCACATTGTTTTGGGTGTGATATGTTGAAATGATGATATCAGGTCATTTTTTATTTTTTATTTTTTTGATAATTCCAATTTAGAATATTCTTTTGTGGCGGGAATGTTATTTTAGACAAACCTTTGTTCTTGTAATGTATTTCTGAAAATCTGTTGGGACGATGCCAATTTTATTTAGGGTGAATGTAGCGCCATCATGCGACAACTAAAGGCTGTGCTGGTATCGATTTGTTCATGTCTTTTTACCATAGGCGGTCGCGATAGTCGGTAGTCGTGACGTCATTACGTACGTGTAAATACGTATATTGTTGGATGACATTTTCTTATTTTATCTGGAGAAGAGCATGATTTACCATTCCAGCAACGTGTTAGTTAAATTGAGCAAGTTATTGATTCAGTAAACATTTAATTAATTTCAATCTGATGGTGCAACCCAATTTACAGTATATACTGTATATATT
The DNA here is from genome assembly GCA_016785265.1 of Paraplagusia blochii. Taxonomy (NCBI): domain Eukaryota; kingdom Metazoa; phylum Chordata; class Actinopteri; order Pleuronectiformes; family Cynoglossidae; genus Paraplagusia; species Paraplagusia blochii. The sequence continues at coordinate 48,284 of JAFBJS010055155.1, read as the reverse complement.
TGTATCTAGTGTTTCTTAAACTTAATCTAAAGTGTTTAGTTTAGTAAGTTTAGTTAGAAATAAATCCTACTGAAAGAAATGATACAAAAAATTGAGTTTCTGTTTATTTTTGTGTGTGTAAATATTCATTATTTATAAATTCTTCATAACTTCAACAAGATCAACCGTAACCAAACATTTTATTGATTCTATCAATAAACCGTGTTCAGTTTTATACTAAATTATTTTGTATTGATGTTTTATTTATTTCATTTATTTCATTTCATTAGTTTTATATTTTGGGCACATCTATGCACTTGCACTCCCTTCCAGCAGATGGCGGCCGTGGCAGGTGCGATACTTTCATTATATTGTCACTACACTGACAACAAAACAAGAAGAAGGACAACGTTTATCATGGCTCCTCTTGTTCGCTAAGTTGGAAACTCGTACGACTCGTAAAGGATGGCTGAGGGTGGTGTAGACGAGCTTTCGCAGCTCGAATATTTGTCTTTGGTGTCTAAAGTCTGTACGGAGCTCGACAACCATCTTGGAATAAGTGACAAAGATTTAGGTATGTGTGATAAGGCGGAGAGAAAAATGGCAGTTGGCTAGCTTATGCTAAGTGACTTGTTAGCCACATGGATGGTGAGGTTTAAAGTTTATTTTTACGTGTGTTTACTATTAAGTCACAGTTTATTCGTTTTTTATCTGCACCAAATTTTCTGTCACAATCGTTGGCTTCTTCTTTAATATAATGCTGTTTATTTTAATTACTTTCCCAGCGGAGTTTGTCATCCATCTCGCCGAGAAGCAGCCGAACTTTGATGGATTCAAGACAGTATTGCTACAAAATGGGGCCGAATTTACCGTACGTACAATCAAAAATTCGCGAAACAATGTAAGTCTTGTGGAACCTTTTCATTGCCATTTATTTTGTTTTTGTGTTTATTTCAGGATTCCCTCATCAGTAATTTGCTCAGGCTCATTCAGACAATGCGGCCTCAATCAAAAGCATCAACAAGTAAAAGTAAGTTGAGCCTTAGACGTTAATGTGAGTTTTTCCACAAACTATGTCTCTGAGATTATAGTTTTTTATTTCACATACTTGAATACAATAAATGTGCTTTGATTTGTCATGACCTTAATCGTTCAAAACAGTCTCATAGAGTTGACCAATCTTCATTCTACCTTTTCCCAACACCTTCTACACCCTTTGTAAAAAAAATAATGTACGGTATGTCTTGTTTCAGCTTCCGGAGCTGTGTCTAAGCCCAAGTCAGAAAAGGACAGACTAAAGGAGCTGTTTCCTGCTCTGTGTCGACCAGATGAACCAGCACCAAAGGTTTGTATCTGAACTACATAATTTAATATTATGTTTATTAATCTATTTCATTGTTGTTTCAATAAAAAATGTCATAACTTTATTTTGGTAAATGATCATCACTCAGGGTCAGGTTATAGTCCTTTCTATATGTACTTTTGGTTGGAATTACTGTCTATTTTATGATTTCAAACTGTAAATATTGTTGTGCACACGAGTAATTAATGGAAGTATGCTTAATTGTTTCTGCATTTCAAGTGTTTGCAATGTCGGGGACCTTTTGCTATTGACGAAGAATAGCAAAAGAAAATAAATAATAATAAAAAGAATTTTTATTTTGGGTTAAAATTATGGATTAATGGCAAACACTGTGTTACTTACATTTTTTTCTGCCCAATCTTAGAAACTTTTAGATGAAGATGATGTGAAGGTGGCAGCTGATGCAATGAAGGAGCTGGAGATGTTTGTGCCGAGTGTCAGTGGGACAGACTCTAAGAGTAGTAAGAGCAGGTAAGGGCCCTGGGAAAAATAAAATATAGTTTCAAATTTTAGGCTGTAGATTTTTGTTTAGTTTGTATTAAATCTTTTTTAAACTTTATTATTTGTGTCCTTCAGATCAGAGAAAAGCAGACGCCACAGCCGAAGTCGTAGCAGGAGCAGAGAAAGGGACAGACGCAGAGACCGAGACAGAGATAGGGACAGGGATGGCAGGAGAAGGCATCGCTCTCGATCACGTTCAAGATCCAGGTCCCGATCCAGAGACCGTGATCGTCACAGAGACAGATATGGTAAAAGAAGAGACAAATCTTCCCGTTGGGGTGACCGTTCGCCGAGTCCGAGAAAAGACCAGGATAGAGACTCTGACCGATTGAAAGACAAACATGTGGACCGCCCTCCACCAGAGGAACCTTCAGTGGGGGACATCTATAATGGCAAAGTAACAAGCATTATGCAGTTTGGATGCTTTGTTCAGCTGGAAGGATTGAGGTAAGTGTGAAAGTGGCAGGAGAGTTCCATGTACTGTATCTAAGGAGTGTTGAACCATTAGATAATAGAACATAAACAGTAAAGTTATTGTCTGTGGTTATTTTTATTTCTTTAGAAAACGATGGGAGGGATTGGTCCATATTTCAGAACTGCGTAGAGAAGGACGTGTTGCTAATGTTGCCGATGTGGTCAATAAAGGTCAGCGAGTCAAAGTCAAGGTTCTGTCTTTCACTGGCTCAAAGACCAGCCTGAGCATGAAGGTATACTGTTTAGACCTAAACATTTTAATGTGAATTCTAAGCACTTTTGTTGTAAATACACTTAAATCTTAAACACCTTCTTTCTTTTTTTTAGGATGTGGACCAGGAGACAGGGGAGGACCTTAACCCTAACAGGAGAAGAAATGTTGGGCCAGACGGAGGTGATGAAGTCACCATGAGAAATCCTGACCGTCCGAGCAACCTCAACCTAGGAAATGCTCCAGAGATGGAGCAGGACGACACTCTAGAGCGCAAGAGGCTCACCAAAATCTCTGATCCAGAGAAATGGGAAATCAAACAGGTTGGCTATTGGCTTCTCACGTACAACTGAACACATTTACCAGTTAGTCAATCTGATGAAAAATCGACTAATTGGAACTGATTATTTACAGATGATTGCTGCCAACGTGCTGTCTAAAGAGGAGTTCCCTGACTTTGATGATGAAACGGGGATCCTACCAAAGGTTGATGACGAGGAAGGTAAATTCACAATTAAGTCATTGGCTTTCAAAGCAATGCATAGAAACGGGCAATAACTTTTAACTTTTAAACTTTAGATTTTTTTCCCTGTTGGAAAATAATGCCCTGTAACCTAAATGTCTCGTGTCTTCACTTTGTTTAGATGAGGATTTGGAAATTGAGCTGGTGGAGGAGGAACCTCCATTCCTGCGGGGTCACACAAAACAAAGTATGGACATGAGTCCAGTCAAGATCGTCAAGGTACAGTTAACCTTAAATTAACGTTTGGCTTCTGTGGTATCAGTTGCTATGTATTTAATTAACATTGTTAATAAGATAATTGATTTTTTTTAATTAACTTAAGTTGTGTTTTGAAGTAGTGGCTGTGATGTGTCAAAAAAAGGTTGCATTAACAAAAGGCGGTAAATGTACTACTTGTGTTACCACTGATCCTCGCTAGTAAGATTTAATTGCTATTATGTTTACTATTTTATATATATTTCAGCCTTTATTCAGTGTGTCAGCTAAGGTGAAGGAAAAGGTTTACAGGACAGTTGTGAGACCAGCCATGACGGATGGATTAGAGACACTAGGAATAGGTAGAAGACAGGAGGGAGAGCTGGAGGTAGCAGAGTTAAAGATGCTGAGATTCTCTTTAGGATCAGGATCAGGAATGAGGTGATTAGAGGGACAACACGGACAGGAAGGTTTGGAGAAAAAGCTAAAGACAGACTGAGATGGTTTGGAAATGTTCAGAGGAGGGACAGTGGTTATATTGGGAGAAGAATGCTAGACATGGAGCTACGAGGTAGGAGATGAAGAGGAAGGCCAGAGAGGAGATTTATGGATGCAGCGAGGGAGGACATGGAGGTGGTTGGAGTTGAGGATGCGGAGGACAGGGTGAGATGGAAATTGGTGACTCGCTGTGGCAACCCCTGAAAAATGGGATAAGCCGAAAGGAAAAGAAGAAGATTCTGCAAAGTGTAATACAAAGTATGTAAAGTCCAATAACTAATTTTAAGACCTTTTTTTATTTCCATAGAATCCAGATGGATCCATGTCCCAGGCTGCCATGATGCAGAGCGCTCTGGCTAAAGAACGGCGAGAGCAGAAGCAGGCTGCTCGTGAGGCCGAGATGGACTCCATCCCCATGGGACTGAACAAACACTGGGTGGACCCATTGCCAGATGGTTAGGAATCCATTTCCAGACTGAAAACATTATTAGAATTTTGTTTTAATTGTTATCTAAAATATTATTTTATACTGAGTATGAGCAAAGGAAAAAAAGTACAGTAAATCTGTATTGACCTATAAAACTTTCATCAAGACTGGAGGTAATTTTCTTTAAGATTGGCTGAACCATAGGTGCTTATCGGTCCTGCTTATGTCTAACGAGTGAGTTTGCTTTGGTTTAGTGAGCACCTGTGCACCTCCAGTCATGGGTGGTCTACAACCATAGTATCCTGCCACATCCATGCATATCTAACAGTGTTTTCTTCTTTTATCTTCATTGTTAACCTCTCTTGATCTCCTTCACAGCTGACGGGAGGCAGATTGCAGCCAACATGAGAGGCATCGGCATGATGCCCAATGACATCCCAGAGTGGAAGAAACATGCCTTTGGGGGCAACAAGGCTTCCTATGGTAAGAAGACTCAGCTCTCCATCCTGGAGCAGAGGGAGAGTCTGCCCATCTACAAACTGAAGGAGCAGCTTGTTCAGGTCAGAATCCCACTTTTTCTTTTTTTGGTAAACATGGAAACAGTAGCTGATAGTTTTAATGTTCTCTCTGTAGAATTTAAAACAACTACTCACGATTCATGATTTTACTCCTTGTCATGTGCTACAGGCTGTTCATGACAACCAAATCCTGATTGTGATTGGAGAGACTGGGTCCGGTAAGACCACTCAGATCACTCAGTATCTGGCAGAAGCGGGTTACACGACCCGTGGGAAGATTGGTTGTACCCAGCCTCGTCGTGTTGCTGCCATGTCCGTGGCCAAGAGAGTCTCTGAGGAATATGGTTGTTGCCTCGGACAAGAGGTGACATGATCTTTACTTTGATCTGTATCTGTATTCAGAATGAACACATTGTGGGAAAGGTCTTCCATCTTTACTGACACTGATGTTTTCACAGGTTGGTTACACCATCCGATTTGAGGACTGCACCAGTCCAGAGACTGTCATCAAGTACATGACAGACGGTATGCTGCTGAGAGAGTGTTTGATTGACTCAGAACTGGGCCAATACGCCATCATTATGTTGGACGAAGCTCACGAGAGGACAATCCACACAGACGTTCTCTTTGGTCTGTTGAAGAAGGTTAGCCAGATCATAACAAGACCCACAAGTGGTTTTATCATATTACCTTTTAAGTATGCTGAGTGTTTTTGTTTTTTTTCTCCTCCAGACTGTACAGAAACGCACAGACATGAAGTTAATTGTCACATCTGCTACGTTGGACGCTGTGAAGTTCTCCCAGTATTTCTACGAAGCACCCATCTTCACAATCCCTGGAAGAACATATCCAGTTGAGGTTCTTTACACCAAGGAACCTGAGACTGACTACCTTGACGCAAGTCTCATTACTGTCATGCAGATCCACCTCACTGAGCCTCCAGGTATGTTTTTTACCATACCCACATCATCCACATTTTGATCACTTCTTTCTCTTTTAACATTCTGTTTTCTCACTTTCTCACAGGTGACATTCTAGTGTTTCTCACTGGACAGGAGGAGATCGACACGGCCTGCGAGATCCTCTATGAACGGATGAAGTCACTGGGCCCTGATGTTCCTGAGCTGATTATTCTGCCTGTTTATTCTGCTCTGCCCAGTGAGATGCAGACCAGGATCTTTGATCCTGCACCTCCAGGCAGCAGAAAGGTTTCATTTTGTTTCACTTGCTGAATAGTAAATATACAAATCAAAGTTAGCTCCAATTAACTGATTTGTAGAAACTAACTACTGACTTTATGATTCTTTATTTCATTATTATGTAAATAGAGAATCATTAAGTTAACGTGAGTAAATCCTTGTCTTCTGCAGGTTGTCATCGCCACCAATATTGCAGAGACGTCACTGACGATAGATGGAATCTACTATGTTGTCGACCCTGGATTTGTGAAGCAGAAGGTTTACAACTCTAAGACTGGTATTGACCAGTTGGTGGTGACTCCCATCTCACAGGTACAATATATGTGTGTGTATATATATATCAGCCATAGGTTGAATAGAGTATTCTAAATCATAATACATTTCACAGTGTTAACTCACAGTGTTGGTTTTCAGGCCCAGGCCAAGCAGAGAGCTGGTCGAGCTGGGAGGACAGGCCCAGGGAAGTGTTACAGACTGTACACAGAGAGAGCATACCGAGATGAAATGCTGATGACAAATGTGCCTGAGATCCAGAGAACAAATTTGGCCAGCACTGTGCTCTCTCTGAAGGTGAGGGGCCACTCTACGACCATTACCTTCTCAAACACTCATATCCATCTATGGATTTCACTCTTTCTCTTTTAAAATGGAAATTTCTGTTTAACATCTTGTCATTTTCTTTCCTCACCAGGCCATGGGTATCAATGACCTTCTCTCCTTTGACTTCATGGACGCTCCTCCCATGGAGACTTTAATCACAGCCATGGAGCAGCTCTACACCCTTGGAGCTCTGGATGATGAGGGTTTACTGACAAGGCTGGGCAGGAGGGTAAGGAATTCTCTGTGCTTAGTTAGAAGATGCAGAAGGAGAATTTGTGAGCTTTAAGACTATCTTGATTATATCAAAGAAAGCTTGTTTAAATTCGGGCTTATTTGTTGTACTTTTTATTTCTGGCCTGCAGATGGCAGAGTTTCCCCTTGAACCCATGCTGTGTAAGATGTTGATCATGTCTGTCCATCTGGGATGCAGTGAAGAGATGCTCACGATAGTGTCAATGCTGTCTGTGCAGAACGTGTTCTACAGACCCAAGGTATGATCAACTCAAGTCCTATTAAATGAGAACTTTTTAAAAAATTCTGTATTAATTATGAAATTATATCACATGTCCTGAGATTGTATTTGAACCGGATAAGTTTTCTTTTCTGTTTGTCAAATGTACTTGTATTTATATTTTGGTCTTTTCTGCCTCAATTTTCAAACTCTTGTTGTTGCTTGAAGGACAAACAAGCCCTAGCTGACCAGAAGAAAGCAAAGTTCCATCAACCTGAGGGCGACCACCTGACTTTACTGGCCGTCTACAACTCATGGAAAAACAACAAGTTCTCTAATCCCTGGTGCTATGAGAACTTCATCCAGGCTCGGTCACTACGCAGAGCCCAGGACATCCGCAAACAGATGTTGGGTATCATGGACAGGTATGAAGGGGAACCATTGGCAGGGAAATGTAAAAAAAAATAATTTCAATTTGTCTTAATTTCCTCATACAACATGATGCCTCACCCACAGACATAAACTTGATGTGGTGTCCTGTGGAAAAGCCACAGTGCGAGTCCAGAAAGCCATCTGCAGTGGCTTTTTCAGGAACGCAGCAAAGAAGGATCCTCAGGAGGGCTACAGGACCCTCATAGACCAGCAGGTCGTATACATTCACCCCTCCAGCGCTCTCTTCAACCGCCAGCCTGAGTGGTACGACTGCAACTAAATTACACCAGCCTTAAGAAAAATGTCCTTTTGATTGTCCGTCCAAATGACATCTTGTGACCTTTTTTGTAGGGTTGTCTACCATGAGTTGGTGTTGACCACCAAGGAGTACATGCGGGAGGTGACCACCATCGACCCCCGCTGGTTGGTGGAGTTTGCTCCAGCCTTCTTCAAAGTGTCCGACCCTACACGTCTCAGCAAGCAGAAGAAACAACAGCGTCTCGAACCCCTGTACAACAGATACGAAGAGCCCAATGCTTGGAGGATCTCCCGCGCCTTCAGAAGGCGTTAACAAGATTAATATTAGCTGTCCTGAAGACCAAAGGTGCATCATGGTCCATGTTGGTCCTTTTTTGGTTTTTTTTTTTTGTACATTACTTTTATCAATGTTGAGTATATGCTCTTCATTTTAAACAAAACAATTGACATGTATTCTCACACTGTATGTACATGTTGGAATATTGTGTAGTAATCCTAAAATGATTTAGCAAAGTGGGTCTAGTTTCAACACTATAGAACTGTAGAATTTTTGTTCTGTTGTGTTGGATTGTTATCACTTTTTTTATTGAATCTGAGACTGTCATTTTTTTTCTTCATATAATGTGACTACAACAATGGCATCTCATTAAATGCAATTTTTGTAAAAACTGGTGTTATATGTGAACTTAAATGCGATGGGAACATTATTAAAATAATCACTTTTGATTGATAAAGATCTATCTAATCTATGTCATTTTTCTATCCGATCTATCCCGCATTGAGAGTACTAGTCCAAAACGTATTCTTTTTTTATGATCTGTGATTATATCTGTCGACCGTCAGGTGGCAGCAGCCGTTAAAACTCAGGTCGTTAAATCCAGTTTAGGAAATAAAGGAAAAGTCGCTTCCTCTCACAACAAACTTGTACAAAAAGTCACCGACGACGAAAATAAACCTTTAGAATGTGAAATCTTTAAAGAAATACACAGTAAGGTTTTAGGTATTTGTCCATCCACCGTCCATGTTGAACACGTGACTTAATTATTGGACGCAGCTGAATTCATCACTAATTTGTTCGAATAACAAACGAGTGATGTTTCCAATTTAAAGCTGCCCTGAAGAAAAATGAGCAACGTCCACTGTGTGAATTTTATATATATTATTTGTAGCTAATTTAAGCCGGTTTAATGGTATGCGGCCCACGCTTTTCCTTGTATAGAGGTGCTATTTCTTTTATTCGTAGATTTGTGTTTGAAACCTGACCGTTGTTTTCCAGTTAAAGCCATTTTCTGTGGTTTGAATCAGCCGAGCAGCATGAAGTGAAACCAGGGGACATGAGACAAGTTGAAGGACAAAGATCCTGCTGCATAAAAACCAACCTCTGTGGACGGTATGACTCATTCACTGTGCATTGAAACTCTTTTTTTATCATTGAATTTCGGAAAAAGAAGTTACCATTAAATCTGTGTGAAAATACCGTTATTTTTGCTAATAGGGTTGACTGTTTGAAGATGAGGGTATTGGCTCTTAGTTGAAGCCTAGAAATGTTTTTTTTTTTTTTTTTTTTTTGATCTGGTGTCTTTTTGTTAGTTGGAAGATAGTGTAGAATAATTTCTGCTCCTCAACTATATACCTGTTTAATTGCCTTTTAGGTTCTACCAAGCTAGAGCAGGTGATAACATCTGGCTTCCCTAGTAATGAAATCTGTGACACACGGATGTGACGTGTCTCTGTCTTTCATAGCCTCGGGGAAGATCATTCATTCATTCAAGTCTATAACAGGCAGATAAGGTTGTGAATTCACTCATGTTGACCAAATGCAATATTGGCTCTTAGGAAGTTAGAATGGACAACACAGGAAATTGACTCTCACCCATTTGATCTTGCAGAGTGGAAGAAACATATCCTCAGATGAAACCAGGTGTCCATCTGCCAATTTTCACCCATTCAGGTTGAAGGTGAGTGGTTTGGAAAATCATTGAGAAATCATATTGTGAACCCAATCTGCACAGTTTGAGGTCAGGGGTACCTTCCCTACTTCATACTGAAGAACAAAGCTGATACTAAATGTATATATTTTACTTTAATATTTTACTATGTGTATGGCTCATTTTTGTTTGTTTTACTCTGTCTCTACTATAGATGGCGGTTTCCCCTTGAACCACTGCTCTGCAAGATGTTGATCTTCCTAAGGTAAGTAGCTGTCCTTATGCCTGACCTCTTTGTATTTTTTCTTTTTTTTTGGAAAAATTCTAGACGTGGTCAACCTTGAAAAGGACTTGGACTTCTCTCCATATTAGGGGAACAAAAAGTTCTTCAACCCCAGGTGTTTCCAGATCTTCATCCAATCAAGATCAATATGGAGCGCAACAAAGACAGGTAGTTATTTAACATTTGATCAAAAAATTAGTTTGTACATTTTGATGTTTAGCAGAAATATTTTGAGCGTCTCTACATGACTTTACTCTGAGGAAACATTTTACGAGAGGAGTTTGAATGTTTCGGCTTCAGGACCAATGAACAGAACGCAGGTTTACGTGCAGTTTGGTCTGGTGTCTCCTCACTGTGTACTCATTTTACTACTGGCTGCTAGTACAATTCTAAATGTAAAGTACAAATGTGCAATATACTACATTGCAATACTATCTTTTGTACTACTTATGACTATTTTAACAATTGTTAAAATTCTATATTTGTAAATGCATTGAGCTTTCTTTACTTAATTACTTTTATTATGATTTCTGGAATTTATTCAACTAATCCTAGAACAAAGCTGAAATCTTGCATTTTAATTATTATTGTTTATTTTTTTTAACCCATTAACAACTTAAAGTAGAATCTTTAACAAATTGAAGATTGTCCTAAAAGAATTAATAAACATCTTTCACATCATCTTTCCTCAGGCTTGTACCAATATCTCAGCAGCCACTGGAACCACTCTATAACTGACCTGAAGTCTCATATATAAAGGTAACTATTATAATTTCTCAGTTTACTGCTAGAAAGTTAAAAATGACATTGCAAGAACTATTATTGAGTCTTTATTATTTAGTTTGAAAACAAATTCTACTGATGTCTGTAATAATTTGGTTTTCCGATAGTTATAATAGACAATACTGTTAATTATGTTTTTATCTAATCACAGTAAATGATTGCTAACTTTAACCTTCAGCTGCTGTGTCTTTGTCTGCTGTTTAATTAAATCGAACACTTATATTGGAGTTCTTCTTTTAAGCTGCAAAGATTTTCACAAAGAATAAAACCAAAAACCAATTATAATAACGGCTCCTTTTTTGTGAAGATTTAAATGCTGGGTATTTATTTGCACTTGTTATAAAAAAGTAATTTACCACTAATGGTTTTTACAAACACAGTTCATCTGTTTCTTTCCGTGTATGGTGGTTCACTTAAAGTTGTAACATGTCAAGTTCTTAAGAACTAAAAGCCATACTTATTTTTTTTAGTTGAAAAGAACTGGACAAATGACCAAAATGACTGGACAAAAATCTTTTTGTTTCAGTTATCCTAAAATTTTGTATGAGAAGATGGATAACATAGAATCGTCTTTAGCTGCTCTTTGTATTTTGTTTAAAATGTCTAAAAACAGAGTTTAACTTCCTTCTTGCCAGCAGAGGGCAGTAATGCTACAATGGCAAAAAGAATATTTCACCAACTTAATAAAAACCAACGGCTCACACACATTACTGTATTGTTTTTTTATATAGAGAGAAGAATGATTGTGTTACTTGTTTATATTAACTTAAAATCTACATTTTGATTCCAGCTACAGTCTACCTGCCGCCGTGCTGTCACTTTACCTAATATTTGTCACTTTATCTGCCGCCGTCACTTTTACCTGCTGTCTGAGCCAAACTCTCTGTACATTATTGCACATTACTCTTATTGATCTATTGCACATTTATTGATCTATCCCTGTCTCTTATACACATC
>JAFBJS010055155.1:0-36628 GCA_016785265.1 Paraplagusia blochii | reverse complement strand
GAGGTAGACCAGCGTCAACAGCGTCCCCAGGAGCAGCAGGGTGATTCTGATGATGATTCAGTCGTCCTATGATTAACTACTGTCACAACACTATATTGTAGATCATAAGGTCAACTTCAGTGCTACTGTAGCTTATTAAGACTTGATGCACTCCTGAAACAAAATGTGAGACATGAATCACTTTGGGTATCATGGTTATTTATTAAGCAAACTTTTTAACCACAGTCATGTTTATGGACTGAATAGGCCTCAGATGTGAGAGGAATGCAGCTCTTAAAAACAGACAAAAAAATCCCTAATGAGATTAATTTAAAACAAAAACACCATAGCCTTATATACAAGTGGATGGGGTGGGCAATGTGCAATAGGTGCATGGGGTTTCATGGGGTGTATGACGATGGTTGGGTACAACATTTCTGTAGGCGGGGGTAAAGGAGCGGGGCTGTTGGCTGGCTTTAATACATGTAGCCTTTGGAGTAGGGCTGTGGGCCCATGTTTTGTGGGGCTTGTTCTGTGGTGTAGGGGACACTGTCGTCCAGGTGGGACAGGGGCACAGTGTCCTCCTCGTTGACGTAGCGCTCAAACTCCACCTTCAGGCTTGGCCGCTGATTGTCGGGGAAAGCCAGGGAGATGAGAGCCTCGGGCTCACAAACAAACTTGTAAACGTAGCGCTCTCCTGCCACCTGTGGAGAGACGGGAGGGTTGAGTCAGATAGGAATGCATATAAAATGCTTTTGTCTTTTTTTTTTTTCCTCTTTACACTTAGTCATCTCTGATGCAAACAACCTTGAAACATATATTTGACTATGTACATTTCCAGTAAAGGGCCCAGGCTGTGTCAACAGATTGCTGTGACTCAGGTCTAATAATTATAACTATCAAGACACACAGGGAGACAGTGACCGTCTTACCTTCTGCATGATTCCCTTCTCATAGTAGTAGCGCAGAGAGCGGCTGAGTTTGTCGTAGTTCATGGCTGGACGGTTCTTCTGCATGCCCCACAGCCTCGCAACCTGGGTGCAGTAAGACAGGGTTAAGAGGGTGTCACATTTTGTCCAAAGTTTGATATTAGTATTTTTGCTAAGTTCTTTGTTTATCTTCAGGTTTTTTTTCGCTGTCTGTTAACAGTCATAACAATATTGTGTGTAATTCAGTATTGTGACCACAAGGGGTCCTCCATGAGCGCAGCCAGCACCACTTGTCTTTTAACTCGACAGTGTAAACATGCCTGGAGCAGGGCGAGTCCCCACATGTGGATTCACTTCCTTTTTATGTAACCCATAACCACTTGAATGCAACCAGAGTCCTGCAGCGCTCACAGTGAAATAAGAGCCGTGGCTGCTCGAGGAGGCGGCCATGAAGTACAGCGCCAACCCAGACCTGAATTCTGAACCAACTGGGCTCCCGCTAATAAATCCGAGATAGGATTAGTGTGTGCTGTGCACAGGCTTTGAGTGGAGCCACAAATTATTTAATAATAGGAGACCGCTTCCTCGTTGACATACAGTACGTCTCTCAAATTGTGAGAAAGACAGAGCTGGGAGCAGGAGGGACACTGAGATTCATGACTCAGTGAGAGACAGGTTGTATCCCGCTGTGGCTATCCAGCCTGTCTGATCTCTGAGTGAGCTCTCAGCCCTAATTGCTCTTGTAAAACTTCTGCCCCATTCATATTTAATGTACAGTAAAAAGATAATGGAAACCGTAGTATGGTCCTTTGTGTTAGGATCCACCTAAATGGACAGCGTCTGATGCGTCCAATCAAAGTGCAGACTTAAACATCACCAAAATTGTCTGGACTGGAGAAATGCGAGGAGGTGAGAGAGAACTGTGGTGTTGGATGGTTTCGTGATAGGACTTGTCCTTCATTTATCAATCCTGGGTTTCATGTGCTGAATAATGAATGGGCGGCTAATGGAAGATAGATCAGAATAGACCGAGGAGGAAAGTGGCCAAATCTCACTTCTAATCAGCCAGGTCTAGGTAGTGCCATAGAGCTGACCTTTAAAATGCATTCCTGAGTAAAGACACCTTCTGTTGTTTCTCTAAGCAATCAGCTGAAATTTTCTAATTTCAGAGATGATTTGGGTTTAGCCTGTGTCTGGGAATACTGTTCAATACAGAAAATATCCAAGTCAATCAGATGCAATATTCCTATGGAAGTGACGCGCTGCACTCAACAGGAAACAATTTTTTCCTCTTTTTTTTAACACACTAATTTTCTCAAATTATCCTCAAATCCAGTTGGCATACTATCTATGATGTAGTTCCTCTATGTTCCACTTACAGATGGTACATGGTGTTTTGCCACTCTGAACGTTTCGGGGGGCAGTTGATGACCTAATGGTTAAGGAAGTGGACTTTGGTCTTCAACGCCCACTGGTTCAAATCCCCCTAGCGCCAAGTTACCATTGAGGTCCACTGAGCGTGGTACCGTCCCCACTTGCAGCTCACTTTGGTGATGGGTTAAATACAGAGGTGACGATTTGATGTGTGCAGTTGTGTGAATCACAATGTCACAATGACAAGGAGTTTGCTTTCCCTTTCCTTGGTCTTGGTCTCATTTTAACCGAAGGAAATTGTTTAAATCAGCCTACAGCTTGTCTCTGAAAGTTGCGTTCCAGTAGCGTACCTCTTCAGGTTCGATTAGTTTGAACTCCATGCCACGGCCGGTCCAGGCAATGAAGTGGCTGTTGCCAGGGTCATCCAGTAGGGCCACCAGGAACTGCCAGAGCTGCAGAGAGCCTCTGCGCTGGTAAGGTGTTCCTTCGCGGAAAACACCTCCCCCCTCCTGCTTTACCTCACCTGCAAAGGGTGAAAGAAATGAGCATGGGTCAGCATGTTTATGGGTTATGATGATTGGAGCTCTATTTTGCATAGCTCTCCTGACTCCTATTAACTTTATGATCAACGTGAGGCTATTAAGATGGAATGGTTAGCAAGGTGTAAAATGGTTCTTCTGTTACACATGAAAACAAAGAAAGTTTTGGACTTTTCACAGCTGCAGACGTGTCAATGTTCTAGTTGGGCCAGGTCACCAGCAGGTCATCTAATCTGGATGCCTAAACGCTGACGTGCAGTGAGAAAAAACGTCACACCTCAACAACCTTCTTTCACCCACAGAGGTGAGGCCAGCACAGAAATATGCAGCTGAAATTTTTGAACGTGACTCAATAAAATTTTGTGCAACTAATCAGCAACTGGATAACGAGAAATACAAAGTTAAGTGAATGTGTATGTAAACAGACACTGATTGGTGTTTGGTTCCCAGTTGTTTACCAGTTACTGGATATGTTGTACACAAGTGTGGGAACACGAGAGGCTCAGCTTAGTTACTGTTGTTGTTGTTTCACAGGGGACTTGCACACTTCACTGGTCCAACCAGTGCTGACACCCTTGGGCTCTCTACTCAATCTGCCTTGGTGTCAGTCACCAGCGACATCATGGGAGACTGGCTTTGTCTGTTGTCAGTGTGACAGTGGAAACCAAACCCACTAAGTAAGTTTGTGAGTCCACAAAGACCTTGTTCACCTCTTGTACAAGGATCTCTGATGTCCATAGATGATAGCCAAGTCCAAGTGATTGGAGTGGTAGTGGAGTGACTATGGCTAATGTTTCCACAGCTATAAGCTATCCTGAGCCTTTCTGTGGAGTGTGATGTTTACACGTCATTGGTCGTGTCCCAGTTTGAGCACTGTGAGAGTTGAGGCCCAGGACAGAGATGCTGTACAGTATGTTAGCATGACTGCAACCAGTCATCTGTGACCTCTCTGATGGACAGTTCTTCATCCATCCATCTATCTTCTGTTACCAGGTCCTAGCATCAGCAGTCTCTACAACTGCCACCCAAATCACAAACAACAATACCAGACCCCTTCCTAAGCCAATATGCCTATACTGGAAGGCGCAAGACAACCAAACTGGGGTTTGATCTTGCCCACAAGGTTAACCCTGAAGTATAGTTCACCCGTTTTATTGAAAATTAAAACTTAACCTCCCGGATCAGATATGAAGCTCTTTTTCTGCCCTGTAGAACAGTTTCTGCCAAACATTTTTCTTTTAAAAGACACAAAAAATTATATATCACTGATCATTATTGAACATTAATGGGTACGGATGTCCGATATATCGGTCCACCAATAAATATCGGACCGATATGAGCATAATTTTTGAAAATCAGATTATATCGGTATCGGTTTTTCCACCGATATTATTAATCCAATGCTGCAAAGCCGCGGTCTCGGCAAATACACTGGACATCTGCTGGACTTCCGCATGAGGAACTGAGTCTGAAGTACTGACACTCTGTAAAGAGACAGCTACAATGAGCAATGCTACAGTCAATGTCCGTCGTCTGGAGTTTTTTGTGGATAGAAAACTGTAATTCTTAATGACTGCAAGGAGCTGGTCATGTGAGGGTGGGGGTAAGATTTTAACACTTTATCACGAGGCGTTTTCATGTAGAGAAGTAAAGAAACACAACATGGAGTGGACTCAATGAAACGACAACACAGCAGCAGCGGCTCTCTCTCTCCCCCTCCCTCTCTCTCTCTCTCTCTCTTTCTTTAGTTACAGTTAAATACGGTAAAGATTAAAATTGTGAAAAATGAATGTGTCATTTTTCCATAACCCATTTTGTGGTAGTGTGTTTATGTTGTACATAGTTATTTATAGAATGCATTTAGTCTGGTATCACACTAATTCAGGGGAAATTAGCTGCCTATATTGGTATCGGTTCGTATCGGTATCGGAAATTAAGTGTTTGGGCAGTATCTGTTAATATCGGTATCAGTAAATGTTAAATTGGACATCACTATTAATAGGGATATTAATATTGATGTGCTAACTGAACAATTAATATAACTCAAGTTTTTTTTACAGTTTTTTGCAGCAAAAACGTCTGTTAACTCCTAGGAAACATGAGATGACCAAACCAAATCTAGTGGGACCCAGCTGAGGGTTGCTTTCCAGTCTTTGGGAAACAATGGCATAGATGTGTGCTTCTTGCTAATATGTATGTGAATTGGGATGTGCTGAACAACACAGTGTGCATTCTTCAGTCTTTATGATGCTGACTGAACCGCATGTCTTGCATCCTGCCTATTAGGAAGGGCTGATATTATCACTTGTGTTGATGTATGTGAAATCATACTGCAGAAATGCACTTTAAATGGGCTGCAAATACCCATTAACACACAGCTATTGTGTATGTATGTGTGTGTCCGGGGTGTGTGTGTGTGTGTGTGTTTTAGCAGAGGGGCAGTTAGATCGAGAGGCTTACCTTCAAATTTCTCTGGAACCACACGAGAGTCATTTTCGAAGAGATATCCTGGAAAACAAGAGGGAAAAGTGTGCTGTAATTTTGAGGGGCCTTCATCCCACTATAACTAGTTTGTTTATTTGGGATGTGTGCCAGGCACTGAATACCATCCCGACCAACTGCAAGGCCCTATTCATGCATGAATGGCCCTGAGTCAACATATTTGTTCTCCTCTCTCACAAAAGTAAACCAGTTGACTGCAGAAGAGCATAAAGGGCCTGTGCTCCCAGTTTAAGGGCTAATTAGCGTAATTGTATGAACTTTAGGGCCTTCTCCAAGTCATTCTGAAGCATCTCTGTTTTCAGTGCAGATGAAAAGCAATTCCGAAACACACAATAGTAATAGGAGGAGCGGTTGTTTGCTCGGGAAACCGTGTATTTCTCTTGCAGTTGTGTTTACTCAAGGATTCTTGAGGCGAGGATCACTGCCAACGGAAACATGGACACACTTAGTTAGTGAGTGGAAGACTGCAGCGCATTAACCCGTAATGACTGCATGTATAGTGCAGTGATGCCAGGGGAACATATCTGACAGTTACACAATGGTTTTGCTAAGATTCTGAACTGTTTGGGTTCTTCAGTCAGACGTGCCCACAGCTCTGTCATGGTACAAATTGTGACATACAGACCTTTTTTTTTTCTAAAATAACTATAATAGCACATTGAGGCTTATGGGAAATTCCCTTCTTTTAAGACATTGGTTTGCTGTTTTTTCCTGAAGTTTTTAACTTCAACTGGTAAATTGGGATGTTCAGGTTTCCGAGGTTCCTCATGCTGTGGCTATTAGGGCAGTTGGTGGCCTAGTGGTTAAGGAAGCGGACTTGGGTCTGCAAGGCCCCCAGTTCGAATCCTCCATACCGCTAAGTTACTACTGAGGTCCTCTGAGCATGGTATCGTCTCCACACACTGCTCCGGGCACTCAAAGCTGCCCACTGTTCACTTGGGTGATGGGTTAAATCAGGCCTGGGTAATTGTTTTGTCTCGTGGGACACAGGTGGTACTAAAATTTGAGTCACGGGCCAGATCAGGATCAGGGAGATTGAGTATTTCCGTAACTAAGATAAATATTGAAGTATCTATTGGGTAAATGCTGGCTTTGCAGGTAAAAGGTAGAAGGATAACCATAATATAAATTAATAGTATAATTTGGATATTTGGTATAAGGCTGGCGGGCCTTAGTTCGCCCATGCCTGGGTTAAATGCAGAGGTCACATTTTGTTGTGTGCTGTGGTGTAAGTCACAATGTCACAATGACAAAAAAAAAACAATTTAATCTTGAACACTGTTAGCTTTTGCTGTAACATTAAGAATGGACTGAATCTGAGTTTGTTTTTATTTAGATATGTTCGTTTTATAATATTTCTGTTTTTAGCATATGTTAGAATAATGCTTGCTATTGCTTTTTTTGCCTACAGAACTTTTTGGATTTTGTTGTTTTGTTTTCCTTGAGACTTGTTTTTCAGAATTGTGTGGTACAGTCCTTATCAAGTTTCAAGTCAATGGCTTATTTCGGTTGTTTTTTTTTGCATTTCAGATGGAGCAGCTGACCCTCTGGCGTCTCGACATGAATTCAACAAACTTACTCACCCTCATTGCTGTGCTGGGGGTTTGGGTAGCCCTCGTTGTGGTGGTACATGGATGGACATCCAGGAACATCTGTCACACAAACAAAGAACCAAAGGTGAGTGGAATAGAAAAGGCTGTCGTTGAATCATCAGAACCCAGTCTTGTTGGCAGGTTAAATAGATACAACAGGAAGAACTTTATAAGAGCCAACACCGGCACATAAAAGCAGCAGTAGTGTATAGATGTTGTGTCTTCACCCTGAACAATACAAGGACAAAGGCAACATTTATCATATCACTTCTCTTGTCTCTGGTGGTATTTTTAGGACATGAGCAAGCACCTTCACCACAGCAGAAAACTGTGGTACAGTATTCAGTGTCTGCTCTTTGTCTGGGCACATCATTGACTCAAACTGATATTATATTCCCCTCTCACAAACCTGCAGGCAGTGATGCAGGTTGGAACACTGGCACAGATCATTTATCATTACCAGGGCATCTGCTGCGTTCAGTGTCAGTTGCCCTTTTCACCTTTTGTGGACTTCTTTAACACTACAAAGGTGTGTCCCTTAAGACACCCCTGCGTGTGAGTTTTTTTTTTTTTTTTTTTTTTATCTTTCTTGTTTGTCTGCCGTATGAATGAGAGCGACGAAAGCACACACACACAAAAAAAAACCCAGAAAGGTGCAGCTCAGTGCCTGGGGATCTGGCCCGTGACTCAGACCTGGGGAATGCAGCTGCAGCGCTGTGACCACGATAACATGCCAGTGAGGAAAATCAAACCCTCCATTCTGAGGCAGCAGCAGCACTCGATCATACTGTAAATAATATGTCTGCATGAAATGGCAGGCTGCCGCTGGGGAGTGATGGGCAGATTGGGTGTGAGAGCACCAGGGTTAATTGTGTGCTGAGTGGCATGACCGTGTTGGGTCTTTCAGGCAACACAATAGCAGTGATTTCACAATGCCTTCATACAACCACCTCGAAACTTTCTGTATTGTGAGACGACATAATTTTGGTTTGATGGTTGCACTGCACCATTTCGTGAGCTGGTTTTCTGGGCTGCTGGTTTGGTAGAAAGGAGGCACTGGAATAGTATCCTGAGCAGATTGATTTCTGCTCAGAAATGTGTTTTCCTCTTTTCTCTGGTGATTTAACTATTCTCACAGTTGTGGCCAGCGCTGTTTCTCAGAGATGTCACATGCTTATACTTTGTGCCTGATCTGCTTCGACATAAAACAAAACTCTATCAGAGATTCAGGAAACTCCACCAAGTCTATTCTTATCATCCACCCAAAAAAAATGCATCCTCACAAAAAGCCCACATCCCTTCCTGTCGTCCCACTGTCTTTTCCTTGTCCATGTTGAAGTCAAGCACTATTAAAGAATGTTGAGTGAAGGGAATTTGGTTGGTTATTATGTGTAAATATGCTGTAGAAGGCGCTGCAGCTTTTCATCACTGTTGGAATCTCAACACCAACACACTGTGGATCAGGATTATGTCTGTTTGCATGTTTTGGGACTCTTAAAACTTTTTTTTAATGTAGTGAACAAAGCTGCCTGGTGTCCTCTCCAGTGGTTAAGTTTGTAGTTAAAGCCCCTGAGCTGACAAACCCCACCCCACCCACCCCACGCACCTCCTCACCCTTCAGCCTCAGTCCAACCACTCCCTCCGCTCTCCCCCCTCTCAAAGTCCAGCCAGTGAGAGGTTCAGGTTACTGCTGCCACGCTCATTTTTCCATTATGAGTTCATCTGCCTGCAGAAAAAGGAAGCCGCTGGTGCAACCTGAAACCCTGGAGCACTCCACCAGGGACTCTAGTCTTTCCAGTGCCCTCCATTTTCTCAATGAAATTCCTCTCCCTCTCGCCAGCACAGCGGCGCAGTGGGAGGAGGGTAGATGCAGCAGTGAAACACACTTTTTTTTTTCTCTCCTACTTCGCTAAGTGTCAGAGAGTTGCAAAGAGGGGGTTTTGGCAGATGGGAGGGAGTCCACATACAGGGGAGATGTTTGTCTGCTGATTGGACTTTTTGTGTTATATGCCACCACCAGAGAGTGTTGGCTTTATAAACAATGTTTCCTTTGAGTGAAATTGCAATTGGGAGATAAGCAAAGGATTTTGGTATTTTTCTATGGTAGACTAGAAAGTTGCTGCATGCACGATGAACTTTCTAAACCTTCATGTCTCTGAAAGTCTAGCTGAAAAAAAAAGATAATCATCTCATTGAAAAACGTTTGTCAATGGACCATCTGATTTTTCACATTAGCTTCACACTAACCAGGTTCGTAGGTGTAGTCTGTGGGTTCCTGCTTGACCATCATGTGAGCCGGCTGGAACCTGTGTGGATGTTGCTGTGGGTGTTGGTGTGGATGTGGGTTAGGGTGCGACCCATGACCATGTCCCTGTCCTGGCCCACTTTCATGCACCGGTCCTGCCATGTGAGCTGCCCGCTCATATAGCGGGTCCATGTATTCTTGCTTAAAGCTCTGCTGCAGGTAGGGCATGCAGGGGTCAGAGTGCTGCCGATGATAACCTGCACCGCCTCCGCCCCCTCCGCCCCCTGGACCTCCACCTCCACCAGCTCCACTGCTGCCATGTCCTGCTGGTGCAGATGACATTCGTTGAAAAGCCTGGCCTGGAGGAGGGAACTGGGGGCACATGGGGTCTCCTGATGGACCCTGATACCTAGGACAATGGAATTAAAAAAAAAAAAAAGTCATGTTTCAACCTAATCAATAATTTAAGGAAATTGAAATCCACCATCAGAATAGCAATGAGCTGTTAAGAAATGTCAGTGCGACTTGTGTGTCTTACCTGGTGTTGATGGGGTAGGTGTTGCTGGGCAGTGGCTGGGAGGTGGCAGTCGGGTTCATGTAGCCAGCATCAGGACGTCCAGCTGTGGCAGGTTTTGGGGAGTAATGCTGCTGCATAGGAGACATTGGTGTCCCAGGGCAGGAGCTCTTAGCTCCTCCTGCAGCCCTTTTCTGCTCATAGGCACTGTGAACAGAGACACAAACACACTGAGCATATTTGTTGCACTGTACAGCTGAGCTAAGATTTACATCTAATCTGAAACACAGTTGAACAAGTGGAAAACATGGTATATATTTTGCTTTATTTATTGACTTAATGTGTGTAATTTTACTAGGGTCAGTGGCAATAAGATTATTTTCTTCACGTTAAATGTGTTGCTTTTCTGGTTGTTAGCTGTCAGCAAGTTATCTAGTAATAAATGCAAGCAAAATAATAACTCTCTGAAGTGCTAACTGATTAGGAGTTTGATAGTACAACACATATTTTGTGTGAGAGCTGATCAACCCCATCAGCTAAAAGGGAGTTCTACTTTTACAAAGCAGATATTCCAACAGTTTTATTTGTTCTCTATTCTCATGATGCTTTAATTTTTTTGTCAAATTTCTTGTTTCTTGAAGACTTGAAGATAACCTACTTTGACCAGTTGCCCTCAAAGTAACTAATTGTGGGTGGAATGAGATATTTTGAATAATTTGTGTTGTTATCATGTAAGAAACAATTGCTCATTGTGGTTATTGTGTTATATTGGAATGTGCTCAATCTGTCTCACACATGTCACTAAGCATATGTTACTTTTGCAAGCTCAATGTCTGAAATGGGAGTTGTGGGACATGACATTTCCAGAAGTACTTGTGAAAAAAATTCTTTTTGACAGCACCTCACTATATATGTTGACTAGTTTTGTTAGATAAGCATTTTTTTTTCCTCTACCCTCGTGTCAAGGCACTGTGTCAGTGGGCCATTCATGCCTGCTCAGGCCACAGTAGGGTCGCACTGGGAGAGTCGCTAGTTTACTGAGGTTTTCCAGTCAATACAACAACCAGAGCTAATGGGAGTTCTTTGGTGGAGGTTTAGTGGTCAATACCCTGAGATAAGTGTTTTAGCTGCGCTGACTTATTCATGACCAGCACTGAGTTATTGTACAAGCAAAGCTCTGGGTAAAAGTAGATCTAATCTGTCTTTGAAAATCACTTCTTCAAAGCCTAATAGATTGTGTTTTACACATCTTTTTTCCCGTATGTTTTGCTTGTTGTCATCATCTTAGTTTTATTTAGAGAAGTTTGAAACAACTTAAACATGTGCCAGGCACAAGAAAATCTCCACCATTGTTTACTTTTCTAACGTAGTTAGACTTTTTAAAATGGGAAACAAAACCATCTGCATTGCTAGACATCCTTCAGGGTAAGTGAACAAAGATGTTTTATTGTGTTTTTGGTTGGTGGTCTGGGACACTACCACCAGTTACCTGGCATAAAGGCACTGCTCTCCATTAGGGTAGCTAAAGCTCTGCTTGTGGCTACAGGACTGGCTGGGGTCGGAGCCGGGGCTTTGCGGCTCCTTCTTGATAGTGACTGGAGGGCTGTGAAATGCCACTGCTGTAAGAGACGGGGAAACAGAAAACAGATTAGGCTCACAGTTGTTTTTATGAATTGTTTCCCTACGATACGGCAGCCATTAGGGCTCAAAGGCAGAAGCAAATACTTCACTCTGCACAGGAATCTCTTCTACAATGCCAGCCAAAAACTTTAGTGACTGTCAGCTGCAAAACACAGGGCAGCAGACAGATGCGTACGAACACACTCACAATTGAACACACTGCAAGGAACACACACACATACACACACTCATGCACGACTGCATTCCAGCAGGCGTTCATAATGCCCCTGCACACTTTTTTGTCCTAGTCCAGACACAACAGAAGTCCAAACTTCCTCTGTCAAAGGTGAACCAGAGATTAGGACTGAACTGATTTGACGTTTTAGAATTCTTTCCTATCTATATCCAGATGTCAACCTTTAACTGTCCAACATTGTTTAGTAGCTCTAAATAAGAAATGTCAGAAATGTATCATTATTTTTACCATTTAGGAATCAAACATCCAGCTTCCTCGGCTGACTCGCCGAGCTAAATTGTTTGGCGGGGGGGATCTTTGCCCCGACTGCCACAGAAACCACCCAAAGTGAAGCTTCAAACTGTGCCGAGGGCTCGTGTTTATTATGCGAGGGGAGTTTTTCACCCGAAGAACTGTACAGGATGTTTTTCTGGTCCGACAGGGTAAACAGCAGCAGCTGTGCACTTCCAGCTGGGGAGGCCTGTATTTATGTGTGCGCATGTGTGCACATGTGTGTATGAATGAGTCTCAATGAGTCTGTATCGCTTTGTGTGTGTGGGTGTGTGTGTTTTTGTGTGTGTCTGCAGTGGGTGTGGAGCTGACGGAGCACAAAGCACTGAAAGCTCAGCCCAGGTAATTACATACTGTCGTTCATTCACAAAAATGGAGGAAAAAAAACTGAGGGAACTACGGCTCTGTGGAGTAAGAGATGGAAAGTGAAATAAATGGAGGTGGAAAACGGAGAGGACGTGAAGATTACAGTAGGGGAGCTGCAAACAACCTTCAGAATGGGCTGCTGTGCTGAGTGTTTAAACATTAAGATTAAAGATTACAATTCTTTTTTTTTTTTTTTATATAAATTAGAACTATATCAATCCCTAGGGAGTATCCTTCTGGAAATTATGCCTCTGCATTTAACCCATCACCCCGGGGAGCTGTGTGTGGGGGACCATGCTTAGGGCATAACTTGGCGGTAGGGGGATTCGAACCGGGGGCCTTGCGAACTCAAGTCCGCTTCCTTAACCATTAGGCCACCAACTGCCTGTTTAATGGCTTTTTATACAACAGAATATCGTTTAAACAAAACAAGGCAACTTGGGATTAATGTAGAACAACAAACCGTGGTCAAAATAAAGAGTGGATTTCTGGAAAGATCTCTTTAACTGATGACATTTTTCTTGCTGATTATTTAACTCAGCTTAGTCTTGGATTCAAACTCTGTTGAAACAAGTGAGAGAGCGAAGGAGAACAAACAGCTCCTCATCATCAACCCTTCCACTTTTCCTCTTTACTCACTTTATCATGGCATTCAGGTGGGTGAGGAAGCGTTGGCTTTAGCAAAGGATCAACAGGATTACAGAGCATTTACCTAGATTTCCCAACGAGATGTGATGGGATCTCGGCCTCCTCTTACACTCCCGACGGCATGTCTGGCAACACACACATGGTGGCACATAACGCTGCTCTGATAAGACCTTGTGTTTGTCTGTTGACAGTAACTCCCATCTTTTCTCACCAACTCCAAACAGTCCTCACTGACTGTACTCAACTCCAGTCACAAAGCAGCTGAGTGGCTCTGCTGATGTGAAAGACAGGAGCAGTGGCCTTGATGTGGCTGTTTCGGTTTACGAGAATGTTGGCTTTCAAACATTCCGGGAGAGGTCTACATGTCTGAGTGTGTGTACATGCTTTTTCCGTGTTGTTTTAATAGTAGCCCAAATGAATTTGATAAATGAGCTGCAGTCAGGCTACAATTAGAATTCCCAGACTAAAATCTACTTTTTTTTTAACAAAAAAAGTATATATCTCACATATTTTTGGTACAGTTTCCCATCTTTGTGTGAGGCCTGGGGAACCGCTTAAAAATATAATTTTCTAGCGAACAAAACACTGAGGTGTTGAATATCAAGATCATCCACCACAGGCTTGCACAGGACAGATTTTGTAAAAACTAATGCCTGTGCAGGACACCAATGACATATGTCTTATATTATCCTTAATAAATAGATTAAGGAGATCTCCACAAAACAGCTTGAAGGTAATTGGTCAGATTGGTGGAAATGCCACTGCTGTGTCATTATTTTGGGAATGTGTGTAACCTCGAAGTCCCAAAAATAGACCCAAACCTAAAACGAACCCGCCTTTCCACTGACGTTTTATAAACTCTTTGGCATGTCACAATAAATCTCCCTTTTCCGAGCGATGTCCAAATTTTTCCAAGGGTTTATAAAGCAGAGACAGTCTTGTAAACGGATCGGAGGAGAATTATGTTCTTCATGTTTCCTTCTCTTCCTGCTTTTATTTGGGGCAACGTGACCTCCTTAGCTATTTTGTTGAATGTTACATCATTCCTTCACAGACATCCTCATCTTTCACCGCTTCTGTTTTACTACATGTGCAAGAGGTGATCTGTCCATAGACTTGAGTGCAGACCATTAAGGACCTATAAATTTGCTGTATTTGAGTAATATTTCCTTGGTTTCAGTGTCAACGTGGTGCACGGTCGCCTTCCGCGATGTTTTAATCCAGACAGGTTCCCAGCACCTCCTAAATCTATAGGGTCTTTTCTGGCTCCAAACTTGTCCTATCTCCTCCCCCCCATTTAGGGTTTTCTTCAGCCTCTTCCACTGACACCCTATTCTGAGCAGCATGTATGGTGCTGACTCCAGCTGAAGGCAGGGTGGAGATGTACTTTTACATATGTAAATGTGGGCTCTAAGAAGGGGAGGATGCAGGGTGAAAGGTGATGGTCATGGTTGAGTGCTTTAGGAAGTAGAGGGATCATTACACGGGGGGTCTCCATTCAACAAACACCTACCACAAACAAATCACAGGGGCAGGGACGGCAACCCTGCCCCCCTCGCTCCATCAGACCCTCTCATTCACCCTCCTGCAGCTGAGGCGGGCAGAAAATTAAAAAAGGATTCCAGCAACTTGAGTGTGGATATCTTAGCGTCTGATGCCCCCTTGAGAATGATGGATGACTCTGAGCAGTTGGTGGGACCTTGATATGAACTCGCTCCCGACTATTTCAGATCATGTGTTTCTCCCATTAAGGGAAATCCAGTGTGAAAACAGTGGTCGGGTCTGGAAAGTTTAACTGTGATTGTTTATAAATGTGACTTGGCCAAGTCTTAAGCCTCTGGAAGTCTGCAGCACACGACACCCTAGCTGACTATAACTCAGTGGACATCAGCCTCGGTGTCAAACAGGGTGACTGCATCTAAGTCAACCACAGAACAGTAAGAGTGTAAAGTAAACAGACACTTATCTGGTCTATCTGGTGATCTGGTTCTTATCTCTCATGATATGAAACTGTACATGTGCAGTGAGAGGTGCACGTGGCCGCAGCACATGCACTTAAGATGCACATGCACCGTGTGATAGGCCGCACCTGGTTCTCCCACTCTCGCAAATTGATCTGTGATGTGATGATGGATCAATAAAAACAACAATACCAATTATGGCACAATGGTTTTAAAGGTTAAAAAGGAAGGTATTGATTCACATGGATTGCAAATGACATTAGTTGCTCAGCTGTATACACGGCTCCACCGTGGTGAGAGGGGAGGCACAATGGGGAGAGCAACAGTGTAATTTAAAAGCATTTGACTGTCAACACATACACCGAGAAGCAAGACGTAACCTTCACTTTAATGGTAATTTTAAACATTCGCATGCTGCAGTATGTTTTCCTTTCTCTGTCCGGCTATGGATTCAGTTTCTGGTTTCCCAGCCCTGTTTAGGCACAGACCAAAAGGATTCACTGGAAATCAAAAAATATATTATCTTAGACTAGGCCTGAAGACATGATGCTGCAACAGCAAATACTTATTTAACTAACGTATATATAGTTTAGTATATGTTAACTTCGGCTATGGTTCAGGAGGTAGCTAGGAGAGCAAAAAAGGAAACTCCTTGTCAAAAGGAAACTCCTTGTCACTGTGACATTGTGATTCATACCACAACACATCTGCATGTAACCCATCACCAAAGTGAACAGTGGGCAGCTTTGAATGGGGATGGTGCCATGCTCAGTGGACCTCAGTGGTAACCTGGCAGTTGGTGGATTCAAACTTGACCCAATGTCCAGTGTCTTAACCACTAGGGCACCACTGCCCCCAATTGGTGGCTTTTAAATTAAAAGCCCAGTCGTGGGCAAGTCAAATGGACAGCATAGAAGCTATCCTGAGTTTGCATTGGTGCAAAAAAGAAGCCTAACTGAAGAATCCCCTCATCTTGTATACACAGCAATGTGCCATTGTAAACTGTTATTTGGACAGAGAATAATAAATACGTGCAGTATATCACCTGCAAAAGATCCCATTTTCTCCAATATTACATGGGAACACACTTGTTGACCATGTCAAATCAGGCTTTTGTCTTACAGCTACTGCTAAGGACAAGTGCAATAACCTACTATTACATTACTATATGATGCAACACCGCCATTGTTTGCAGGTTACCCACGCTGAGGTCGACTTGGATCCCTGTGTTTACAGCAACTCGCTGGTCGCGCAAGACGACGGACGACTGCATTCTCAAACACCAATTAAAGTTATCAAAGGAAACGACCTACATTTTATGGAATGTCAAAACAGTGTCTGTTCACAACGCACGTCCACTTCGGTCGGGCTTTGTTGTTGTAGCGCAGTGGAAAAAAACAGAGAGGCAGGGAGAAGAGTGAAGCCATGCAGACGGCTTCGACTGCAGCGTATCTGCAGTCATACCAGTGGCGAATGGAAACATGTGCTCTACATGTGTGTGCGTTTGTCATGTCACTGTGTAATCAGGAAGAGAGAGGCAGACACAGAGAGACATGGGCAGCTCCTCACCAGAGAGCCAGCAGGCCCCGGAGTGGTGGACTATCTCTCTGCTCAGGGAGCCTGAGAGTGTTGGATCCATTAGTGTCTGCTCTATCTGATTTACAGGTTGTCCTCTCTTATCTGATAATGGTTCAGGCTCCTTGAATATTTAAAGAATGGTTGTCAGATACCTGCCCAACAAGCCTAACAAGACCGATGGAAAGTACGGCGGGATGAGCGAGACGGAGGCTAGGACAGAATCACAAAAGCAAGTATCTGTCGTGGCCGTTAAGGCGTTTTGTCTTTGGCCTCAGTGCATTTGCCAACAGGATGTTAATCTGAGCGACACTCATCATGAGAAATTATGGCAGAAGTGTGGGTTTTGCAAACATAATAGTTTCACTTCCCCATTTGTCAACTGGAAGTAGGTCACCATTAGTCCAAGGTGTTGGGAATGTTCATCTTCAATATTTACAGCTTCTTTCTGGCACCCATCTGAACCTGAACCCTCTCAGTGGTCCTGGCATTAATCAGCTTTAGTGAACCAGTATATCACACAGTGACCAGTATCTTTGTTTATTCGTTTTAAAAGGGCCATAAATAACTGCTGTCTTATCTGGAGGAGATGGATGTAGAGCCTGATTAAGAGTATGATTAAAACAAACTTGCAGCTGAGATTGTGCCTCAGAAATATGAAGTAGAGACATTGCCTGAGGTTTAGAAATTATAAAAGAATTTAAACAGCTATTTCCCACCAAACCCTACAAGGAAATTGTCATTTGCAGTTAAACAACGGCCTCGGGCTTTCGGGCCACATTCACCAGCAGATCCTGCGGAGATGTTCTCTCCAAAGATACATTCAATTGGTTGAAAAATCTGCAGTGGGTCAATGCAGTGTCTGTCCACTCTGCATCCATTGGACGCGGATCAGGTTTCTCTTTTAGCCCCGAACAGTCAGCTCTGGCCTGCTGTGCATTATGTCACACTTGTGTTGACATTATAGTTGTTGTATCTTATTGGCCACAATTTTAACAAGGTGCCCTGTTGTAATATGTAACCTCTGGGTTTTTTTTTTACTAAATATCCTATCATTTCTCTCCCTGCTTTTATGTTGAGGCAAACCAGGAGCCATATTTAATAATAAATTGATAGATAGATAGAACTTTATTGGTCCTTTGGGAGTATCATTCAGGAATTTATGGAAAATTAAACTCCTTAGAGTAGGATTTTAACTTTCCAAACCAGGAGCCATATTTGATATTCTTCCCTTTTTATTCCTAGGCAAACATTGCTCTGGTTATGGACCATTACTTTTAGTGGTTGAAAAAAGAAAAAGTGTAACCCAATAGTTTATAACAGTCTTTCAACACACCCAGCAGCGGACCAATCAGCCAGTGTCTACAGTTCGCCTTGTTTGCCCGTCCTCATGGTAGTTTATTAAAATAGGTCAACAATGAAAGTAGACGGCCAAGAGGCTGACCGTGAGATTAGTTCAGATCACAGTAATGCAGCTCTAATGACCCTGAGCTAATGTCTAGGGTCATAGATTTGAGGTGTTTGACACCTTTGTTTGCTTTGTCTGCTTAACAAGGAAATAGTGCAGACAATAAGGACAATAGTAAGACTGGTTCAGATGTTAATCTGGAGACAGTGTTTACTTTTTTATCTTGCTGTTGGGTTAACTGTTTTGACTATGCAGAGATCTTATTGGAATTGTGCATCTTGTTTTTACTCCGAAGTTACTCTTTTTTGATACCCTCACATTTAATTTCCATATCTTGGCATATTTAATAAAACATAACCTTTTTTTTTTTTTAATTCTACACTGGCATTAGTTGGTCATTGAATACTGAGGTGTTAGATGCCTTCACGTGTTACTTAGTGACTCATGAGCAAACAGCTGGATTTGCACCGAGGCCTTCCAGGCCCTCCACCATCAACATTATATTCCAATTTAATAATATTTTGTGCTCCTTTCAGTAAAGTTGTATTTTAGGTTGAAGTCTCAGTCTGGAGAACATTGTGGAACTGTCCAAATATTTATAGTCTGGTCTTTGTAAAATCTGCCTCTGGGTTTTAGAGTTTACAGTGAATTTATACAAGCTCACCCCTGTTCAACCTCAAATATCAAATATGTGAACTACGGTCGTCCACGGCCTTTCAGAACGTGATCGATATTTTAATGACAGCTGTTATGACATCTCTGGTTTTTCCCCATTGTCCACTTCACTTCAATTGTGCCGCGTTGGCTTTTTATAAATGGCCATTGACCAGTATTAAATCTCGCTGCTGCTATGCTGTTTTAGTGGACCAGATACAATACATCCCTGTCTCGGGACAAGTGCTGCGAGCGGGACATCCCGTCACAGGCGAGGGATGGATGTAATTAATCTAGCACAATATTGACTCCTGACTCCCTATCCCTCGGCCCCCCCGCTATAGCTGTCCTCTCTTAATGTTTAATGCAGTGATCAATCCAGCCCAATGCACACTGTTACTGAAAGGATATAATGAGCTTACACTGGCAGCCAGGGGATCCTGCCCCGCGTACTGGCCGTGCTTACTGGTTCCTGTGTTAATTTCCTTCATGTGTGCATGAGTTAGCAAAACTCGCCTCATCACGGGGAGTAAATGCACGGACAAGCAGGCGCACCTCCCTGGATATTATCAGTGTATATGCCACATAGACAGTTCTCCCTGCTCCCCACGTTAGACCCCACTTTACATCCCTTTTAAACGCGGCCCCTGATGGAGATCTCAAATCTGACGCTCCGTAGCTGGTCTGACCCTCTCTTACCCCCTGTCCTCCCCCCATATCAGCTCCCTTGTTGATTTATCTGTACTTTATCGGTATCAAGTCATCTATCACCCCCTTCTCTGCCTCTTCCCTCGTCTCTTCAGGATCAGCGAGGATCGATTCGGCCATATGCTGGCTCTCACTCACTCTCACTCCACACACCTACAACCCTGTGTCAGCAGGTTACTCTTGGCCAACCTCTTCCGCTGTGTTGAGTTCTAAAGAGGAACTAGTTGGCGTAACGTCTTTTCGCAGCTGCGTCTGAGACTGTTTAGAGGCACAAGGCACAAGCAATATGAGATGAATCAAAACCATGGTTTCAATATAATGACAAGTGAGAGAGTAACTCAAGAATCTTAAAGGGGAGATTTGTTGGGTTATTATTATACTTATTTTTGTTACAATCTAATTGACTGACTTTAGTTTTGTGCTCTTATTGTTTTTTCGTTTTCGTTTTTTTTAAGTACCTGCCTATCTCACCTACAAACTGACCCACCCACCCACACACCAATCCATCAATCCACTCACTATCATTCCACGAGTTTTAAGTCAATGACCAGAATAGAATTTAATTAGATATAAAGTGCTTGATAGAGGCTTAACTAAAGGGAATGATTGTTGAATCCCACTGCTGTTGTAATTTCCGAGGATGGGAAATCCTAACTTGACCTTATACCTGCCATTTGTGACACACACACACACACACACATTGTCAGTATATTCTTACTAGTCATTAAGTTTAACTACTCTTTTTTTCTTATAGTCTTGCCCCTCGTTTTTTTCCCTCCGTCTGTTTGCCCCTAAGTCTCCACTTGCTGTTTCGGAAGAGAAAACATTCCAGCTGCTGAAAGCCCAGCCAATTTTTGTTACAATCTAATTGACTGACTTTAGTTTTGTGCTCTTATTGTTTTTTCGTTTTCGTTTTTTTTAAGTACCTGCCTATCTCACCTACAAACTGACCCACCCACCCACACACCAATCCATCAATCCACTCACTATCATTCCACGAGTTTTAAGTCAATGACCAGAATAGAATTTAATTAGATATAAAGTGCTTCATAGAGGCTTAACTAAAGGGAATGATTGTTGAATCCCACTGCTGTTGTAATTTCCGAGGATGAGAAATCCTAACTTGACCTTATACCTGCCATTTGTGACACACACACACACACACACATTGTCAGTATATTCTTACTAGTCATTAAGTTTAACTACTCTTTTTTTCTTATAGTCTTGCCCCTCGTTTTTTTCCCTCCGTCTGTTTGCCCCTAAGTCTCCACTTGCTGTTTCGGAAGAGAAAACATTCCAGCTGCTGAAAGCCCAGCCACCTCCCTGGAGTAAACGCACACACACACACACACTTACTACAGGCATTAAAAATGCACAGACACACATACGATCATCACAAGGATGCAAGAGCTTCCTCGTGCTCACAGCTCTCCTTGAAGTTCTCTTTGTAATAACACACGGTCTCCTTCATTCACTGAGTTGTGGGGCTGACTCTCAGAGCTGCGATGCCTGGCTCAAATCCCGGCAGGGACATTGCTGTTGTGAACTAACATGGAGAAGTTCAACTACCACTCCCCAACTGGAAACTTTTAGTGCTTTGTGACGCTGCACAATTGGCTCTTAATAAATGGTTTTGAGTTTTGCATGTATTTGATTGGCTAACGCCTATGTATCAGGTTCAATTAACGGACTTGAGATGACAACAAAATTTCTGAGGCATGGATCAGATAATTGAAATTAGAATCAGGTGATGGCCGTGTACAGCTAAAAAAATGGGCCTGTAACACAACAATCAACACACAGACCCCCCACTCTGTCTGTACATGTCATGAATGAAAAGCCCACTCCCCTGTGCTGGATGTGCTGCCTCAGCCCCAGTCTTTCACAACTGACTCATTCATAAAAGTGCGGGGCTGCAGTTGGACGGAGTGTGTTTGTGCGGAACGGGCCAAGTGTGTTTATGTGTCCACACGATTAAGTGGACGAGAGGTTGGGGAGAAATACACTGTTCTAGTCAGAAGGAAAAACAAAACACACAACCCTCTGAGGTTGTTTTTATGCCTCCTTGGAGGGAGAGACGTGCCGTTACCCCTATATATTTGTCAAGCACCTGGGCGATTTATTTACATTTTTTTATTAGCTTGCTTTGTTGCTTAGCTTCTGTATTTTGGGAAAATTAAGCACACGGGGTTATATGTACCTTGGTTGTTTTTTTTTTTTGTGCAACTTGATTTACCCATCACCCCATGCTCCCAAAAAAAGGGGGCCAGATTGGGCGATCAGTAGAGCTTGAGAAAAACAAGGCAAACAAGAGGAAGGCTGTGAATTCATGACAAAGGGGAAACGCAGAGAAAAAGAATCTGGATTCATTAGAGAAATTGCTGGGAACTTTTCATGGTTTCTCGAAAATCCTGAAATTTTATTGTGTTTTTTAACAGAATAACAAATTACCATACTATTGTATTTTAGAAGTGGGAATCCAAACCTTCTGACAAAGGACAGGGTAAATTTTCCAAGTTCCCTCAACTCCCCTCCTATCTCACCTCTCCACCATTTCTCCGAGTCTCTCTCTGTCTTTGTCTTTCTTTTTTTTTTCCTCACTCGGTTTTTCTCGCTCCGTGAAAACACTGTCACAGATCTATAGCCACAACTTCCTATATAATTACTTCTAAGCACCAAACTAAACAATCATCCCACACAGGCCTGAAATCGCTGGATTAATCCACATCTTGGAACATTCAGTATGTGTGTGTGTGTGTGTTTGCAGAGAAATGAGAGAGAAAAAGTTTGGAGAAAAGGGAAAGGGGGGAGGGGGTGCAGAGTCTTAGTTCGTACAGACACAGGAAAGGAAGGAGGAGTTTGGAGTATCCACAAGGATGGAGGGGTGGGGGGGATCTGCACTACTGTAGGGCTTTTTTTATGAATGAAGGCTTAAGGAGAGGGAGAGAGAGAGCAGCCGAGGACTGAAGAGGGAGAGGAGGGTGGGGGGTGGGCTGTACTTCCTCTTACGTACACAGAAGGAAAATTTATGAATGGGTCACATCGCTGGAGCTGCTCTAAGAGTAAACAACATAGTTGGACAAAGGAGAACGCGCTCTCGGGGCTGGCTCTGCCTCGTCGGCTGTTCTGACCACGGCCTTTTAGAGTTCTTTCCGAGCACCGGGAGTGAAGCAGCAACATGTTCTCTAAGCATTTTTAATTAGGTATGTGCATTATAAATTTGAGTGACACCTCCATGTGTTTCTTCCCCACAGGCAGTAGACTAACAAAAGGAATCTGTCTGGCAGCCCAGCGTCGGGCTATGATAACCCCTGAAGGCGCTGTCAGCACAGCAAAACAGACATTAATCCTCATCTCTTAAAGAGATAAAAATCACATCCTCCTTTCACAAAAAAAGACTAATCGTTATACTTCAACAGAGAAGTCAAATACTAGATTCTACTATCAATACTAGATGTCTCTATTAACTTCCACATTACACGCACAGGTCACCAAGTACGTAAAAGTTGCGTGTTTGTATAACCTCCCCTGAACGGAGGCTTTCAGACAGAGCGCGCTTGTTAGCTGCGAACCAAAGGAGATTGAACCAGATGAGATAGATTTTCCAGATGTGCAGGTATTGCACAATCCCCTCTCTGCTTCTTCCTCTTCCCTAACATTCCAACATGTCCCCTTGTTTTTCTGTGTCTTCTATTTTTTCGCCACCCCGGTGGCTCCCTCTCTCTGTCTCGGCGCCCTCTACGGACACCGCACCCAAGCAGGTAACAACCTGACTCAGTAAACAGCAATGTTTAATTTTAACATGCTGCCATCTCCAATGAAAGCCTCAATTATATTTATGTTCACCCTGGATTATGGGGTTTCCTTTATTTCTTTTTGTTAGTTTCCAAAGCAGGTGAGTCACCTGTTTTTTTTCTAAAAGTGAACCAGACGGCCTCGAGGGCTGTTTGTGAAGGCATAAGCTCCTTATTGTGCTTTTCACCAACCTGTTTACAATGAAAATATTTAAAGTCAGTTGTCGATTTCAAGTTTCCATCAATCAGCACTGAACAAAGATGTTCCCAGCAGTGTCTCTGCCTATTGACTGAAACCAGCAGGGAAACTGTGGAGTCTGGAGCATTTTGCCACTTATAAGTGAGCTGCCCATCAAACCCAAGACCCCGGTGACCCTGCAAATCATACCCAGGTCCACCGTTAGCCCAGCCATGACAGCTGATTGGCTGACAGGCCAGAGGGTTAAGTAGACATGACCTCGAAGCGCCCCAGGGTTCATCTGCACTTCCTCCTGCACATTGTTGACCCACAGACGGTGACAATGTTGCACAGGGCATGTGTCACAGAGAGGGTGACCGGTGGGGGCTTCGAGCTGGTTAAAATCACATGATGTTTACAGACGTATGACACATGGCCTTTCAGTGACGGGAAGTTGCTTTGAGATGGACTGAAACCTGTCAATTTTACTTTCAGAGCAAGATTGTTCCAGAGTATTCCGAGTTCTGCTAAAGCAGGCCTGGGCAATTATTTTGACTCGTGGGTCAAATTTGAATCAAGGGACAGGATCAGAAACATTGAGTATTTCCCTGAACTAAGATGAATGATGAGTAAAGTAAAAATAAAGGCAAAATGCTTTAAGCCTCCTTAGACCATCTATTTGGGAAATGCTGGCTTTGCAGGGAAAAGGTAGAAGGATAACAATAATATAATTTAAAAGTTTCATTTGGACAAGTCTGGCGGGCCGGATTATAACCCCAAATGGGCCGCATCCAGCCCCCGGGCCTCAGTTTGCCCAGATCTGTGCTAAAGTAACCCAGGCTCCGTCAATGACAGAGATAGAGAATTCAGCAACGCAATAAGTGAGACTAAAAAAAGCTGTTTGTGGAGCGACACATGTTCCCACCCAGATCCTGACCAGCTATTGTTGACGAGCACCGCACAAAAGGGAAACTTATTCAAATAGTCTGCTCAGTTGTGCAGCCCAGGAATTTGCTTTTCCATTTTACACCTTCCGATCGGCACAAAGGCTCGACTTTGATCCTGGTTCCTGAATAATTCCTGTACTGGTTTCCTGGGCTGAGTCCATTCAGCTCTTCAAACGCATGCAAACGGCCAATAGCTGCACATAATACCGGCATCCAAATTCACCCCATGGCCGCCTGGTCTGGCCTTGTGTTTTACACACTGCTTTGTTTGTTTACTGTAACATCATCATAGTATTTACTTCTCAATGCTCTGGTCTCACTGCAAAATCTGACCACTGCTTTCACACATCCTCCGGCCGGAGCTGTCCAAGCACAGCATCTGACCAAATCTGTAATTTGGCTAAGACTTGGACTCTGTGCACATGTTCCAACCTAAAGCGCAGTGACTTTTCTCAAAATCATTGAAGAGAATCAGATTTTTGGCAGATGGGAACACGACACACATTATCTTTTACATCAACACAAGTACTGACAGGGCATGTGGAAAAGTACTCACAGTTCTCAGAATGGAAATCAGGAACAAACTGCTCGTCACTGTCCGGAACCTGAGCTGTAATGAGAAGACAGAAATTATTAATCAATTCTTTGCTAAGCAAGTAGGCAGCCCTACCATCAGAATACTGGGTGAGTTTCTAAAACTTATTTTCTGACGGTTTAAGACCGATTCTACTTCCCAAGTGGACTCTGGTCAATGTGTATTTTGATGTAGAATTCGAGTCTTATCCATGATCCCTTGATCAACCTCCAGACGCTTAAGATATTTCTCCCTTATCCCGAATGCATTAACCAAACTAATCTCCTTCTGCATTAGTCACACGTAAGCAGAGACAGAGAATAACTGCACGGGTATTTTTGGACAGTACACAGAGTTCAGTTCACGTCTGAATAGAGTCAATCTGATACTCGTACAGTTAAAATTAACAGTGAAGCAAATGGCCAAAGAAATAAAATGAAAGGTCACATTCAGTTTACAGTTAGAGGAGTCAATACCTTGACATCGTGTATGTGAGTGATATTGCGATTGGATCTACAATTACTGGCAGTGGTGTATGATTTCACTGACGCCCGTACGGCAAACGCCCATAGTTAAAAGTCATTGAGGATTTCACTGGAAAAGTAGAGCTGCTCAAGGCCGAGGCAAGGTGCTGCACAGAGACCAAAACTTAAGCAGATGCAGACAATTCTCCAATGTCTTTGTCGTTGCTACGGGCTAGGGAAATGGTCCGACTCCACGTAGGAGTTGAGAAGGTCATTCATCCAAATAACAGCATGATCTCAGTGGCATTACCTATCTGGTATTTTTTTTTTTTTTTTTTACTTCTGATTAAATGACAAACACAGAGCAGAACCCTTGGCTATCATCTTTTAATCAGGCTTAGCTCCAGGTGCACAGATTTCCAGGTTGTAAAAAGTCAGACTTGCGTCATGGTACCAGTTGGAAATAATGTGATGACCATCATTAAATGTTGCAAAAAGAAATCAGAGGCATAATGACCTACAAAATGGCACCGCAGTCTGTGTAACCAAAGACCTACATGCGAGAAAGAAGAGAAAACATCTACATTCAGTCACACTGTTCTCAGTTATTGCGACAGTTTTCAGTAAAATACACGCAACAGAGAAGGCAAAACCCAAAGAAAGAAAGACAGTGAAAGGGAAGGATTGACGGCAAAAAGAGGAAGTAAAATTCATATCCACTTTATTTGTCGTCACACTTGTCCTTCCTGTGCAGAGGAAACCAGATGAGGACGTTTTGGGGGCATGTTCAGATAAAAGACATTGATCTCTTATATAATACCACATCCTGTAGCTTTCTATACCATAATAATATTCCCCACTATTTAACATTTCAGCCTTTGAGCCTAGGGGCAGGGATAAAATGTCCGTTTGAGACAGAGCAGAGCCCACTGATCAGCTGAGCAGATCCAACAATCAATCACTTCAACTAGTTTCAGCGTGTCTAAAATGAATCACCCTCAACCCCGTATAGACAAAAGGATGCTCGGCATCAGACTGTCGCACGGCCCATATACTATAGTGTGTGCGCGCAGGCTTCCATGTGCATCTGATTTATGTCCAGGAAACCCTCGTAAGGGGCTCTGAGATGCAAGACAGCACAAGAAGGAAAGTGTTTATACGAGCATGTCCTCCTCAATGTTTCTAGACACCTTGAATTACTTTTTTTTTTTTTTTCTCCACTCAGCAGGAGATCCTGGGCGGCGCTAAGCAGCTTCAGTCATATAAACCCAAAGGCCAAAATAAGACAAGATGTGACAAGCTGTGGTGAACTCTTACCATTCAGCTCCTCACCTTTTATTCTCTCACTAGCGTCTGCTCTGCTTTGAAAAAAAGAAGGAAGAAGAAAAAAAAAAATCTCCCTACAGCTAACCAGCTTTTACAATCTGGTGAATCCCTCACAACTGCAATCAGTCATGAAGGTCTTTAATTAATGCAACAGGAAAGCAGAGGTCTAAGCCAGGGAAGCTGAAAACAAGCCAGTACTTAGAGTCAAATCACACTTTGATAAAGTTACACTTCCATCTTTCTGTCGTGCCCTGTTTTCCCATGTTCTTTGTGAGTCAACAGCAAGCAGATGGCCAGACAGATTGTCTGTACATATGCTGGATGAAAATAACAATTATAAAAAATAATCATTTTTTTATCGCAACTTAAAAAAACGTCACAATTAATTCAAATGAACTATTGAAAAGTTAAAAAAAAAATGTTCTAAAAGGAGACCAACTTACATAAATGTTAGACACTCCAACCAACTGATGTAACAAAAAAAACTCAACTGCTAAAATCATTCCATTTCGACCTTGTTGCATGGACTAACCCATATATGGTGGCCTTTGTTGCCAAATCTGTAAATAGAAAAGTTTCTACTTTGAAGTGACACCCATTGTTACAGTTTTATTGGGTCTGGCTCTTGTTTTTGTCTGTGAGAGACGTCGGTGTGAAGTAAACCAGCCAGACCAGCCGTTTTTTTTTTTTTTTTTTTTTTTTTTTTTTGACGCCGCATTTGAAAAGGCGAGAAAGCTAACTCACAATGCTGTCCTGCTCCTCATAAACAGTGGTTTGGCCAAGCAGCTGGTTCTACTGAAAGATGGTACCGGTCGTTGGACAAACAGCTCGTTCTTTTGGATCGCTGCATTAATCCCGCTACAACTGGAGGGCTCATATTGAATATCAGTGGAGTCAGGGTCAGAAGATCACATTTGGGAGTTGCAGTTGAGCACTATCGTGTGATCCGTGGGGTGAGCTCTGTCTGCATTGTTAGTATTAATATCCTGACTTTAATGAGAAGGCCAACACAAAAAGTGGCTTCAAGTAAAATTAGTTCAAGCGTAGAACTGGAAGGTTCAGCAACCGATAGGGGCTTTTGAGTCACACTGGGGTGCAAATTAGCTCACACCTTATATTTTACCAGCGGAACCATTTCAACAAAGATTAAATAAAAATATATAGCTGATGAAAACAGTGAAACATCGCCCGTTGTAGCAAAGTCTGTCGCCGTTTAGTTAAAAATCAATAACAGTAACTTAAGAAAAATGTTCTCTTACAGCAGTTGAATAAAACGGCCTGGTTGAGCCTCAACTGCTGCTTAATATAAATGTGCGTGTAAACGTACGGTCACTGGCTGCAGCTCACCACTTCCATAATTGACTTGTTGTCTACCGTGCATGACTCAGAGCCATTACTGAAGCTCACTGTTACAGTTTTATGGCGATGTTGGCACATTTACATTGTGAGAGATAATCATAAAGGTCGTCAGGAGCCATAACAACACAGCAACGCCTTCACTGTACAACACCCATGCACACTGACCACTGTACAAGGCCGGTTAGGACAACAAACACCTAAAAAATAATAAGGTTTTCCTTCCAAACTTTTAAGTAAATAAATAAAAACTTTGCAAAAGTTTGAGAAACTATCACCTTAGGTTAAAATGTTTTGCAAATTATTATACTCACATATATAGAAACAAAGTGAAATAACACAATCAGCCACCAATAAGACACTCTTTTGAGTAGCTGAGAACTTTCTATGCGATAGGTGCATTTGAATGAAACAATGACAAACTTAAATTCCCTTTAAAGCTCCACTTCAAAGTGACCAACATGACAAACCTCACACCTCCTGGTGCAGTCTTCAATTTAACGGCCGCACTCCCACAGCCACGGGGCCCCAGGTTAACACACTAAAAAAAAGGGGCATTAGAACTCACAACTTCTGCTGCCCTCCCCCAGCCCCCGCTCTAATCACTCCATCAAGACTCACGTCATCAATGCACTTATCAAGCCTCGAAACCGACAATTGCCCGTGACAGGACCTCCCTTTATTGCCGTGTGGCTTTGAGTGACACAAGCCAAACAGCCAGTTTGTTTGCGTTGGCTGGTGGCAAGCAGAGACGCGACATGCCAACATGGCCAAAATAGGACATGCAAAAAGTTAATAACGTCTGGACTGTGTTTTCCAGAGCTCCCACCACAGTAATAAGGCCTAAAAGTGAGAGAGTTGCATCAGAAAGTCCAGTATGTTCTGCGCAAAACCAGAAACTCACAAATCAACGTTGTGATCATAGCGTTCACAGCAACACAGTCACCAGAATCAGTTGAAAACTTCAATATCTCAGCGGCTGTCAAACAGATAAAAAAAAGCATCTTACCTTCTGTGAGCCATGTCTCTTGGAGTTGGCTTAAATCCTGGAAGAGGTCTGAGGAAAGAGAAAAACTCACATAATCAATACACTGCATCATGGCATTGGTGAAACAAGTCAAATGAGGCAAAAAAAAACAAAAACTCATCCTTTACCTTCAGAGTCCTGAGGGGGTAATTCTGTGTCCATGTATTTCCTTTTTGCTGCCATCAACAGTCTATTTAGGGGCCCATTTCCTAGCGTCTTCTGTCAAACCCAGAGATGTTAAGAGACCAGTTAGTATCACCGTCCAGTTGGACATTTTTAACATGTCAATAAAACAACAGAAAGGTGCCTGATTTCTTTAATATCCTGAGAAAAAAAAACTCCAAAACACTGTATAACCCAAACTTTGACTGGCTGAGTTTCTGTGTTAATGTGAATATGTATTGGTTTGTAGTTGGGAAGTGAAGCGTACAGCAGTGATAGGAGAACATCAACCTCCTCTTCTGAGACAACAACACATTTCTCAGCTGTGGAGACAATCTTTGGAGACAGAGCGAGGAAGAAAAAAAAACGCACTGTTTTTGCGCCTGAACCAAAGTGACCGTTTGGCACAGACTGACGCGCTGACTGCGCAGACGGCATTCTCCACCGAGTGGGTGAAAAAAAAAAAAAAAGAACTCGCTTTTAGACATTACCGAACAACAAACTGTCTAAGACTTCGTGTCGCTTTTACGCGCACGGAGGAATCGTTTCCCATTGCGCTCCCGCTGCAGCTTCAGCGCGAGGTAAAGCGAGAGAAAGAGGGGAGAAAAGTCGCGTTCGCAAGAGAGATAAAAAAACCCCAGCAGTCGAGACGGGGGAACAACACGTTAGGGTCAAATGCATTGAAAGTAAGAAGAGAGTCGATCCATACGTACGTTTGCTAAAGTGTAAGGCACTTGCTGGTCCAAATATCCATCCATCTTATAATCCGTCCGTTAACCGTTTGTGGTCATTTAGGCAGAGTGGAGTGAGATCCACGCAGCCGTGCTCGCAGAGGAGGGAGCTGCTGCTGCCGCCGCTGCTTGTGAATGGAGCTGCGTGGAGGCTGCATGCATAATGAGCTCCATTCACAAAAAAGGCCGAGGGGAAGTGATGGCGAGTGATTACCCAGCGGGCTGCTGCCCTCCTCACAAATCTCTTTTTGTGCGTGTGCATGTGTCTGTGTGTGTGTGTGTGTGTGGGAGAGAGAGAAGTTTAACATTTGAGATTTTTGCAGCGATTTTTTTTGCAGTTGAAAAAAGTTTAGCACAACTTTTGCTGAGCTCCTCACTGGTTGTTCTGTGAATGAGTGTGTTTTTTTTAAATTCACATTGTCTTTGTACGAATACCTGCAATAATACTTAAATAGTCACTATTACCTGTTGTTACTTGCAACTGTAATCTGCCGGTGCCTAAGATTATGGGGTTTTTTTTGTAAGGCTTTGTAATGTTTCACATCGCTTCGCCACTTGAACGTGGGAGAAATGTTGCAAATGTTAAAAGTGGTTACTCTAGCTATCTGTTTGGTATTACTTCTGGTGACAACTAAACCTTCA
Organism: Paraplagusia blochii; assembly: GCA_016785265.1. Classification (NCBI taxonomy): domain Eukaryota; kingdom Metazoa; phylum Chordata; class Actinopteri; order Pleuronectiformes; family Cynoglossidae; genus Paraplagusia; species Paraplagusia blochii. The sequence continues at coordinate 6,287 of JAFBJS010055155.1, read as the reverse complement.
GCACTACCTCCCTAACAGTTTTACAACATAGTTTTTGCCAGTGGCGGGCCGAGGTCATAGTTTTGTGATGTCAAATAAATATTAAGCTGGCCTAGGTAGGGCCACCTGGAAGGCCCTGACATGGCAATCTCGTGAGATGATTGGTCTGAGCGCTGCCAACTGAACGGGCAGTGTCCAATCACTTACAGCAGGCAGAGCCCTCACTTTGGATTCTGAAGGCTCTGGCAGATTTTATGGAACCTGACAACACTAGATAGCTGAATTATGACATTTAAACAACTTTTTAAATGTAAAAACTCTTTTCATAGTAATAATGATAGAAAAAATAATATTTTATGTAAGATATTTATAAATTAATGTGTTTTTCTGTATGTTTAGGCCAGCAGAGAAGGATCTATTTCTTTGTACCTCCTGAGGTACCATGACTATAAAGGACTATTCTGTTCTTCTATCCTATTTTTTTCCAAATGTTGACTTTATTAATGGTACACACAAAATCCCTGGTTTGATCCTAGTTTTGTGTAAATCAAATATTTCAACACAATTTTGATATATTGGGCACAGGTTGGAAGAGTGGGGAGGTGCTGCACTGCAACAAAATTCAGATTTTCACTCAAATGAAGTATTGTTTTCCACTTCTGAGCCATAGGGACAGTAGGAAGTGCTCAAGGCAAAGTAAACTCTTTGCCATTGTGACATTGTGATCCACACAACCAAAAGTAGTGTAAAATACCAGTTAGAACCATTGCATAAGCCCATCAGTGGGGACGTTGCCATGCTCAGTGGACCTCAGTGGTAACCTTGCAGCTAGTGGATTCTAACTTGGAACCCTCCAGACTCAGGTCCAGTTCCTTGACTATTACACCACCACTGTGCCTGTTATAAAAGGGTTTGGGGCTTGATTCCCAGTATCACTGATGCAGGCAGACTGGGCCACCAGTTGTCAGTTTGATGGTTGTTGGTTTCTGTATGGCTCAGTGATGCACTCCTTTGTTCACGGCATCTTCTACCTACGAACACTAAGAAACACAGTCTGAGTTGGTGCATTTAGCCACGTTTGAGTTAATGGTATATTGTTGTTTGTCCAACCTCAGTTTGCTGTTTATTTTACTGCTTACCTTTGGCCCATCTTGGATATCTTTAAGCTGTCCTCTTCACGACTCAAAGTTGGTCAACAATTAGTAAATACAGCCTTAAGTCTGCTTTTCTGACTTTCATAATTCTAACTTATGTATTGATATACATAATATATTTGTAAGTAAAATGGCAATCTTATCAATTCTGTCTAATGGACCAGGTATCAAACGTAACGCCCAGGGTCCAAAACCAGCTTGTAATCAGCTCACTTGATCAATTTTGTAAATACAAAATATCTAATTTACTTTTGGAAGCATGGAAACAAAGCTTTAAAAAAACAGAATAGATGAAGAATAAATAGAATGCTTCGACTGACAGCACAATTGTTAAGAAAGAAAAAAAACAAAACAGTGAAAATACTTTAAAATCCAAATTTAAAATTTGCTAGAAATCGTGTGACCACTATGTGCAGTGAAAATGTCTTTTCTCAGTCATGATATAATACAATACTAGGTTGTAAATATTCCAGGGGAGTTGTGCAGCACATAAGAGGGCTGACTGTGAAAGTGTAACAGCCATTTTACCCCAGTTTGTTGGGCCGTGTGCCACGTCTGCCCAGATCACCATGCAGCCTCCGCTCTCTCTACAGGAACCAGTCCAGCAGTGAGACCGTGAGGAGAAACAGATGTTTGTATTTCACTACAGTCACTGCAGCACAATACATAACTTTTATCCTCCAATCGATATAAGTGACTTGTGCCGTCGGACAGAGTTCTTTCTCGAAGTGGAAGAACTTTTAAAAGCCCAGCTGTGCTGTCATATCTGTAACAGGCAAGAGTTTTTGAGAAACAACAGTGAGACTGGCTGCTCCAGCTTAGACCAGAGGAGCTCTCTGATTGGTGGATTCACTCTTTCAAGGGCTCAAATTTCTTGCCATTGTCCGCATGACTACACTGACTTATGAATGAAGTCTCGGTCCCCACAATGAGCCAATCACAGACCTGGTATTCTCTGTGCTTGCAACACTGGGTGGAGCGTTCGCCGCAGCAGCCAATGGCCTGCCTGCAGACTGTGGGCTTTTTATTCCGGATTTTCCAGTTGTTTTTCATTCACAAAAAAGAGGGAGAGGGAAAGTCAGAGGGAAAAAAAGTACTTCCATTCATAAAAACCTGCCCTGGCATGAAAACTCCGACATGTTGTTTCTCTTTTCCTGCCTGTACAAATTCAAAAGAACCTCAACGTTGTTTACCTCCTCCGTGTCTCCTGCTGTTTCACTAATGCTGCAGCGAACGCTGACACGTAGTGAAGGCAAAAAAAAATTGACACCAATCTCTTTAGGAACATGCCGTCCTGCATTCCTGTGGTCTTTAAGTCTACACCAGACAAAAACCACCAGAGTTAAAGTTGTCCATGAAGCCTTAGTACAATAGGAGCAACAAAGCTGTGAAGAGTTTGCTCTTTTTTGGTTTTCATTTTTTTTTGTTTGTTTGTTTGTTTCCTTTCCTTAAACTGCCTGTGTATTGCCACAGGGACAGTGAGCTTTTAAAGAAAAGAAAGCAGCAGACAGGAAACAGTGTGGTGAAGGGATCTGAACGTGGTTTCAGCCGCGATGGATATTCAGAGACTCCCCGTCCCCTCTCCTCTGCTGATATCTAGTTTACTCCCCATATCAGGTGATACTGTACATGTTATTTCCTGCTTAATGATATTTAGGGGCACATTTAGATGTACACACCGGGGGATAAATATTACATCAGCCCTGCTCTGCTCAGCTCTGTCAGCCCTGAGCTGCTTGATTCCCAGATATCACAAAGCAGGTCATTACATGAGTGAAGCAGTGGTTTGAACATATTTATCTGTTACAAAAGGTCAAGCAGTGGTTCACAGAGAAGCATTCAGGAGAATGGAGTAGTAAAAAACAAACAAACATAATGAAATAAAATCTAAAGTTTAAACTGGAAACATTAAATGAAACGGGGAATAACTGGACATTAAATGTCAGATTATTTTTCTGAAAACCTCTGATAGCAAGATGCCTGTAACCCTGCGTGTGTGTGTGTTTATTGACTGGAAAAACCTACACACACAACAGTACAGTAGTTCATTATAGGAATAAATGTAAAAACTGTACTGTAGCCTCTCAGTAAAGTGGGCCACCACCTGTGTTACTACACAAAATAGGAAAAAAATGGAGCCTAGATTGTAAAACACACCTAACTTGGTACCACTAAAATAAAAAATAGTCCAGTACTAAATGTGTACCTTATAAATTAAAAAATATATTACTACGTCCCTGGTGTCAAATGACAATACATTTGTTTTCTATAAAACTCCATTATCCTTTTAACAAAATACCCATCCATAGTTTTTCCTCCAATTATTTGTTTCCAGCTGGTGGTGGAGCAGTCTCACTGACCTCCACCCAAATCACTCCACACTGCACCAGGCCATTCCTGAAGATAGTGAGACCACTGAATGGTGTCAACCACCCTAACTGGGATAAGATGTTGCCCATGAGGTGAAGTCAGGAGCTCAGCCCCTATGACCGAGACATTGACTCTGGGCCAAAGCGTCATCCACCCATCCATCTATCCTTCCATCCACCCATCCATCCATCCATCCTTCCATCCATCAATACATCCATTTTCTCCTGTATATGTTACAAGGTCACAGGGGCAGCAGTCTCCAAGACCGCCACCCAAATTTTAATACCCTTCTTCCTGCAGGTGGTGAGCCTATTATAGAACAGAATGTTGTAACAAAATAAATCAAGTTTAAGTTAAATTTAATCATTTGATTTTCAAGAAAAAGACAGAAGTTGAGCTTCTCCTTTTATGATATAGATAAAAATAATCAAAAGAGCTGATTAATGAATTCTGCTGTGGTCATTTTGCAATGAGCTCATATTAATTCCACAGATAGACTCATGACTTGCTGTTGCACCACTCACAGCAACAGCTTGACCAAAGAAAGTGTGACAAACTCACCAAGTCACATGTGAGACTTTTCTGAACATACAGTATTTTCCATTTTGCGAAACACACTCCTCACATGTGGGAAAATATTATGGTTTCCAGTGGATGGAATAAGCCTTTTCATCTGGAGCCGTCTTTTCATCCACACATGCACCGTGTCATTTCTGACCCATGATAATACACCATGGAAAAAGTTGACTTTTGGATGCGACACATGTCCGAGGAGCACATGTGTGGTGTTCATCGACGCCTTAGGATGAAAGGCGCAGAAACAGCCAGCGTTAAATACTCTCGCAGAGAAACACCTCGGATTCTTCTAGTGCTGATGAAGTAGATCTGTTCCAACCTGTTCAGGAGATTTATGGCTTTTTATATCCTGTGGGACGAATTGTAATAGTAAAGAATATGGACAGTGGCCATAGATCACCTCCACTGTATTTTATTTATAGTACGCGTGTCCACACACACACACACACACACACACACAGCGCAGCATTGTGAAATGTATTGTAATAGTCATGGAGTGTTATAGCTTTGTCAGCACGGAGATAAGTACTGACAGAGACAGAGGGGAGACATTTGAAGTTCCGAGCGCTGCTGTGGAGTGGAGTCAGAGTGCTTATTGATCAAAGCTGACTGCACTTGATGGATGCTTGAAATGTTATTATGGCTTCAGCTGCTCTGGTTATGATGAGGGAGGTGTGCTAAAATGGAGAAAGACGAAAAAAAATTAAAATCACATTTTTGTGAAGAGGTTCCAGTATTTTCAAGACAAACAGAAGAGTTGGGATAAGACTGGAACAAAGGTGAGTTAATGACAAGGAAGACACAGAGAGTGAGACGAGGTTGAAGAAAAAGAAAACAGATACGGGAAGTGAAAAGTCTGAGGGAGCCAGAGACGGAGGCGTCTGTGGGGGATGGTGTTGCGTGATAGGCCTGTCCACAGAACCACCACCTTCTCCTTCTTTTTCTCCGTCTCTCCTTCCCCTGCGGCTCTCTCCTATTCCTCACTTGATCACGATAAGGCTGATGCTGGCTGATAAACAAATCAAGATCTTTGATTGAACAAGGGCATCACTTTGGGGCGCTTACTGGAAACAGGATCCATAATCACGACATCAATTACAGTATATAGAGAAATAAAAGTAATGTACAAATGATTTTATACGGAGCAAAAAAGAAAAGACGCAGCGTTCGGCCAAGTATTGTGAGCATTTTCAAGGAAAATTGAATTGCTTCGTCTCACATACAGGAAAAACAATACTTATTAGTATAAAAGGAATTCCACTGATTGCTTCTGAAGGGCTTTATAGAACTGAGGCCCGTTCTCCATAGTCGACTAATGTAAGGGGCCTTGTAGATTGGGGTATTAATATTGTCAAAGATATTTTATCTTAGTCTTTGGTACTTTAATCAGATTTGATAATGCTGAATGTAATATATACCACAACCATAAATGTGTTGCTGTCATTGGCTTTTGACTTAGAATTCAGAATTTCTAAGTCAAGAACCCAGAAGTTTAAAGCCAACTCTTCTTACGTTAATTTCTCCTCAGTCATTTAGTCACTGGTCAACACCATGGGCAAAATAAGGCCCCAGGGCTGGATGTGGCTGAATCAGCTTTGTAAACAAAATAAATAATGGTTTATATAAAGATTATAGTTCTGCCTTTTCCCGGTAAGAGAAGGCATAAGGCCTTTAAGCATTTTTGCATGACTTTTACATGATATGTATGTTCAAATCAATGCTTCATCTATCTGTACCTAACCTGTCCCGCATGTCCAATTTAGAACCAATTGTGTCCCACAAGTCAAAACTTTTGCCCATGCCTGGTCTACATTGGGAAGTAGATCCAATAGGTATACCAGGATCTGCCAGTAGATCTCCAAAAAAGTGTTGGTAGATCCTGAGCAATAACATGAAAATTAGAGTAATAAAAACTAGAGACCAGTAGTCGGACAGTATAAAATATGTTATATGATAGTGTAAAGGGTAAGATATCCAGTTGATATAGGTAAATATATTTATTTGTCTTTTTATTGTTTTCATTATTTATTTATTCAGGTAAATATATTTATATAAATGGATAAAATTGTTGACTTGCTGTGCAAACCCCTGAGAATAGGGACAAGCCGAAAGGAAAGGAAGAAGGTAAATATATGTATTTGTCTATATATTTCTTTACCTATTGCAACTAGATGAGTGATCCGCAAGGTAGATCACTCCAGCCTGGTC
>JAFBJS010055154.1:0-33231 GCA_016785265.1 Paraplagusia blochii | reverse complement strand
TTAAAAGAATGAATTTTTAGTTAATTTTGAGAAACTTTTATTTTTGAAGATTTCTCAAGGAACTTAAGAAGACAGTGTTTCCATGTGATCACAAGTTTGCATACCGCAAAAAAATCATAAATTCACATTTTTAATGACAAAAATGTACATAACTAAGTATTCTAAGAAAAATGAATGCATTTTTAGTTAATTTTGAGAAACTTTTATTTTTGAAGATTACTCATGGAACTTAAGGGGACAATGTTTCAAAGTTATCAAAAGTTTGCATACACAAAAAAAAATTATCTTCACCTTTTTAACCACCAAAATGTACATAACTAAGTATTCTAAGACAAATGAATGCATTTTTAGTTAATTTTGAGAAACTTTTATTTTTGAAGATTTGTCTTGGAAATTAAGAGGACAGTGTTTCACTGTGATCACAAGTTTGCATTACCAAAAACTATAAATTTCAAAATGTTAACGACAAAATTTGACATAACTAAGTATTATAAGATAAAAGAATGAATTTTTAGTTAATTTTGAGAAACTTTTATTTTTGAAGATTTCTTTTGGAACTTAAGAGGACAGTGTTTCACTGTGATCACAAGTTTGCAAACCCAAAAAAACATTAATTTCACATTTTTAATGACAAAAATGAACATAACTAAGTATTGTAAGAAAAATGAATGCATTTTTAGTTAATTTTGAGAAACTTTTATTTTTGAAGATTTGTCTTGGAACTTAAGAGGGCAGTATTTCACTGTGATCACAAGTTTGCATACACAAAAAAATATAAATTTCACATTTTTAACGACCAAAATGTACATAACTAAGTATTATAAGATTAAAAAAATGCATTTTTAGTTAATTTTGAGAAACTTTCATTTTTGAAGATTTCTTTTGTTTGAAGATTTGTCTTGGAACTTAAGAGGACAGTGTTTCACTGTGATCACAAGTTTGCATACTCCCAAAAAAATTAACTTCACATTTTTAACCACCAAAATGTACATAACTAAGTATTGTAAGATAAAAGAACGCATTTTTAGTTAATTTTGAGAAACTTTTATTTTTGAAGATTTCTTTTGGAACTTAAGAAGACAGTGTTTCCATGTGAGCACAAGTTTGCATACCCCAAAAAATATTAAATTCACATTTTTAATGACAAAAATGTACATAACTAAGTATTCTAAGAAAAATGAATGCATTTTTAGTTAATTTTGAGAAACTTTTATATTTGAAGATTACTCAAGGAACTTATGGGAACAATGTTTCAAAGTTATCACAAGTTTGCATACATAAAAAAAAATTAACTTCACATTTTTAACCACCAAAATGTACATAACTAAGTATTGTAAGATAAAAGAACGCATTTTTAGTTAATTTTGAGAAACTTTTATTTTTGAAGATTTCTTTTGGAACTTAAGAAGACAGTGTTTCCATGTGATCACAAGTTTGCATACCCCAAAAAATATTAAATTCACATTTTTAATGACAAAAATGTATAAAACTAAGTATTCTAAGAAAAATGAATGCATTTTTAGTTAATTTTGAGAAACTTTTATTTTTGAAGATTTCTCAAGGAACTTATGGGGACAATGTTTCAAAGTTATCACAAGTTTGCATACACAAAAAAAAAATTAACTTCACATTTTTAACCACCAAAATGTACATAACTAAGTATTCTAAGACAAATGAATGCATTTTTTGTTAAATTTGAGGAACTTTTATTTTTGAAGATTTGTCTTGGAACTTAAGAGGACAGTGTTTCACTGTTATCACAAGTTTGCATACCCAAAAAAACATTGATTTCACATTTTTAATGACAAAAATGTACATAACTAAGTATTCTAAGAAAAATGAATGCATTTTTAGTTAATTTTGAGAAACTTTTATTTTTGAAGATTTGTCTTGGAACTTAAGAGGACAGTGTTTCACTGTGATCAAAAGTTTGCATACCCAAAAAAACATTAATTTCACATTTTTAATGACAAAAATGTACATAACTAAGTATTCTAAGAAAAATGAATGCATTTTTAGTTAATTTTGAGAAACTTTTATTTTTGAAGATTTGTCTTGGAACTTAAGAGGACAGTGTTTCACTGTGATCACAAATTTGCATACCCGAAAAAATATAAATTTCACATTTTTAACCACCAAAATGTACATAACTAAGTATTCTAAGACAAATGAATGCATTTTTAGTTAAATTTGAGGAACTTTTATTTTTGAAGATTTGTCTTGGAACTTAAGAGGACAGTGTTTCACTGTGATCAAAAGTTTGCATACCCAAAAAAACATTAATTTCACATTTTTAATGACAAAGATGTACATAACTAAGTATTCTAAGAAAAATGAATGCATTTTTAGTTAATTTTGAGAAACTTTTATTTTTGAAGATTTCTCAAGGAACTTATGGGGACAATGTTTCAAAGTTATCACAAGTTTGCATACACAAAAAAAAAATTAACTTCACATTTTTAACCACCAAAATGTGCATAACTAAGTATTCTAAGACAAATGAATGCATTTTTAGTTAATTTTGAGAAACTTTTATTTTTGAAGATTTCTCAAGGAACTTATGGGGACAATGTTTCAAAGTTATCACAAGTTTGCATACACAAAAAAAAAATTAACTTCACATTTTTAACCACCAAAATGTGCATAACTAAGTATTCTAAGACAAATGAATGCATTTTTAGTTAATTTTGAGAAACTTTTATTTTTGAAGATTTGTCTTGGAAATTAAGAGGGCAGTGTTTCACTGTGATCACAAGTTTGCATTACCAAAAAATATAAATTTCACAATTTTAACCAAGAAAATTTACACAACTAAGTATTATAATATAAAATAATGAATTTTTAGTTAATTCTGAGAAACTTTTATTTTTGAAGATTTCTGAAAGAACTTAAGAGGACAGTGTTTCACTGTGATCACAAGTTTGCATACCCGAAAAAATATAAATTTCACATTTTTAACCACCAAAATTTACATAATTAAGTATTATAAGATAAAAAAATGCATTTTTAGTTAATTTTGAGAAACTTTTATTTTTGAAGATTTCTCAAGGAACTTAAGCGGACAGAGTTTCACTGTGATCACAAGTTTGCATACTCTCAAAAAAATTAACTTCACATTTTTAACTACCAAAATGTACATAACTAAGTATTCTAAGACAAATGAATGCATTTTTAGTTAATTTTGAGAAACTTTTATTTTTGAAGATTTGTCTTGGAAATTAAGAGGGCAGTGTTTCACTGTCATCACAAGATTGTATTACCAAACAAATATAAATTTCACAATTTTAACCAAGAAAATTTACACAACTAAGTATTATAATATAAAATAATGAATTTTTAGTTAATTCTGAGAAACTTTTATTTTTGAAGATTTCTGAAGGAACTTAAGAGGACAGTGTTTCACTGTGATCACAAGTTTGCATACCCCAAAAAATATTAATTTCACATTTTTAACCACCAAAATGTACATAACTAAGTATTATAAGATAAAAGAATGCATTTTTAGTTAATTTTGAGAAACTTTTATTTTTGAAGATTTCTTTTGGAACTTAAGAAGACAGTGTTTCCATGTGATCACAAGTTTGCATACCCCAAAAAATATTGAATTCACATTTTTAATGACAAAAATGTACATAACTAAGTATTCTAAGAAAAATGAATGCATTTTTAGTTATTTTTGAGAAACTTTTATTTTTGAAGATTACTCAAGGAACTTATGGGGACAATTTTTCAATGTTATCACAAGTTTGCATACACAAAAAAAATTAACTTCACATTTTTAACTACCAAAATGTACATCACTAAGTATTCTAAGACAAATGAATGCATTTTTAGTTAATTTTGAGGAACTTTTATTTTTGAAGATTTGTTTTGGAAATTAAGAGGGCAGTGTTTCACTGTGATCACAAGTTTGTATTACCAAAAAAATATAAATTTCACAATTTTAACCAAGAAAATTTACACAACTAAGTATTATAAGATAAAAGAATGGATTTTTAGTTAATTCTGAGAAACTTTTATTTTTGAAGATTTCTCAAGGAACTTAAGAGGACAGTGTTTCACTGTGATCACAAGTTTGCATATCCCAAAAAATATTAATTTCACATTTTTAACCACCAAAATGTGCATAAGTAAGTATTATAAGATAAAAGAACGCATTTTTAGTTAATTTTGAGAAACTTTTATTTTTGAAGATTTCTTTTGGAACTTAAGAAGACAGTGTTTCCATGTGATCACAAGTTTGCATACCCCAAAAAATATTAAATTCACATTTTTAATGACAAAAATGTATATAACTAAGTATTCTAAGAAAAATGAATGCATTTTTAGTTAATTTTGAGAAACTTTTATTTTTGAAGATTTCTCAAGGAACTTATGGGGACAATGTTTCAATGTTATCACAAGTTTGCATACACAAAAAAATATTACTTTCACATTTTTAACCACCAAAATGTACATAACTAAGTATTCTAAGATAAATGTATGCATTTTTAGTTAATTTTGAGAAAATGTTATTTTTGAAGATTTTTTTTGGAACTCAAGAATACAGTGTTTCACTGTGATCACAAGTTTGCATACCCAATAAATATTAATTACACCAAAATGTACATAACTAAGTTTACTTAGCGAAATGAATGCATTTTTTTTTTTTTTTTGTGAAACTTTGATTTTTGAAGATATTTTCTGGAACTTATGATGACAGTATTTCACTGTTTTTACTCATTTACATACCAACAAATGTTCACAAATTTAAGCACCAAATGGCACATAACAAAATAATCTTGACAACGTAATTAATTTTAAGTTTTTTTTAAGAAACTTTTATTTTGAACATTTATTGTGGAAATTAAGACAGTCTTTCACTATGGTCTAAGGTGGACCTGAGGTGCAAAACACTGTAGTTTATTCCTTACACTTTTGGTCATATTTGTTTATTTAGCCTTTTTTTCTTTTTTTTTTCTTTTAGAAAAGGTTTTACTTTTTTGCATCATCACTTAACTGAATAGGTTTGCTAAAAAGAAATCGGTAAGGTACTTCTCCAGAAATGTAAACTTAGTTAAATATGTACAGTAAATGCAGATTTAAAAGTCACATGTTCTCTGTAAACATATTACTACTTAACGGTTAAAAGACTTACAAGTTAAGCTTTAGATTTTCTAACTAAAACTTATTTATTTTGACTTGGAACCTGACTCTGGAATCTAGCGCCAAGACTTGAGAGTCTGTCTTTGTCTTGCATAGTAAATACTTGACACCTGATGTCAACCATTCATTATAAAAACAACTAATTAAAATCGCATCCATCGCTGGTGGCAGTGGTGGAGACTGCTGCCCCTGCCACCCAAATCACACTGCAGCATACTGTGAGCGACACTGGATGTTAAAGGCTGATTGGTACGGTAAAATTTTGAAATAAGTCTTCCCAGTAATAAAAGAAAATGAACTAATATCCTCTTATCACCCAAATGTATGACCTTTTAATGGTTATAATACTTTTCTGGTGCATCAATCACATTACTGAAATCAAAGAGAAACCGCTTTTGTTTGCTTTTGTTGAATAAAATAAATTGTTAGTAAAATTCAAAGCTCAGGGCTACATACTGTATATAGAAACAAATAACATCTGCCCTAATGCAATTGTTGTGATATATGTCTTGATGTTTTTCTACTGTCCTCTCGGACATCTGTCTTCGCCTGTGACGTTTCATGCGCAGCTGACGTTGACGACTGTGGCGCATTTAAAGCCCTCTGTAGGCGGAAGACAGTCTCATGTATCTGTTCTGACTGAAGTCTGATGGTGGTTCCGCCGAATGGATGTTCTAGTATTCTCTCTCCATGCAGAAACACGGACTAACGTGACCGGAGGAGCTACGCGACTGTTTGCAGGGCGTCAGTGCCCGTCGGTGTGAAACAATACAGAAAATCGACAGCGGGGTGAGTTGACCAGGTTCTATGGTAAAATCAACAGACAGCTAACAGCTGCAGACAGCCCACAGACGTCAGAGCAGGGAGACGGAGAAAACCGCTGTATTCACCCGCGTGCCTGCAGTAGGACAGGGTATTAGTAGACGGTAGTAGACCGAATAGTAGTAGACAACAATTAACAGAACAGTGTTTTGACGTTGTTGTGAATCCATTGTTTCATCCCGAATAGCAGTGCTAGCAGTGCAGTCTATGACATGTCATCATTATCACAACTGAAACAGCTGTCTACAGTGGAAACCATTGTTAGCTTCTGTAAGACTGAACCAGGGAAATATATAATAAATATATGGGTGTTCAAAGTTTAAATAAATAGATACAGAAATATATATATACTGTCTATATATATATATGTGATTGTGTGTGTGTGTATGTATATATGTACATATATGTGTCTATAATAGTCATCATTACAGCTAGAACAGTAGTCTACAATGGAAACCACTGTGTGTATATATACTGTGTGTGTATATATATATACTGTATATACATATATTTATATGTGTGTGTGTGTGTTCATTAGTAGTCATTAAACAGACAAATGAAATATGACACATTCATTTAAAAAATATTTTAAAAAACAAATAACTGATAAATGTTAGCATTGAGGGTAATAATATGATCATAATAATCCTCATAGATTACTAATGTCTGAGCCGTTTTTTCCTGTTATTCTTTGCCGACTGCTCTGCTCTGTTGTCAACACTCACAACTAATGATGGGATTTAAGAAAAAAAAATCTTGTTTACGATTGAAGGATTTTTTTTGTTTTCAAAACAGGGGCACAAATCCCTTTATTGACACTGAGATTTGGCTGTAACATCTGTCACGTTAAACCTGTGTTTGAAAAACAAGATAACAGCAACAAGAGATAGTACAGTAGAGTATTGTACAGCAGTGTGGAGGGCAGACAACTCTCTATTTACCCTTATGAAGGGTAACTTGTTTTATTTTTTTTGCTTTCATTAACACTTGAAAATGTTTCCACCAAATGTTTTTATTTAACTATGTTATTATATTATATTGCTACATTTGATTAAGTTGAATAAACTCAATTAGATTAAGAATAACATTTATTCTCATACATTTAAAATAACATTCTGACTTGCACCTTTAGACAATATAGATAAGAGTTTTGTTTGATATATGGGAGTGGGAGTTGAGTTGAGTTGTAACCACGTACAAAACACAAGAACAAAGAGCTGGACTTTCAAAAACATTAGGATCAAATATTAAAGAGAAAAGCATAATTCTAACAGTATATGTGGTTTCAGTGTTTCAGACAGTGAGACAAGCGCTGGTAAATGTACTTCTCTCTGGTTCTCTTATCTTAACGGCGATGGCTGTGGTTATCTGAGAGGAGACAGCTGTTTATCATACTGCTCTACGTCACACTCAGACATTTGCAGATTAGCAGACACTGTGAGAGAACAGCGTTCTCGGGTGCTTCTCCTTTATATAACAATTTATGGCAAGTTATTCACGCAGGAATCGGACCAACCTCTGTCACAGGGCTGCGTTTTACCTATATTTTCTAACAAAAATTAAAATAGGATCAAGTAAATTGTTGCAGTGCAGACCAGTCTTCATGTTGTTCAGTCATAAAGTCTTAGTGGTTCTCTCTCTCTGGGTTGGTAGATCCTGACCAGTCTTCATCATTGAGTCTCTCCTCTTCACCCTTCAATCAACTGGACAAGTGTGTTGACGTAGTCACCATGATGACAGGCGGCTGTTGCCACCTGCCTGGTTCTCTGTGTGACTGTGCCAGCAGCACGGGTGTGTGGAAAATCGTGGAGGAAGGGGTCAGTGACGGGTGCCCAGCACATTATGTCACCCAGGTTACGGCCATCGATGGACGCTTGCTGTCCTCTGTGCTGAAGCCCAGTGGAACACAGAGGTGGGTTTCAGTGCTTTAACTGTTTGGTGGATTGGTTATCATAACTCACACCTTCACAAGTTTCTATACTGTGGAACTGTTAGACAACAGTTTCAGATCAAGTCTCTCTTAGATACTTGGACCTTAATGTAGAAAGTTCCAGGTCCTCCACTTCCTTGTGTCTTCAGGACATTATGGGAGTTTAAATACCCGAAGTGTAATATTCTATATCCTTTGTATTGACAACTGAATTGATAATTGAATAACTAATGGAATAATAATGGTCCAAGCTGTGAACCTTGGAGAACTCCATTGTTAACTTGTGCGCATTTAAAAAGAGCTCAGGTTAACACGAACAAACCAAAGTACTGTTTACGTTCGGTGAATATTTAAGTTAAGACCTTGTTAAATATTACACCAACTAAAAAAACGTTGTGACTGATAAATTAAAGGAAACATTTGCCTATTTATGGAACACATTTTTCAATCTATGCAAATCTCTAATCTTTTGGAACAATATGATATATATACATTTGCAATATGTATATATGTACACATTGTATATGTATACACATCTATATGTAAATGTCTTTTCAGTGGTGGCCTAGTGGTTAAGGATTCAGACTTGGGTTTGGAGGGTTCTAGGTTTAAATCCACCTACTGCCGGGTCAACACTCAGTCACCATCCCCACTCACTGCTCCACAGGCACTCAAAGCTGCCCACTGTTCACTTAATACAGATACAAAATAAAAGTCAAAGAATAAAAATGTATTAATTATGAGGTAGAGTAAGCAGTAGATATAGTCAGACCTTATGCCACGTGGCAAACTGTTTCAGCTTCTGCCTCTTCTTCTTTTTTCCTTTCTTCCTCAGCGATGGCCCAATATGTCGTATTTGTCATGAAGGAAGCAGCCACGAGTGTCTCCTCTCCCCCTGCGATTGTACAGGCACCCTGGGTGCAGTGCACAAGAGCTGCCTGGAGCGGTGGTTGTCGTCCTCCAACACCAGCTACTGCGAGCTTTGCCACACAGAGTTCAACATCGAGCGCCGACCCAGGCCTGTGACAGAGGTATCTGCTCTGGGGGATTGTTTTTCTGCTTCCATACATATGGGCTTCTTTGAGTTTTTACTGTGGAAGGGAAAAAACAAAGACCGTATTGACTATTGTGTCATTCCACCCTGACTTTATTACCCTTTATCACACAACTGTAGAATGGAAACATAAGACCTACAGATTAAATAAATGGCCATGAAAAACAGGGAATTTCAATGTACATACACATATATATGTCCAGATATAAATGAAATCTTAACTTAACAGAGAGAAAACTGTTTAGGGGATACTCACCAGTGAAGATACAGGGCAGAGAGACATTATTATAGGATTAGGACGATGATGATGAATTATTCAGTCTAAGCACAGAATGAAAAACAGAAGAGCATGCTGTGTTAAATGTCCTCTAGGTAAACAAAAATACCGGCGTTATCATTTCTTTCTTTTTTTTCCTTTATTCTACTGAATTACTTTTACGGTTAGATAGGTTTTTTTAATAAAAAATGTTATCATAAAACCCTGTGATATAGCGAAACTCTCATGAGATTAGAATGAAAAAATGTTATATTTTGAGGGAGAGATAGGAGAGCCGCAAAGTAGCCAGGACATACTGTTAAATATATAAAAATAAATGCATATTTTTCTGTATTGTCTGTTAGTGACTCACGTGTAGAGATTGACTATAATCTGTAGAATAATAGTTATAATAGCATCTTTAGCTGTATCATTCCCCCCCTCTGCCTACCAGCCATGTAATTATATTGTAATTTATCTTTCTATTTCATTTAGATTGATTCATCTGTCTTTCTATATTTATTATTCCCTCAGTGGCTGCAGGATCCCGGTCCCCGGAACGAGAAGAGAACCTTGTTCTGTGACATGGTGTGCTTCCTGTTCATCACACCTCTGGCCGCCATTTCAGGTTGGCTGTGTCTGAGGGGCGCTCAGGACCACCTCCACCTGGGCAGCTGGCTGCAGAGCGTGGGCCTCATCACCTTGACCATTGCCCTGTTTACCATCTATGTGCTGTGGACCCTGGTAATGGAAACACTGTTAGAACAAGTCTTAATAATTGAACTGAATCAGGTTCTCACCGTGTTTGGCCTTTTCTCCATCTTTCTGCAGGTCTCCTTCCGCTACCACTGTCAACTCTACTCCGAGTGGAGACGAACAAATCAGAGAGTGTGTCTGCTAGTCCCTGAAGTGAAGGAGTCCAACTCTTCCCAGCATGCACTGCTCTCTAGTAAACTGATGAAAAAGCTAGCAAGTGAGAGCATAGTATGAAAACAGGTGGACCTGCTCGCTGCCCGCTGTGTTTTTTTGAGTCCTGTTCTGCCTAGTCAAAGAAGCACTTTTTGTCTTGTCACTTTTTACACTTTTTGAACAAAAGAGGAACAAGTCTGAGTTTACAAGGACTGATATCCAGTAGTGAATGTAAAAGATGGACCAAACCAGCATTTAAAAATTTAAAGTTTGTTCTTTTTAGTTCCAACAAACAGGAAATGATGACCAACACATCCTTCCACATGAGTGAAGATACGGAACCTTCTTTGGTTGGTTGGACCAGTTGCTGATCTTCTCTTTACAAAATGGTCATCTTTGCAAATGAGAAATCAAGTGTTTTAAAGCACAGAAGTTGCTGTGTTGTTGGCAGTGATGAAACTTCTTGGGGTTCAGCTCACTTTTGGATTACGACACACATCAACGTGAAGCAAGAGTAGAAGAGGAGAAGGAGTGGAAATAAACATTGCACTTTTAAGGAACCTAATACAGCATGAACAGCCAAGCATGGAACAGCTGTCTATAACTTTCTTTTACTCTTGTGGAAATGTTAAGACTCTTTAGGATAAATGAGGAAAAAAAACACATTTTCTACTGTGAGGTTCTACAGTATCACATCCTCTCAGAGGTCCAGGTGCTATCAGCACTAAACATGTGGATTATCATGTTTGTATGGACTGAGAGAAAACCTCGGAGGAGTTTTTCATGCATTTCAAAACTTTCCTTCTGAATAATCTCTAACAGCCTGTTGTTCTGCTTTCAGTAGTTTGTGTTTCTGTGTGGAACGACCCGTGACTACCATTGCCAGAGATGTTCAGTGAAATGTCTCTTGGGATTAATACAATTTTCATTGTGCTTACTGTGTTTTGTGCCCCCCTCGGTGTGAAGTTTTAATCTTTTAATTCAATTAATTTAATTCAATTAAGGTGGGCAGGTTTGGAGAAAAAGCTAGAGAAGGCAGATTGAGATGGTTTGGACATGTTCAGAGGAGGGACAGTGGATACATACATGGTAGAAGAATGATCCTAGAGATGGAGCTACCAGGTAGGAGACAAAGAGGAGATTAATGGATGCAGTGAGGGAGGACATGGAGATAGTTGGGGTTAGAGTTGAGGATACAGAGGACCGGGTGGACAAATGGAAATTGTTGACGCGTTAGCATATTCCTGAAAAAAGGGGACAAGTCAAAAGGAAAAGAGGGAAGAACTCTCAATGGTTAAATTGAGTTACAATTGTACAATTGTTTCGCTTTCTTTTCCACTGACCTGGTCCGTTCTCTGTATGACCATGTGATGGATGTTGTCTTCTTTGCCTACTCTTCTCAACGCACTGTGATAATATCCATTGGTGTTGACTGTGTTTTAAACAGCAGACTGTTTACCTGCCACCCATCGTTGCTGTACGTCGTTGGGTGAATTAAATAAAATAAAGTGACATGTGGCTTTGCTCTGCAGCATGTGCAAAACTGTATTAGAGTCAGTGTGGGGGTCACTCTGACAGAGGACGGATAGAAAACATTCATTTTCAGGAGACTTTCAGGCCTGTGGTCAATTATTTAATGTTTTTTCTCTTTGTGCAGTTTTGGCTTATTGGAGTCTTTTAAACAGTTTCATCTAAAATATACTTTTCCTTAAATCTAAGTCCTGAATAACTATAATTTCCTCTTAAAAGAAGCATACTAGGAGATAATTTCATTTTCGTACTGAGGGCTCAGTTTATTTGTGTATACTGTGTTCAATTCTATGCTTATTTTTTAAGTACTCTATGCAGAAACGTTGGATTTCACTTGGTACAAGAACCTGTAAACTCAAATCAGGGGTGCAACTGTCATCGTATTGGAGAGCCAAAAACAAAACAGTGATCAAATAACAATGGTCAAATGACTGAAAATTGTTAAAAAATGTCCCTTGGGTTGGGAGCTAAGACCCCGGTTTGAAGAATAGTTAACCTAGATGCATTATGTCTCTGGCAAACACAGACTGGAGGCTGGTATTATCCATAGACCTGTGAAACCCTTTAAAATTACTGTTTATATAATCAAAATGCTTTTTGTGAAGGACATTTCTGTACAAATATGCCATTATCATTAGTATTATTTGACTTGTGTACTTTTTCGCTGGTGTGGATATTCAGTTTTTGATTTAATGCACTATAGTGTTTGTACAATGTACAGTGTAAGAAGTTTTTAAATACTTGAACTGTGTTTTTCTCTTGTGTGACGCCATGAAAGATCATGTGAAAAAAAAGAAGAGTCACAACTAAGGAATGCATTTTGTTTCCAAGCACTGTGTTGACTACTGTGTTCTACTGGAGCCTGAGGTTTGGAGCTGTAGAGCAGATGGAATGTTTCGCAACATGTTGCATTTCAGGACCTGGCGTTGTGTTTTTTTGGAGGTAGACACCACAAAATGTTTGTTTGCTGTCAGGTATTTCCTCACTGAAGCTGTACCACTTACTGCTCCGTTTGAAGGCTTTGTTTTGAAATAATCTGAGGATTAACTCTCATGACGCAACAGGGGCAGTGTCTACGAGTCACAGGATTATCAATGTTTTTTTTTCCTGTTTGTCAAAAACAAGGAGGAAAAACCTTCAGCCTTTGTGTCTGTTGTTCATTGGATCTGACCCTAGAATGTGTTTTCTGTTCTTGAAAAATACCTTAATGTAGTTCATGCCTTTCAAAACATATCACCAACCAATACAATTACATTGGATATTTCTTTTACTTTTAACACATAATGGTGTCTATTGTTGTTACTGAATACTTTCATTTTTAGTATCTGCAATGAAAAAGAAGTTGTCTGAATGATGTACTGCCTATATGATGTGCTGCCAGAAAATGTTCTTACCAAACATCTGGTGCCTGTTCTTAGCCAAAACTGTTTCAAATAAAAAAATAAATACATTTTTCATCTTCAGTTGTATGTGTCTTTGAACATTATATTAATCAAAGTGAGGGGCTTGTTCATCAACTTGTCTTCAGGTTCGGGCAAAAGAAAAATAAAAAAAAAACCTAGCAAAGAAACAAGCGATATTCTATGTTTAATCATTATATTGTTCAATTGTGAATGAAGAAATGACATTTCATCTATTTTCATATATTTACATACTCTAATACAATGGTCCCCAACCACCGGGCCGGGAACCGGTACCATGGGTGAATTGGTACTGGGCCACAGAGAAATAATGTTTCCTTTTAGCCCCACCTGGCTATCACTAACACTTGTTCCATACCCATATCAACAAAAGAACTTAATAGAATGACTCAGATTCCATCATCAATAATGCAACTATATTTGATTAGGAAATATTTTCTCAGTCAAGACAGCAACGATAAACTCATAATGTAATTGATACAAGATTTTAACCTTGTATACCAGTCTGGAAGGAGAAAATTATAGGCTGTGTGCACTTGGAAACTCTTGTTGTGCCCATGCACAGTTCATTCGGGTAGGAAGATTTTATACACCAGAAATTTGATTCTATTAAGAGGTATTTATATGCCACAGTTTAACGACGGGTCCATGAAAATAGCATGAGACATTTAACCAGTCTGTGGCGCAAAAAAAGGTTGGGGCTCCAAAACACCACTCCAAAAGAAAGACGTGTTTGAAAACACTTGAATAGGTATATATTTAAGGCTATAACACATATAACTATTATTATATTACATGTCTTAAATGGAATTATTAAATTATTGAAAGCTTGAAGGATGAAAATTCTATTTTAAAGGTGAATGATAAATTATTTCATTATAAACCTCAAGAAAGATGCTTCATCGTAAAAATCTGTTTTCGTAAAGTTTTATTGATTTTATTCTTTTACAGTTCTTTAAGTGGAAGTAAAACAGTGACATAATGAGCCAAATACTCTTCAATAAATACTCAACAGGAAGGTTTTTTTTTGGCATGACAACTGAACGGGTGTCAGAAGAAGCTCACCATCAGAAGGCTAAATGCTATTTAACCTGTAGTTTATTGGTGCAGCATCACCTAGTGGCGCACAACGAAACGTTTCAATACAGTTCATGCTTGCAGGATTTTCCTAGAGACAGTGACTCGACTTCTACTTTTCATTTACGATTCCCTGCTTTGCGGCAGCACACCTATTTCCGCCATGAACAGCTCAACTGACCACATGACAAACGTTTCTTTTTTTTCTTTCATTTGCTGAAGAGAGAAGAATGAGTAAATTCAAAAACTACCGTAAAAAACAGAGGGAGAAGGTAGAAAAGAGGAACATAAGAGTAAGGAAGTGGCTGTGAACAGAGCCACGGCTGTTGAAAGTGCACAGGAGTTGTGATGTGGACGCGGCAGAACGGGCGTCACAGGCTCTGGCAGCACTGCAGTTTGTTTCCCTTCTGACCGTCGGTGGTTGGTGGGACACTAATGTCCACCACGTTGTTGCCTGGGGACTCGTCGTGTGCGGATCTGTCTGCTATCTGCTTCTGTGACACTATACGGTAAATTTCTGCAGAAGAGAGTCAAAGAAACAAGCTATTAAAGGCACCAGATTTAAAAGTTCACTTCCCTCTCCTTAAGACAATGGTCCTGTTCTCCAGTCACCTGGTCCAACAGCTTTCCACTGGTCTTCTCCAAACTGTACTCATTTCCCTCTGACTAATTCCTTGCACTTCCTCATTCTCCAGCTTGTGTCTTCAGGTGTGGCTGTTGTTTTTTCAGTCATTTCAATCATTCTCAGTTTATTGAATTTGAATACTGTTTTTCTTAAACAATATCATTTTTTTGAGTTTGTGGCCACATTTTGTTAACACCAATTTCTAACAACCCCAGACACATTTTAGTAACAGTTGTTATGATTTGGCACTACAAACATATAAAAGTTGAAAGTTGAAGTAGCAGTCACAGGAGGAATTATTTTTCTTAACTTCTTTTTTTTCGACTTTTCTTGCCATCACCATACAGATGGTAAAATGTCTCTTATTTAAATTTTGACTCTGTCTCCAACTAAAAAATGTCAACAAGAGAAAAAGACTATTGGTTAAATCTTTTATCATTATTATGAAACTTTTCTCTAAAGCAAGTAGGCTTTAATATTTGGTTTTGTGACAAACTATTTGTGCACTTTCTGAAAGTTGAACTCCCTGATGCGTTTTGTAAACTTAGTTAACCAAGAGACAATATAAAAGACAAAGATGAAACCACAACACAGCCACTCATCAAGGTGACTGTAATATATTTAATATGGTTTAGTCAATGTTTATTACATGTATTTGATGTCAAGTATTTTTTTCCCCCAAACGTGAGGAAAATTAATTGGATCTAAATAGCTTGGTCTTTTTTAATCATTTATCATATTTGTTACCCTCAAATATATTTATGTTGTAATTTTATATTCATTTTTATGTCTTAGTCTAGATTTTAGAATTGCACTAGATGTTAGATTGCCTTCCAGTTCAAGGTGCAGCAATATTGACAACATCCATAACGGCAGTCATCTTCTGGCTCATTAAATAAGTAAACCCCACTTCTTTTGCTTCATTTCCTCTTGCAGATTCCTGTTCTAATTTAAATAACGTAATGTCCAGCACATACCAGCATGAACAGGTTCCCCACAATCCATTACTACAGGTATTACAGTACTGTTTCCTGATAATAAGGTGTGTATGACATTCCCGGATTCTTGAGTACACAACACTACTATACACAATTGTTTTGTCTTTTACATTAATGTTTTCCATTTTTGTGAAGCTCCCCTTTTTGTCCAATGTCCAAAGATATAAACACTCTCTTAAAATAGTTTACCTTCTAATGATGTTTATTTCTGAAACCAACTATAAAGTTTTTAGAAACAAATGCCTGTATGTATTTTCCTACCTGTTAAAATGTTCTTAAAGGCCTCTTCTACATTTGTGGAGTCCAACGCTGAAGTCTCAATGAATGACAGTGTGTTCTTTTCTGATAGGAATAGAAACAAATGCCAACATCAGCTATCCTATTAATCAATTTTGTAATTAATACATATTTTTTAGCAAAGGTTTGACTGGCATAACAGTGAGTCTGTTCACTTTAGTTAGTACCAGTGAAAGCCATTCAAATTTTAAAGGACATCTGTACATCTTTGTGATATACTGTGCATATATTGCAAATGAACAAAATGCCACTGAGAAACATAAAACTTGTCTTCATATATTATATAATATTTATACATATATCTTTCATTAATACAGATTAATTAAGGATAGAGATAGAAATGTCATCACCAGTGAAGAAGGTGTGCTGGGAAGATGAAGGGAGTACTTAGAGGGGTTGTTAAATGATGAAATGATAGGAAGTGTAGGAATGAGGAGCCAGTTCCCAACAGGGAGAAGGTAGATCAGATTAGATAGGATGTAGTTAGAAAAGTTCTGAAGAGGATGAAGAGTTGAAAGGCAGTGAGGGAGGACATGGAGGTGGTTGGAGTTGGAGTTGAGGGTACAGAGGACAGGGAACAGGAAAATTGTTGGCTCGCTGTGGCAAGCCCTGAAAACGGGATAAGCCGAAAGGAGAAGAAGATCTTTTATTAATAAACAAAAAGTCTAGTTTTTCTTAAGTCCTAATTATTGTTTTGGGGAAAAACAAGAATTTTATTTAATGTGACCTGTGTGAACTCAAATAAACCAATTCACTGCTGCACTCCTGATGTATCTTAAAAGTAAATTACCCTTTTTATGTTCAGCGTACAGTAAAATAAATATCAATTGTCGATCTTTGATGCAGTGCAATTATCTATTGTGACCACCTATTGCTGTTATTTACCTGCAAAAGCCCGAGCCTCATCAGTGGGCACCGCCCTGAGGTGTCGCAGGTCACTTTTGTTTCCAACCAGCATGATGACAATGTTGTTGTCAGCGTGGTCCCTCAGCTCCTTCAGCCAGCGTTCTACATTCTCATACGTTAGGTGTTTGGCGATGTCGTACACCAGAAGGGCACCAACTGCGCCCCGGTAATACCTGGGAACAGCAGGGCACCAAGTTAGCATTGTACATTAGTAGTGTCATATTAGGTCACATAGGAAGTAAACGTACGCTGAGGTAATTGCTCTGTAGCGTTCTTGTCCAGCTGTGTCCCAAATCTGAGCTTTTATTGTCTTGCCATCCACCTGGATGCTGCGGGTGGCAAACTCCACCCCTATGGTGCTCTTGCTCTCCAGGTTAAACTCATTTCTTGTGAATCGAGACAGCAGGTTACTCTTCCCCACTCCAGAATCTCCAATCAGCACGACTGTTATGACAACAATGGTAGATATTAATATTTAATCTGACAATATAATATGTTCACATGTCTGATTAAATCTTGAGTCATTTGCATCGCTTTATATTGCATTCAATCTTCTTCTAATGCTATATAATCTTACAACCATGACGTTGGTACTTAACAGAGAAAAAAAACATTAGGTTTTCAGAAGCTTTGTGCACAAATATACAGTAGTAACACTCCTTTAAACTCAACATGTTTCCATAGCAACAATTTGGTGACTGTGGAGCCTTAAAAAACAGAAGTTTTGTGTGCAAACTAATGCTAGGCGGCAACCCTAATGATATTTATTATCTGTACAGGAGGTCATTATAGTGTGAAATGAGTGTGAATTAAAGAATTAACTGAAATTAGTCCACAGCTAATTGTGTAAGGCTTAGTCACGATAAGCACACACTGCTCCCTGCCTGTGTTGCTATATTTTACTGTGTTTTTAACCAAAGTTATATACAAATAAATCTATTTGAATACATTGCTATTGTCACATAATACACCAGTAACAAACAATGAAGCTGAAAACACTTTGCATTTCCTACTATCCTACAGTCTCTCATGTAGTGATTCCAAACCACAGTGCGGTGACAAACAACCTTGGCATGAGAACTCCTGTGTGTACGGTAAAAAAAAAGAATTTAATTCAATTGGTCTGAAGATTATAAGTGAGCTACTGGAAATGCGTCTTGTTTAATAGTGACAGGAAAAATAATTAGTGTTAGATTTCTGTGTTTGTCTTTTCTAAATTTTTGCAAGTATTGTGTTCAACTAAACAGGCCAAGGTTAATACTGAGTATCTAATGATTGGTCATTATCTGTCTGTGAAAACAATTGGGGTATGCACTCCTGGCGCCTTCAGTCAGTCCACTAAAAAAAAACCCAGAGAGGTAGTCGTGGTAAAAAGAAAAACTCTTAAATGACGACAAGAGAGCAGTTAAATTAAGAGTAAGAGTAAAATATACAGAGAAATTGGACAGACTAGGTTCTTGAAGACAGTCCAAAATATCAGCATTATTACCTTATATATGTTAAAGAAAAGAAAGAACGTATTATCAAGGAAAAGACATCAGTAAATCTTATCTAAACCCAGTCATGTGACATAGTGGAGCAGTAGTGGCCTTTGTACTGAGAGGATCATACACTTTCCTCGGATTCAGAAAAACTGCTACTGGGACAAAAATGGATGACAAGTGGAATTAAAAAAGACGCACACACATATTTATCTATCTATCTACAAACATCACATAGCGTAGTAAATCATTAATAAGTAAATAATTAATTCATCAGTAATAGCAGTCTAGAGACAGGCACTGTCTGGTGGACTACACCTGTATGGGAATAGGAAGTGCCTTGCACTTAATATCCCACAAACTGCACTCAACTAGTTATATCATATGTGACAAGTTGTCTAACGCATTGATAATGTCTTAAACACAAGTCAGTTCTCCAGTAAATATGCTGATTAGAAAACATTTCCCGAATCTGCTGTAATGTCTCTAGTTGGACAGGATACGTTATCTTGAAGTACATGGATTTTCAGATGCGAGTTCGTTGTAATGTTCCATAAGAATTCCCTCATAACACATGTACTCACTATAAACATGTTAGGAATATAACTCGTCGACAAAAGGTTGAAATCTAAATGTACTCAAGACTCAACCCAACAGAACAGTTAAGGATTATGAAATAACCAGTTCTGGAGCAGCTAACGGCTCCACCCGTTAACTTAGCTATTAGCACCTGAAGCTAAGTGCCTTAATTTGGGACGCAAAACATATTATCCTCGCTCAAACAACCAGTTTTCTAAGCGTTAAATCTAATTTTAAAACAGCATTTCAATAAACCGATAAATAACTCACTGAACGGAATCAGTATCTGATATAACCTGTCGTTTCTAAGCCTTAGCCTGCTAACGTAAGTGTGGGGTTTGGATATTTCCCACCAACATATTCCAACAAACAGCGCAATTCAAAATCAATCATACGCCTCACCTTTAAACAAGAAATCATACTCGTCGTCTCTGTTTCCCATGGTCAGATAAAAGTGTGAAGTGTGAAAGACCGCGTGACGGAAGCTGAAATAATGACTAAACTCTCCAGTCCTCGCCACAGATGAGTGCAGAAATGACAGGAAACAATGCGCAAGTAACGTAGGAGAAGCGCAGCAGCTGAGATTCCCGGCTACGTCAACGGCTGCCTGATCACGTGACTGCGTTCAACTATATCGATATTAAGAGTTTAAATTTTTAGCAAATGTGTATTTTAATTTTTTGAAATGTTTATTTCTGAGGAAAGAGGCCCTGCTTTATGTCCCGAAATATAAATGGTAGGTAACAGTATTTTATTAAAACCTGCTGCACAATTGGTTTCTCAAATTTAAAAGGCAGATTATCAACAGTTAGTTTCCCTTTAATTAAAAAAAAAAATCACTTTATTAAGAATACTTTCCCCACGACTAAGTAAAAACCTGTTCCGTGTGAAAAAAAAGAATTTTACCATAAGTCTGTAGACAAACAAATGGCATTAAATATGTCAATGTATTTAACATTTATTTGCTCAGGGTCATAGACCAAATATATATTAGAGTTTGACTTCATGTCTCAGTTCCACTTAGTTTGAAGTATGATTTTGCAATTGCAGTTTTTTTTACTTCAAAAACAGTAACACGTTATTGAATTATTATTGAATACCCAGCAGAGGGAGCCACAACCTTTAGTGACAAGGATGGACAGGATCGGGAATGAGGTCATAAGAGGGACAACACAGACAGAAAGGTTTGGAGAAAAAGCAGGAGAAGACAGATTGAGATGATTTGGACATGTTCAGAGGAGGGACAGTGAATACATTGGTAGAAGAATGAGCCTAGAGATGGAGTTAGCAGGTAGGAGACAAAGAGGAGATTAAACAAGTAACAGATAACGAAATTACCTGTTCAGACCAAAAGTTGCATATCTTGTGAACAGTTCTGTCATAAAAACAAGTCATGATCTGGTTAGTAGTGTACAAGAAAATACAAAATCAAAAAACAAAAATCAATGTCAATGCTTGACAAGCCAAAAAAAGATCTTGGGACTGAGTTTTGGAAAACAATGTGCTGCGGTGTTGAATTTGAGCTTGAGCAGTGAATTTGAACACCAACACTTCATAGTCAGGATATTTCTGTAAAATTAGTTAACAGAATTACAAGTTTACATATTTATTGGTATAAATTATAAATTACAATAAATTAACCTGGGGACTTATGGATCCAAGTTTACAATTTCTCGCTGTGGCTCAATTTCATTTTGTTGTCTTGCATCTCAGCACTAAAAACACTGGCCTGGGCTCCCTAGTGGCTGGTTTGCCCTAGTAATAATAGTAATAATAATAATAACAATAACAATTAACTGATTCATAGTAACGATGTTTGACATCTGTTTTTGTGTGTTTTATACACATTTTAGGTTTTTACTATTCTAGTGTACCATATATCAAAGTCTTATGCAACCTTAGAAAAGTCATTAAGACGTTTCACAGTAAAAGCCTTGTCAGCTGCTGGATAAAAAGGCTACTCTGTCGTCATAGTTCAGGTATATTCCCCTAGTTTCTACCGCGGTAAAAATAGTAAACAACCCGGTTGAAACAAGTATTTCCATTCCTGAGAATGGCCTCGTCACCTGCGGAAATTCACCAACAGGCCCCGCCCATTCTAGAGAAACCAATTAGCTGTCACCTCAGTGTAAGTGGGACAGACCTGTTGGTCCAGGGAAAACCGACAAGGGACAGACACGGGACGTGGAGACTTAAAAACAAGAGAAGACACCGCTTACTGATCATAGTATAATCTGTGCTTCACGAGAACATGGCCAGGAGAACAGGGCGACAACGGAATCAGTTACCAAACTGCTACTACGAGGGTTACCTTGAGAAGAGGTCATTCAAAGACAAGGTAAGTAATAGGAAAAAAGTAAAAGAGAGATTTTTAACTGTATTATTATGTATTGTTCTATATTATTTCCTGGTACAACAACATATAATGGGACAGTAGTGGCTTAGTGGTGAAGTAACTGGACTTGGGTCTGGAGAGCCTCAGGTTTGAATCCACCAACTGCCAAGTTACCACTGAGCATGGCACCTTCCCACCCCTTACTCTGGGAGTGCTCATAGCTGACCACTGTTCACTTTGGTGATGAGTTGAATGCAGAGGTCTCATATAGTCGTGTGCAGTGGTGTGAACCACAATGACAATGAGTTTACGTTCCTTCCTTTCCTATCGTTTAACAATTTTTCCAATAGTTTCTGGAAGTTAGGGCTTTTGTCAAAACTGCAGTACGAATTGTTGTTCTGTTGTTTGACCGAAAAAAGGTGAGCACGGTGATGCTGGAGAAATGTGTGAATTACATTACACTCCTACAAAATAATATATATTGGAACCTAGTGGTTTTGGACTTATTTGAAGAGTTCTAGGTTCTAATCCACCAGCTGCCAGGTTACCACTGAGGTTTCTGTCCCACTCAAAGCTCAGTTGCCCACTGTTCACTTTAGTGATGGATGAAATGCTGAGGTCACATTTTATTGTGTGCAGTGATGTGGATCACAGTGACAAGGAGCTTGCTTTACTTTCTTTCCTATAGTTTCACAATTTAACCAATAGTTTCTGTAAGTCAGGGCACTATATTTTATTCTATTGTTTGACCAAACAAAGATGAGCATGATGATGCTGGAGAAATGTTGCTGTCAATGTTGCAGAGATCTGTGAAATTGAAAATGTGACATTAATAATGGGTGTAATTATTGGCACTATAATTGTTAGACATTTTTTGGTGCAGATACGTCCCATGTCAAGACAGAGTGTGATGAGGCATAACTTATAATAGTAATAATAATAAGGTTGCAGCTCAGGGATATTATAATCTGTCTAAACAAAATGGATCTGGTGTTTAACTTTACATTGTGCAGAGCAGTGATTGTTGTTCTTTGTACTTGGTTGGCAAAAATAAGGCAGTGTCTACATGAAACTGACTGATTTTAAAATACACATGCAGGTTAAATATGACATTATACAACCTGAGTATAATTTGCATTACACAAATACTGTACAGTGTAATGTAAAATTATGTTTATACATATCTAAAAATATTATTGTCATTTTGTAAACAAGCTATAGTAATACAGTGTGCATTAAATGTAATCTATTAAGTTTAAAAAAGTAAACTAAATTGACAGTAGCAGCTGATGTGAATTTATTTAAAAAAAATCACATGAGAGCTCATTGAACATAAGAGATTCTGACAATTTAGTAAATGAGCAGTGAATGACATGGTTTCCTAGAGTTGATCACTTGGTTTCTGTAAACGAGGGCAGACCCAGAGGGCAGGGCAGCATATCAGTAAGCAGGTCAGGTGGACTTTACCTTCATATTTTTTCCTGGTGTAGAGCAACTTCTTCCTCCTTCACTGACAGGTTTGGCAGCTTCACTGAGTTGCTGACTCTGAACATTACACAACAAACTGACTTGTGCAGACGATAAAGTACATGTGCTGAAAAGTCTGCACTGATAACAGACATTCAACTCAAAGTACTGTACACGCTGTAAGATTCTTAGTTTTATCTTGAGATAAAGCATGAGTTGCACTGATACATCGAGAAGAAATAAGCATTAATGAATAACATAATGAAATATGGATTCACATGATAGGGTTAAAATTTGATAACACATATTATTCTGATAAAAGAATATGATTCTTTCTTTTATGGTTTTGGGAAACAGAGTATATTGATACTGACTGTAAGTCTAAAAAGCATTTATTACTTTATCAACCTTGAAGTATTTATATCTTTTTTATCTTGAAGTATTTATATCTTAGATACATTTGCTAATATTATTCACGCATAGATGTTAACTTAATACCAAAATTTAAACTACTACTTATTTACCCCGTTAAATTCTGCTCAAACCTGATTATTGTCTTTGATACTTCACCTGATATTTCACCTTTTTGAGTATAATTTTTTTGTAAAATCTCAGAAGGCTATAATAGTGGCCAGCTGAGGAAGAGTTGTACTGCAGTTTTGAAAAATGGAGTAAAGGAGTGACAGAAAAGGATGTGATGTGGTGCAGGATTTGCACCAGGGCAGTGATACGGTGCTCTGAGGGTAATTTTATTGTCAATTTTAACAAATGACACCATAGACTAAGCATGGGTGAACTTTTTGACTTGTTTGTCACTAAAATTTCATGGAAGTGCAGGTTAAGAGCAGGACATGGAGTGTTTCTATGAACTACGTGCTATAATGGAGACTTGGAGACAATGACTGCTTTAATGCATCACTTCAGTTGACAAATATGAGAATATAAAACATTTAAACTCTATTGTTTTGCTTATTGTTTATAAATTCCTATAGGTTTTGTCCCACTCTTCATTATTTAATTTTTTTGCATGTCACTTGCAGACATCTCGCAAACTGTGGAGCTGCCTGTGTGGAACTGCAATCTTCTTTTACAATGACTTGAAAGACAGTGACGTAAGTCCTTCTGAAATGTAAAAAACACATTACTTAATCAGAGTATTAATTTTATTATTGTACATGTTTGTGTGTATTTCTCCTCAGTATGTAGAGAAACTGGACCTCAGTGAAATGATCTCAGTAACAGATGACAACAGCCAGGACAGAAACCTGAATGCTGCCAGATTTACTATCTGTGGTAAAGATGGAAACACCAAATTCACTGTGAGAGCTCTTTCAAAAAAATGCATGACAATTTTCTGCAATAAAATTTACATCATATATTTATTCTTGTGTTTTCCCTCCTTTTTCTCTTTGCGCAGGCTCCTAATCCTGAAGCTCGAGAGCTGTGGAAAGGATTTATCCTTTCTGTGACTCAGGTTTGTGATGCCATTTCTTATAAACAGAAAGATTATTTGGCTATTTACTGCCATCAATATTCTATATTTCTACTGTTCAACCTCTTTACGATATAAATTAAAATGTTTATTATGCAAACATTTACCAGCCTGGAGTAAATCTGTCAACCTCAGATGAAGGAGCCAAATTCATAGACTTTACTGACTTACAAGCACACTAGAAAACTTGTGTGTCAAGTGAGGGTGTAATTAAGTGATTGAATTTGAGGCTCATTAAAACCACATTAAAACCATTTCCTGGTTTCAATCGGATTACTTTTAACCTCACAGTGGTTATATTTGGGCAGATATGCTTGGATATAAGTTGCCTAGCACTTTACTGTATAAAAAGTGTCATTTGTTGTGTTAGAAACAAAGTAGCTCTTTACTTTATGTCATATATGTCACTCTCTATCCTGCAATCTACTGTAATTAATTACATCCATGTTTTTCTCCATTGTTTTCATGCAAAAAGTACATGTTGAGATATTTATTGTTAAGTATCAATCACAATAATATCTTATAATATTTGTACTTTTGTAAATGCATTTTAGTAAAATATCTTTAGTATTAGTGTTCAAATTCACTGCTTAGTCCCATATTGCACACCCCAGCACATTGTTTCCCAATCACTGGGATGCAACCCTCAACCCTTATCTTGGGTTTCAAGATATTTTTTTGGGTGGTCCAGCACCATGTCATCCTCACATAAACTTTTGTTGGTTTGATTACTGTTTTTTATTGTTTATTATATCCTCATCAATGCTGAATAATGGTCAAGGATTAAGGATGATGTCTATTGACTGTGAAGGCTGTGAAGGTTTTTTTTACATCTAAAATATGGGTGGTGCCCTGGTGGTTAAGGAAGTGGACTTGGGTCCACAATACTTTAGGTTCTAATCCACCATCACCAGGTTGTTTCTGAGGTGCTCTGATTATAGCACCGTCCTGACCCACATAACTTCCAGTGTGCTCACCACTCACATGTTCACTTATACTGGGTTCACAGTATGGTACAGTGTGATTTGGATGTCAGTAGTGGAGACCGCTGTGCTTTGATCTGAATGAAAAATTTGTACCTGAAAAAAAAGTTTGGGCCATATAGGGCTGTTTTTGGCCCTGTATGTTTAACACGCAGCTCTATTCTACCTTTTTTGTCATTTATAGTGATGCTATATAGTTTTTACCTAATATGAATACAGCATTTTCCTAATATTTCATCTTTCTCCACTGCAAATGTAGTTAATAAATCCGACTCTCCCTTCAGCTGTCAGTCCCATCCCACCTCGCCTTGCTACCAGGTCAACTTACGGATCTGCAAGGCACCATAGAGAAAGAAATTGAGCGAAGACAAACATGTAATCAACCTGCACCTAATCAGCCTGCGCCTAATCAGCCTACGCCTAACCCCGGGGTGTCCAGCGTTCCTGAAGTGCACCTTCCACCGTGAGTAGAGTCAAAACAGAACTGATCCCAGTGTTTGGTTCATTACAACCAAAACTTGGCAGTTATAAATATGTTTTTATTTTGTCTTTTCAGCTGTTACCACAGTGTTTCTCGTCTGGAGGCAGAACTTCTCCTGGAGAAAGAGAATAAGAGAGGGAACATGCTCCTCAGGCCTGGCAGCAACAATAACACCTACGCTATCTCCACCAGACAGGAGGGTCACAATGGGTAATCTAACACGCCCTGCATGAAATGTTGTCACTTCCTTATCATCAGACATGTGATCAGTGGCATCAAGACTGTCTGCTGCCTTATGCCGTTTTCACACTGGCACTTAATTCGGTATTCGCTGCGACACGAAACTAGTTTTGCTCCCCGTTTGCGTTCACATTACAAACTAACGCGCGTTCGCTCCTTAACTAATGCGCATTAACTAATCCACCTCTAGTCGGGGGTTTCGAAACCGAATTAACTAATACAGGTGTAAATCAATAAAAAGTATAACGGTTGTTGCTCCCCGCGTGTGTGTGAACACAACAACACTCGTATTAGTTTAACGAGCTTGTAAATGCTACGGGAGCGGCTCATCTCCTTGTCAACCGCTAGATGTTGCTGCATTATTAGGAACAGGATTACAAAACACTTCCTCATATTTTCTCTCCTTCTTCATTCGTTCTTTGTCTCCTTCTCATTGCTTTCATACGTCAACTTGATCTTTCTTTAACCTGCTCCATTTATTCCTCAAAATTGCCTGTGAGTTTGTTGACAGAATTCATGTTGAATAAAACCGCATATTAACGAGATCTCGTTATATAACCACGTGATCAAATGGAAACTGGACCATGGTTAGACTAATGTGCATTCGCTCCCTTATTGTGGGTGAATGCAAAGCGGGTATCGAATGAGCAGCCAATACCAACTTAAACTGAATTTGAATGCAATGTGAATCGCGCGGTGTTAGTTAATACGGGATCGAATCCCGAATGAACTACTTCGGTATTCGATTCCGAATTGAATAAGAAAACGGAATTAGCTACTTCACCTTTATACACACCTTCAGTACCATTGTTTCACAAAGACTGGGTCACAACCCTCAGGTGGGTCACAAGAGATTGTTTTGCATGAAGTTTAAGAACGGTTTAATCACATTTCACATTTCATTCCTTGTTGGAAATACTTATCAACTTTTGCCACAAAGTTTGTGACTCTTGAAATAAAGGTGAACAGAAACACAATTTGGAAACATTGTTCTACCCATGAGGCCATTTCTAAAAGCCCTGTCTGTCTTTTGTCTTTTGTCTGTCGTTTGTCCATCTGTTTCAGTGCTGTATTCAAACACTACCGTGTGACCCACAGAGTGAACGGAGGCTTTGACATCGCTCTTGAAAATCCTGTGAGTATTAATGACTCAGTTTTCTTCATCAATGCGGTCCAGGTGTCCATGGTCATCTCTCGTACTAAGCACATAAAACAGCTCTGTTTATATGTGCAAGTTGTTTGTGATTCATTCGATTTTGCAACATTTGCTTTCTCACTCTGGGTTTTTTGCCTCTCATTAACTCCCAGACATAGGTCAGACGCCTTTAATGTGTTTATGCCATAGATTTTAATGTTTACACTGAAATAGTGTAGGTGAGTTACATAAGTACTTGAAGGTATGTGAGTTTCACCACACTGTAGGAATGGAGTTTCCACAGAGGTGGAGGATCGACTGTATTGTAGTACTATTTGTGCATTGTTGCGTAGATGACAGAGGAGTGTAGGCTGTTAACATGACCACAGGACGTTTACCAGGGAGAGGACTGTTCTATTGTGACTCCCTTAGATTTTCAATGTGGCCGACACTGTAAAAATCACCATTTGTTTCCGGTCCTTCCATATTGTGGCGGCCATTTCTCTATTAATAGTAAAAGATTCTGTGTAACACGTCACTGTAAAAAGAACTACGGGATTTAGCAAAAAATGTAGAGACAAGTCTATAAAATATGAAAATTTAGCACAGATTTACTAGTGATTTTAGTACAGTACAGTACATCAATCTGTGAAAATATATTTGCATGGTGTGGTAGTCTGAAGTTTAGATCATTACAGTCATCAACCATATAATCTTCAGATGGACATGCATCATCACAAGAGTCAATCAATACTGGTTTCCATAAATGCGAAAACTGCATTGACCTTTTTCAGCATTGTTGATTTGCAGTGAAATACTCTATAGATCTTGTGGGCCTTGCTAACATTTAAGGTGGGGGCCAAAAAAATATAATTCCACAGGCCACAAATGGCCCCCGGGCCACAAGTTTGAGACCCTTGGTATAGTTGATGTTAATGAGACTGAGGAAAACAAAAGTTTGTCAAGTATACTGTAGGTAAAAATAAACTGGGCCATTTGGCAGAGCAGCCAAGAGTTATAATAATAGGTGATTGTTATGATTCACAACTGGTATCAGATTAAGACAAACATTCATGTCTGCGTGTGGTGAATGTGGCGAAGGTGCCAACACCAACATTTCCGTGTGAGAACTAGTCATTACACAGACTTCCTTATCAAAGTGGAAATTAAGTTAAGGTTGAGTCGTAAAGTTTGTTTTGTCAGTAGACCTAGTTTTTTGAGTTTGTTGTGACCTAGTAAACTAGTTCACAACAAATCCAGTTTATTACATTATAACAGTTAAAATAAATACATTGTTCTCCGCAGGTTTCATGTGCCACGTTACAAGAGGTGATCAACTATTTGGTGGAAAGAACAGAGAGAGTGATGGTTCCTCTCCTCATGGAGGAGGAGTACGAGCAGAGCATCTGTATGTACACTACAGTACTATGAACCCAATCACAAGTCACTACATTTTTATTGAATATTACACTAATATATGGCCAATTATGATCTCTTTTCATATCCTAGCCTTCATCCATTCAGACAAGGAAAACGGAGAGAAAAGTATTCAACGGGCTTTGCCTCATCTGCCCCGCGAACCAGGTACGCTTCAATTAAATGTTAGTTGATATAAAATAAATCTTTTCCCTGTGTGTAGTGAACCTGCAGAAACACCAGACAAAAATATAAAAGTTGCAAAGTTGAAATTGGACACAGGCCGGGTCAGGAGAAAGTTACATGTATGTATGTAAGAATGTACATGTGGTAAATTGTTTTTTGCTCTCTTATTTATTTTGATTACCGATCTTCCAAATTCAACAATCAGAATATTGTTTTCCATGTAGACAAAATCCATGGAAAAATCAGTGGCAGCATTGGCCCCTGTACCACTCAGAGGCAGTTTGTTTTTCACATTCTTCTTACGTTAATTCCCCTTCGAGTGTGGGCAAACATTGTAACCCGTCTGCAGCAGTGATTCATCATTCTAAAGACAATACAGAAACAATAAAACTCAACCTAAGGCACCCAGGTATACTCTCCCAGGCAGAGTGTAGGACTTAGACTGGGTTGACCTGGACAACACTAGGGAAGAAGGACCATATGTTTGACCAAGGCGAACTGTATGGATCACATGCAAATAGTGCTTTAGCCAATATAGTATTTAAGAGCTGTTGAATGTAAAACCAGTGGAGGAATTTCTTTGACGTCCATTCAAGTAACATTTCATTTTAACCAAGACATTGTTATTTTCTAAAATCTACAAAACTCATAAAATTATTCATTTAATACAGTGAGGATTGAAAAAGTAATAAAGGAAGAGGAGGAGGAGAAGGGGGAGGTGGTAAAGGAGGAGGAGGAGGTGAAGGAGAAAGCTCCAGCTGATGCCACACTTCCACGTAAGTTAATCTACGTCAACTTTTTTGGTTAAATTAAAAAATGTACCTTGTGCCTGACAAAAATAAATTTTGTTACACTCTGTTGCAGGAACAACTCCAATTCCCGCTCCTCGTAGACTGAGTGCAAGCACAGCTACACTGCCCCCTGAAGGAAGAGGTGAATATTGATCGATTTCTTTGGAAAAATCAGTCGTATCATATTCTGCTGCCAAAGGCTGGAGCAAATCAGTATAACTATGATTAAACTCCAATTAAAAAAATTATGATAAAACTACGAAAACAATTATTTTATTTTATATATACAATCTACTGTATATATATATATATAAATTGTGTTATTCATCCATTCAGTTACACAATCATATATATATTTACATATATATAAATTGTGTTATTCATTTGAATTGTATATAAAATAGTGTAATAATTTTGTATCACACATGACCCACGACTATAGCACTAAGTCTCAATGTGACTTCAATATTCAAAGAGTTTCCTTCCTATTTTAGTTAAGAGTCAGATTTTATGTCAATATAAACAAAGTCTGTGGAAAAACTATGGAGCGTTTCCATCACTCAAAATGTTTTTTCACATTCTTCCAAAGTTCCAGAAATTCCCCTTTGAGCGTGGTCAAACATTATAAACCTTGTGCAGCAGTGATTCATCATTCTGAACACAATACTGAGGCAATAAAAGTCAACATGAGGCACAGAGGTAAAGACCAGAGAGTAGGTCCAACACTGAGACTGGTTTTACCTGGACCACAATAATGAAGTAGAGAACAAGAACAATCTAAGAAAAGACTCTGAAGTAATGAAAAAGTAAAATATATATATATATTAATGTTGTTTTACAAATACATTTTACCATATATGTTATTTCTGGTGCTGCATGGTTTTGAGGCAATTAAATATGTAAAGAGAGCTATAGAAATAAACAGTAGTTGCACTCGCACAATTGGGTTCTGCCTCTGTTTTTATGGCAGATGCACATGTTCGGAGGTCTGTCATACTTGTATTTATTGAGTTCGTTTCATTTATGTATCAACTGTCCTGTGTCTTCTTTGTTTTAACTTTTATCCTGAGAAATAATACGTGATACAAAGATGATATTTTTACCCTAATTATTTAACACAACACCAAAAGAGTCTGCCATTAAATAAATGTTTTGTTTTGCACTTGGTATTTTTTTAAAACATATTCTCATCGAGTAACTAAACAAAATTAGGAAGAGTTTTTCTTTGTCATCCCGTGTCTCCTGTAATCAGTGGGGGGAATGAAAGTGTGATGCCAGAAGAGAAATCTTCGGTGCATCCAAGTTAGTTAGTTAGTTTAATTTTACATTAATTCATTCTTTCATTAAATGAACCCTCTGTCTGACAAATATTAACCTTGTTTCATTGTGTTGCAGGAGCGTCGGATAAAATTCCAGTTCCTGCTCCTCGTAAACAGAGCATAGCCCCATCAACACTGCCCCCTGCTGCTGTTCCAGAGAAGGTGACGGACTGTGAGTATTGACTTTAGTTGTCTTGATACCTAAAGGTATTTCGAGTATTTTAAGCAAAACGTTTTCTCTATATTTTTGCATCAACCATATAATTATTTATCTTTGTAATCATTTTAACTCTATCTATCTATCTATCTATCTATCTATCTATCTATCTATATATCTATCTATCTATCTATCTATCTATCTATCTATCTATCTATCTATCTTTACACACACACACACACACACACAGATATATATATATATATATATATATATATATACTATATATGGAGATAGATATTTCATGAGTTGAATCACTCATTTTATATTCATGTTATTGTTATTTGGTAAAATGTAAATAAATCAAATTGAATTGATTTAATGTTTCGATATCAGTCAATGTTTGAGAGAAATGCATTTCATTTCATTTAAACAGCAGTGGGGAATGAAAAAGTAATGGTGGAAGAGGACAAGGAAGAGAAGGAGAGAGTTCCAACTGCTGCCACACCTTCAGGTAAATTAATTTGCTTTAACTTTTGTTTATGTTGTATATAAAATGTTTATGAAAGAAAAATACAGATAACAGAGGTCTAGAAATTTTTAAAGTCATGTCATAATCCATTCATATTTTTGTCAATTTATCTTTTTTACATGAAACATAAGGGAAAGTGGTAATATTAATTTACCAATATTGTTGCAGCAAAGTACAACAAATACATTTAA
The DNA here is from genome assembly GCA_016785265.1 of Paraplagusia blochii. Taxonomy (NCBI): domain Eukaryota; kingdom Metazoa; phylum Chordata; class Actinopteri; order Pleuronectiformes; family Cynoglossidae; genus Paraplagusia; species Paraplagusia blochii. The sequence continues at coordinate 1,476 of JAFBJS010055154.1, read as the reverse complement.
ACTAAAACATCATTGCTTATGTCCAAGTAAACAAACTTTTTTTAAATCAAAAGAAAATAATTTTCTGATTTAATCTTTTTGTCATTTTCTGAGAGTATACACTGATGAAAACAATGCCGCGTTGTTTCTCTGCTCCTTTAGAATTTGTTTCAGAGCTGAAAAAAACATTAGCCGCCAGGGTCAAGGCTCAGCAGTGACTTCCAACCACGTCAGCACCAGTGCAGTAGTAAATAACTCATGGCAATAAAAGAACATCTCAAGGTCGGGTCCTCAAGTGCACAGAGGGCGCTGTTTCCACTCTGACAAACCTCACTTTACCTCTTGACTCAGCAGTGATGGCACCGATGAAGATGAACTCCGTGTAAAGAGAGGCTGTTGTCATGACCTGGTTCATGTCACGTCAGTCTGTCAGTGTTTTTTTTAATTATTATTTCTTGAATGTCATTGACATGTTTATTCTACATTTTCATACAAAAATGTGTTCTGCCTCATAGGCATAGTGATGTAAATACTGTACATATATTATGTATGTGTATCCTGCAGTGAACAAAATGAAGTTCTGACGCTCAGTGAGCCTGGACTAAATATAGACTTCCTGTAGGTGACTCTAGTTTGTCTTTAACGCAAATGAAACTGTTTGTCAGCATCTGTGGACGAGTCCACACAAGTGATTTATACAATTATCCATGTATACATAAAGACAATTGAAGAATTGGTTGCAGAAGGATTGATAGCAAGTCTTTTTGTTTACTTACTGAAGCTGCTGAAATGATCACAGTGATCACAAATGTGTCTCACTCCTTTATTACCTTAAGGGCTGATAAATTACTGTGAAAAAAAATTAACTATTTACATTAAAATTGTGACATTTGAAACAAAATAAACAATTCTGAGACGTAAACTTCTTTTAAAGCATTGCAGGCTAAAGTTATACAGGATATGCAGTGGTGCGACAAACTGACAACTACAGTTCCCTTAAAAGAATAAGGCCAAAAAAATATTTCTGTGTGTTTGGTAAGAAAAAATAGGGGCATATGGTTGGAAAAATAAAAGTTGAATAAAAAATCAAAGTTGATTTAAAAGAAAACTCATGTTTATGCAGGGTAGGCTGTAAGGTGAACCCTATACTGTTTGATCCTGCTTAAAGGACGTCAAACTACATGTTATGCAGAACTAGCTACTTCAGAGATCAATAAGATCTTTGTTTTTGTTTGTTTAATAAGTAATTGTGCTACGGTAGACCATCAATCTTGGTCTGTCTGCAATTTCAACACGGAAATTCTTGATCGGTCAAGTTACCAGAAACACACTATATATTTTATTTGGTCTTAAACACATCAGGACATATGTGGAAAGATTCAACTTGTTTCTTGCATCATTCAGATTGATCAGAAGCACGTTAGCTGGACCTACAGACTAGACTTTGACAAAGATCTCTCTGTGGAGAAGTGATCTACTCAGCACACACACTGGAAT
>JAFBJS010055153.1:43478-72999 GCA_016785265.1 Paraplagusia blochii | reverse complement strand
TAAAATGACTTTTATTGTTGTTAAAACACAGATGCATGATGGGAAACAAACAAGAGTACGAGACAAACGGCTCTTCAGTAAGTTGGAAATGAAGAACCATAATCATCAGTGTTGGGAAGAAAAACTGAACCAGACTCTGTAGATAAACAGGGCACAGAATAGAGAAAAGTGGAAGGAGAAGGAGATCTGGTCCCTGGTGACCACCTCCTCCTCCTCCTCCTCCTCCAACTCCTCCTCCACCTCCTCTTTCTTCGACCAGTGTTCATTAATTGGTCTGAAGCAGGAATATTCACTCCTCTCTGAATTTGTTCTCTAAATGAGCATTTTTTTTTTTTTTTTCCCTCAGCGTCAGACGCCTCACTGAGCATCTTCTGCACGATTTGGAGCTAAACGACTGTCACTTTATTACCCACCACGTTACATGCAAAGCTCTATTAAACCAAATCACATAATCGTGCTGCTCCACAATCAGAGTGTTACCAATTTACAGGCTCTTTGTCAAAGGTCTAACATCTTTGCTGAAGGTGAGAACGAAGCATCTTCACACACCAGAGGTTCCAGATAGAATTCTCACCACGCAATTACAATCCTAATAATGACTGAATTGTGCTAATGCTGTAGCACTGTTGTTTTTGCCTTTATTTATTAGATTTTTTTTTTTTTTGAATCCATCTCAAGTAAAAGAAACAAATGTGCTATAGCTTTGTAAGGTAACTGCTTAAAGCATGTGCCAAACCTCTGGCCCGTGGGCCAAACGTGGTCCAAATAATTATTTTATGTGGCCCACAGAACTAATTCTTCGGGATTATCTATAGGATAGATAATATTATGAAGAATTGTAGATTGTAGAATTGTAACCCTGCGTATGTTGCAGTGGTGTGCGCGATGAATATTAACCATCTCGGCCAATAACTTTGACTGAAATCCACGAAAAACTGAGATTCAGAAACATGTTGGATTATTTTGACAAATATGTTTGAGAAAGAATGCACGCGGTTTGGCTTGACTCACCGAGCACAGCTGTCCGTAAGGTCTCTCGGCTTGACGCGGGCCGTACGAAAGCTGAAATTTGGTCAAAAGTGAAGACATTTTTTTTTCGAAAATTTGATCGAGGATCGAGTTGGTCGAAAGCTGAGGCACTGTTGTATTTTTCTTTTTCCTATAGAAATTATTTTAGCAAAAACAAATCAAATATTAAGCATACTCAAATAATAAGCAATTCAATAATTGTACAAAATACCTCAATTTTGACAGGAAAATTTACAAAACATAAAACAGTGCCTCATAAAGTCCAGAAATATATAACACAGTCCATAAATGAAAGTGGGGGGGGGGGAAAGGTGTTGGTAGAGCACGCTATATATATTTTTTTTAATAAGTCATGAGGAACAACCTGCTTGCTAAGGTCTTATAGCTCACATCTCATTAGATTGTATTTTTGTTAAGCTGCTGTTTGCATTAATGGCAAACTGCCATACATTGAAATGAGCTTCAGTACTTAAGCTGCGCTGCAGCAGCAGAACTACAGCTGAGTAATGAGATAAAACATAGAAATAATCTCTGGAACTCTTTATAAACTCACAATGATGAATCCACTCTGCAGAGGTTCCAGATACAGACACTGAACTTCAACATGTCCCAAAGAGACAAAAATCATAAGAGCTTTAATGTATCTGAAACAATGACTAATTAAAAAAAAACTGTTTAATAAAATTCCGTTTCTTTATCTTCACCTTTTCTTCCCTGAGAGGGTTTTTACACTGAGTAGCTGAAGGAGGAGGAGGAGAAAGAGGAGGAGATCAGAAAGCAGTGGAAGGTTCTTCTGGGGAACATGTCAGTCTGAAAATCTAATCTGGTTCTACTTATGACGTAGCTCCACCCATTTCTCCTACTCCTGCAGAAGGGTCACATGATTGCATCCAGACATCAGAAATGCGGCTGCGGTCATTTGCCGTGCGTTTGCTGCGTCTGTTCCTGAGCTCAGACTGATGGTCCGTCACAGGGACCGTCTCTGAGCCTCCATCTCTGAAACGCACCGGTGATGTCACTCTGTTAGACTGGCAGCGTCGAGGTCAGCAGAGGTCCGGGTAACCTGGGATTCATCAACCCCGCCTCTTCCAAACCCCTCCATCACTTAAAGCCCACCTTTCTCCTCCATACGTTTCTCATCCAGAGGTCGGACCTCGGCGTTCCCCTCTCACCTGGATCACATTCAAGCCTTGTAGTGTTTAAACACATATTTTAGGAATGACTTCAAACTGACGGCGTTTTCCGAAGGTCTGCTTCTCCAGGCCGTCTTGTCGTGGCTCCAAAACCACTTCTACACCAACAGAAAATCTGTGGCATTTTTGAAGTATTATAAAGGGAATAAAATTTAATGATGTCAGAGCCGATGCCGCGCAGGTGTTAAATTTAACGGCGAGGCACTAATTTATTTGACTGTCTACATTTGAAGACTTCTCTTAACGACTTTATGGTTAAGGTTAATGACCAGAGTCAGGGTTTAATACAGGGATAAGGATGACAGGAGATTAGTTATCTCTACCGCTCACAGGGCTTATATTTACTATTCTATTTTGCTGTGCTGGACTGTCCTACGACTATTTAAAAGGTTCAGTTATTCATAGATCAGATCCAATGTTATACTTCCTCGCGTTTATTCCTTTTATGGGGCAGTGGTGGCCTAGTGGTTAAGGAACCGCACTTGGGTCCTGAGGGTTTCAGGTTGGAATCCACCAACTGCCCGGTAACCACTGAGCAAGGCATCGTCCCCAGCCACTGCATAGGTGATGGGTAAAATACAGAGGTCACATGACATTGTGTAGTGGTGTGGATGACAAAGTCACAATCACAAGGAGTTTTTCATTTTAATTTTAGTAATTAAACTTTTTTTATTATTTATTAATTTTTTCTCACCATAAAAATGTATTTTTTTTTCTCTTCAATCTCAAACTGTTACCTATTCAGACAACATTTTCAATTTTAGGTGCAGATATATCACAGTGAACTCACAAAATGGTTCTTCAGGGTGGACCAAGGCAAACTATGGTCTGAGGGCCAGATGTGGTCCGTTTAGTATTTTAATCCGGGCCCCCAAAACTTGTCCAAATTAAACATAACATCATTTTATTTTTGACTTTTCCCAAAAGATAAAAAGATAAAACCCTTCCACCCCTTATTTATGACTTGTTATATACATATTTTGTATTTGATATATTTGTATTAGTTATTCAGATTATGAGACATCAAAAAGTATTATCCTTGAAATCCCTGGATCTTCTTACTGAACTTGTTAATCTAAAAAAAAAGAATCTTGGCCTTAAAAATGCTGATGCCAAAGAAAGTTTTTAGCGGAAATATAAATATTAAGGCCTTATAAGATTTTATTTTTTTTTTTCTATAATTGAGGCTGATCGGTTTGTACCAAGTCAATTTCCTCAATATATGTTTCAATACAAAACATTAGTTAAATGTATTTGTCAGCCCCTCAGTCTGTAGATCCCTCTGCCTCGTGGCGCCTCAAGGATGAGCAGTCGGAGTCGATGTGAGCTCACGGTGGTGATCAACATCTGCTCCATCCTCCGTTCTCCACCTGGTTCCTCCCGTTTCCCTCAGACCGCCCCTGTCGATGCCTCTGCCCAGGTCCTTCAGTCGGGGGGCGAAAGCGCCCCAGGGTCTGATGGTCCCAGCTGTGTAAATGTTTTCAGTTGCTGTGTGACTACGGCGAGGACGTTCTTTTTGATCCCGTGCCAAGACAAGCTCTCCGTCAGTTGTTCTTGGCAGCTGCTGGCAACGGAGGAATGTCAGCATGACTTTAAAAATATGAGGGTTTGTAATTTGGACCACAGATTGAAAGCTGAGCCGCTGGTACAGTTTGTGATCATCTAATTATGCCAGCCCCTCCTTCCTTTACCCTTCTGTTTTTTTTTTGTTTTTTTTCTCCCTGGACTCCCCTCCTCTGATTCTTGTCCAGGAATGAAGCTGTGTCCCCAGTGACTTATTTTCAGAGGAAGGTGTAATGGCTGTGGAGCCCGATTGGAGGTTCATCAGAGGTCCCTCCTCATCCTTCTTTCACGGTTCTGCACTAGTACGTCACACTGGGTGGACGAGGTAGAACCTTCACATGATAAAGCTGGAACATGGGGTTGTAAAAAAAAAAAAAAAAAAAAAATCAGCTTCGATGACCCTTGCCTGTCAAACGATGACATATGTCACACCAACACAACAAAATAATTCTTGTTCATGTTTGCTAATATCTGCTCTGAAATCCTGTGAAGGATTCTGCTACTAGAGTACACTGTGATTTTGCCACTTTTTTTTTTTTTTTGTCGTACAACAATCGACATTAGTGGGGCCCAATTGTTGGCTGGAGTCATGCAGTCTACACAATTTTTGTTTAAGTATTATTCCCATTGTGTCTCAGAGAAAAACTATGGGCATCTCTCAACTCTTCTTCTTCTCTTTCCTCTTCATTGGAACACACTGTAAATAAAATTTTCTTTTAAAAATCTAAGCGTATTTCACGAATATAAGGCGGACATGAAGTCTTAGATTTTCTTCAAAATGTGCGACGCGACCCTACAGTGCAGTGTGCCCTGTGTGGTGTTGTTGTTGTGAGGCGGACGTAGTAGAGGACACCATGAGAACTTTAAAGGGAGAAGTGTGGGCGTGGATTGTATATAAAACGCGCCTTATGTGTGTGTTAAATATAGTAATGGCACACAAAACTGAGACTGTGCCTTTTAGTACAGAGTCCCTCATGGTTGTGAAAATACAGTAAAAAAATTTTAAAACTCCCCCCTGTCGTTATTAAATTATTTAATTTTCATTACAACACATTTGGCAGACACTTTTGTCCAAAGTGGTTCTGGCTACAGGAGTTAGACGTGTCTCCTATGATCGGACAGTGTGATCAGTCCAATTGTCCAACCCAATCAGAGGATCGTACAGTCGTGAGCTGTAAACTCGAAAAAAAAAATGTACGCCAAATGCGTAATTGTCTAGTTGGACCAGAATTCAGCCGAGAAACGTTAAAAACATGATTTTTTTTTTTTCATTTTTACTGTACTTTGCTTGATTGTTAAACTTGAATAAATACTGGTCTTCAGAGAAGAGATGATTGTCTCCCCAGAGGTCCTTCAGGACAGGCTCAGTTGGCATCAGTGTTCAAATATGATTTAGTCTGGTCTAGTGTAAAAATGCCAATCTGTCTGTGCCAGTATCTGGGGGGCTGGAGGTTTAGTAGATGCCCACCCACGTTGATATAAAGTCCCTCATAATTCCCAGTGCCCAGAGCTCCAGCATAGATGTGTCAAATATTTAACAAATGAATGAGTTTTTAATCTGTGGCTCAGGGGAATGGAGCGTCATGATAAGGCTCTTCGGCGTCTTTTTTTTTTTCTTGTTTTCTCTTCATTAGCATAATTTCTCTGGAGTACATGAGCAGATTTCTCCGGCTTTGTTCAGATTCCCCGCTGAGATCTAAAATTGAAGCTCGGAATCACAGGAAGGAACCTCAGAGACGTTTCAGGGAACGTGAGGGAGCATCTATGGCGGAGGCAGACGTTCTGGCAAGTGTGGCTCCTATTGTCTCTGGCTCTTCATCCACTTGTCCTTAATTGGGTTAATTAAAAACTTAAATGTAAGATTTGCTAAATGCACGATTTGTACTCGGCCTTAATTAGAATTTTTTTTTTTTTTGTTTTGTTTTGTCTTTTATCCAATGGCAGTGTGTGTGACTGTGCAGTCCTGGTGCCAATCGGTGACGAGCTGTTGTTACTGTCTGTAGATAAGAACACTAACTTCAGCCAAAACGGCAGAAAAAAAGAATATAAATCAGATTTGTCGCAAAAATTTGAATGATAAATAATATCAATGTGGTTGATTCATTTATTTCGCTCTAATATCGGGGGGAGTTGGTGGCCTAGTGGTTAAGGAGGCAGACTTGGATCCGCATGGTCCCCAGTTTGAATCCCCCTACTGCCAAGTTGCTACTGGGGTCCAGTGAGCATGGTACCATCCCCACTCAAAGCTGCCCACTGTTCAATTTGGTGATGGGTTAAATCCACTGATCACATTTCATTGTGTGCAGTGGTGCGGATCACAATGTCACAATGACAAGGAGTTTGATTCCCTCTCTTCCTTTATCCGGGACAGTTGGTGGCCTCGTGGTTAAGAAACGAGTCTTGGGTCCGCAGGGTTTCAGGTTCCAATCCACCAACTGCCAGGTTACCACTGAGGCCCAATGAGCATGGCACCGTCCCCACTCACTCAGTGTTGGGTGCTCAAAGCTGCCCACTGTTCACTTGGGTGATGGGTTAAATACACAGATCACATTGTGTTGTGTCACAATAATGAAGAGTTTACTTTCCTTCATTCGTTCCCTTGTCTTTTACTATATCATGCATTTTTCAGCTCTTGACATTTTAAACATTTTTTTTTTCAACTAATGTTCACACCTACAATCTTACATTTCACCTCCATAGTTCTTAATATGCTGGAGATCCCTGTTTTCCTGGTGAAATCTCAGGAACGTCAGTGAGCACCATGGTCTCAGTGCCAGGAGCCCAGAGCACTGACTACAGCACAGCACCACTAAGTGGCCTTTATTCAGATGAATGTTTTATTTTATTTGTGTTCCTGCAACGCTGCTAAAAAGGCCTCTGGGGGGATTCTGCTGTTTTAATTAGCATAATTAAAAATGAAATAAAATCACTGACATCTGCACCAAATAAAGAGGTTTGAAGAAACATCAGTGCTCCTTGTTTTTCAGACTACAGTACTAGGACATTTTATCTTCCTCACCTACAGTCTTAGTGATTTATCTAAGAGTTTTTGCCTCTGACCAACACAAACACAATAGATTGTGTGTTATTATTGTGATCTAATTTGGTTTTCGAACCAAAATTCCGTTCTTTGCATCGTTGGTATAACTTCTTCTGTGATCTACACCCGTGTGATTGAATTAACTATGTTTACTGCTACTAACTTCCCAGCACATATATAACTAGTCACCTTCAGTAGTGATCTACTGTCAGTCTTTTCCATCTGCTGAGGTCACAGCAGTGTCCATGACTGCCACCCAAATCACACTGCACCATACTGTCAGCCGTCCTGTGTGTGTTGGGCCCACAGGAAGTTATGTGTGTTGGGATGATGCCATGATCAGAGCATCTCAGTGGCAACCTGGCAGTTGGTGGATTAGAACCTGAAGCTACGCAGACTCATGTCCACTCCCTTGTCCGCTAAGCCATCACTGCTGCCCCTGATCTAAGCTAAATATCAAGCATAACTCGTGATTTTCATTGGGTGTTTCCCAACAAATTAAATGTCTATCAGCTGTAACGTCTCAATAGGACAAAAAGACATGTGTGGCGTTCATAAGCATAAACACAAAGTAGATCTTATTCACCAGTTCTCGTTAATGTAGGAAGTAAAATGACATTATTATTGGCTAGCTATATGTCAAACTTAGGCCCAGGGCCCAAATCTGGCCCGCAGTGTAATTATATTTGGCCCATTATATCAAATGTGCGAGTATATAGGCACTTTTACCGGCAGGATTTAAAATATAAGTGTTTTTTTGTTTTCTTTTTTTTGCCCTTTTTTGGTGAATAAATTAAAAAGGAACTAGAAATTTTACAGATAAAGCATAAAAATTACAAATGTGTGTTTTATTAAATTAATTTATTTCTCGCACGTTTATAATATTCAGCTTTTTTTGCTAGATTCAATGTCTAGGCAAAACCTAAGTTTGTTTCCCTATGAAAAATTTCTCAACTTTTATTTTGACACACTGTAAATAAGGATTTGACATCCCTGATATAAAGGATAAAGTGACTGGACGAACAGGTTTATTTTTCATCATTAGCCATTGAAATCCTCTACAGATACAGATCGTTTCTTTATTTCTGGACAACTCTCTACTATTCTGGGACAAATCTGACTTATTCTCTGTCCGTTTCCCTGTATTCTCAGACTCTCAGCTGTGTAAAGGGTGACACATTAGTGTAGTTTCTAAGTTTGAGCTGCTTCCCTATCTCATGTCAAACTGTCAGTGCCAAAACAGTGAGTTTGGGAAATCTTTTATTGTTTAAGAACAAAACAGTGAATGAATGTGAGCAGGTGGTTGAATGGTTGGCTGTGAAAGGGGAGCCTTCCACGGTTAGAGTAAACAAATTAAGTCAGACTTTATTTGGAGGACTCCACGGCGCCGAACCACAGGCAGGAGCTCGCGTCTGGACTCGGGGTGTCAGCTGCAGGACCTTATAATTCTAGCTCCATGTCCATCTCGCGCCTTAATGAGGGAGCGGAAAAGGCAAAGCAGCCGAAATATCAACAGAAAAACAGTGGGTCGGGGAAGGGAGGGAGACCAGAGTTAATAAGGCAGTACAAGTCCATGAATGATTTTGAGAATCATGTTTTAAACAAGTCCTCCTCGCTGAGCATGCAAGAGAAAACCTATGTGTGTGTGCGCGAGTGTGTGTGTGTGTGTGTATAAAAGGAATTCTTGTATAAAGCTGGCAGAGCGGAGGCTGCCACAGACATCATCTCCACATTTGCATATTCATGGCTCAATTTGCACTTGGCTATGCAAATGTATGCAAACATCGTTTCAGAACATTTCAAAAATAGCAACCGGCATCGCAAACGATGGTGTTGCCTCTTAATATGCAGCCACACACAGAAAGGAAAAAAAAAAAAGAAAAAAGAGTAAATAAATATATTAGTGCAGAGGATGAGGGGGACCAGAGAGGGATAAACAGACAACTGTAAATAAATGCATTAAATGTACAATTTTAAATTAATGAAAGTGTTTTTCTTTATACAGACACTATGTTTCATTTTGGCTTTTTTTAAACGTGGCAATTAAGCCTGTATTTCCAAATTGTACTGATGAAAGCAACACAGGAAATGATCAGATTGAATTTTCAGTCAGGACAATGTTAAGTGATTTTACATTTCATTTAAATACTGTTAGTAATTCTGTTAGTAATACTAACAGTAAACAACAGACATAAACAAACGTTTACGTGCCTACATATCATTTTGTTTCCAATTGGCACATACGCCATCATCAATATCATTATCAATCATCATATATATATACATATGTGCATATGTATGTATGTGTGTGCATGTTTTGTATGCATGTATATATGAAAATATGTATTAATGTGTATATGTATGTGCATATGCATACATTAAATGTGTTTGTATTTATGCGTATGTATGTATATATATATGTATTGTATGTATATATATATATATATATATATATATATATATATACACACACATATATATATATATATATATCAACTTTTTGACGTTCCAAAAAATGTTTTAGTCAAAATGTTTCAATAGAAAAAAAAAACAAGGCTTTTCTCTAAATGATCTGTGATTCAATCTAAACAGATGGAAGCAAAGTCTCCATCAGGGAATGTCTTCATTATGAGACCCAAGGAGACGTTTATCACATCGTGTTCTTTTACCTTGTCCAAGGGCGAAAATTTAGTTCCTGTCAAATGTTGTTCCAGTTTTTGAAAGGAGAAACATTTTGGTAATTTTATTTCACAATTTTCACCCGACTGAGTGAGCGCTGTCTTCATGGGCAGCGCTGTACTCTTCCTTCACTACTTATGTCCTATTTGGTCCCAGTTGTGGTGCATCTTAAATTCCGCACTCAGGCAAAGTCTTTGCCCATGGACACATCAGCATGTAGACTTGTGGACAACTCTGATGTTAAACCTGATAAGGGTTTCTTTTCCCAACTAGAAACCTCTTTCTATTGCAAGAGTAAAACTGTGAATTTATATTCAAATGGAAGGCAAAGGCGCAGAAAAGTTTGGTAAAATATACTTTTTCATAAAATCCCGTTCATCTGTTGGGTTCAGGACACTAATCTGTTCCTCTGGCAGAGAGACCCACTGTCTGTGGACCCATCCAGGTCCTTCTACAGCTCTATCTCTCCTAGCAGTTCTTCTGGGGATAAACAGCTGCATATGAAGTCCTAATCTATCTCCTCACACAAGTCCACTCTACGTTTCCTTTCCTTTTCTCCTCTCCTTTCCTCTCTGTGTTCACAAACAGCAGCCTGTGGCCTGTAGAGACCCAGACTTCTCTTCTCTCCGTTAGACAAACACAGTTACTCACCGCACTGTGAGCCTGTTTCTGTGCTTTTACAGAGAAAACGTGTTAATTTCATGACACTTAAAGCCGCAGTAAAACTAACGCTTTGCCTAATTAGCTGCTAGTGTTGGGTGAGTGGTAAAAGTGCCGGCATGCCAACTCTAAAAAGACTTAATTATTGTTTATGGGTTAGTTCAGTTAGGTATTTGGCTTTTGTTCTACCACTACTGAAGCTCAATCCCCAAACATCTATTAACCCTATCCTAGTCTTCTGGAAGAACTTTTACACTATAAGAATCTACATTGTGAATACTATTTATCAGTGACATGCGTTTTAACCGTAGGCCTTCAGACTCCTGGGAGAGCTTATTCCGCTTATCTATGTATGTGTTGCCTTTTATGCAGGGCCATCTAGAAGGCCCTGAGGTCACAATCTTGCGAGATGATTGGTCTATGGCCTGTAAACTCAACAGGCTGTGTCCATTCACTTACAACCAGCAGAGCCCTCACTTTTGATTCAGAAGACTGTGGCAGATTTCATGGAACCTGACAACACTAGCTAGCTGAAGGATTCAAGGAAGCTTTATTGTCATTGCAACACATGTTAGAGGTATGATTTACGCAATAAGATACTCGCATCGCGGCGATTCTGGGATCCAAAGAAGCCGTTGCCCTATTGTGCACCGCCATCTTGGAAATATAATTATATAAAAAAAGTCCAACTCTTTAAATTAAAAAACACGTTTTATATGAATGAAAAATAAATATTCATATTATTTAAAAATATTTATGAATAAATATGCTTTTTTTAGTATGTTTAGGCCAGCAGAGAAGGCCACTGCTATTTATTAATCAGTAAGTAAGGTTCAGAATACCCTCACAAGTATAGTGTAAGGATTTCCGATATTACCTATTTGCCAATATTCCATTGTGCCTATATTTTTCAATTCTAATAGCCACAGATATCAATAAATACAGCTGGTTGCCCCCAAAACTGAAGTAAACATCATAGCTCCCTATGGTCACACACATACACTGTGTTATTGGATATTCTTATCCATGTAAAAAACAATGATTACAGTCTTACCAATAACACAATTATCTAAATATAATCAATTACACTTAATTTATTTTTCTAAAAGTAATCCCTCAAATCGTGGACAATGTCCAGAGCCCTTATGGCACAAAGATCGCTGGTGGAATTCCCAGTGGCACCTACTGGTCATTCTGTATTTTGCTCAGCTCAGGATTTACTACAGGATCTCCAGTTTCTCTCACATTCCACAAACATGCAGACTTGAGTTAATTGGACTGACTTAATGGGCCGTTAGAATGAGGGTGAGGGGTGTTTGTCTTCATATGTGGCCCTGTATGTTAGTGACCCTTGAGCTTTCCAGGATGTACCCCACCCTTAACTGTGATTTTACCCCAGTTCCATCATTAACCCTTTAAAGAATTAAGCTGAAGAAGACAAATGAGGGAACTACATTTTTGTAGAAACGTACAACAGGAGATAAGAGACCCCAGGATTTTCTAAGATCCTTGAGGAATAAAGGATTTTCTTACCCATAAATGTTTCCCTACATTGTTTAACACAATAAGTTGATGTTGGGTTTTGGTTAAGAGTTAAGAGGTGTGGAATCTAGGGTTCTCCTCCCGAGCAAGAAAGAATTCCATTTAGGGCTGTTGGTGCCTCCACCACCTGGAGGAAGGTTCACAAGGGGTTGGTATGGTGCTGTGTGATTTGGGGGGCAGTCTTGAAGACTGCAACTCCCGCAACACGGTAACAAATATGTGGACAAAGATGGATGGAAGGAAAACAAGGTCATGTGCTGGATCATCTCCTCTGGACCTTATTTCTACTCCCTCAATCGGAAGACAGAACCTCCGCTCATGAAAACGTTTGCAATTTAGCAGGAACGTAGCAAATGCAGCAGAAGATACATTTAACCAACCAACGCGTTGTCACCAAGCCTTGTATTTCTTCGGCTTTATTTAGCAAGTGTCCCCCTAATGGCCCACCTTCTCATAAGTGACTACAAGCCTCATTTGGTTTGGTTGATCTGGTAGGATGATGGAGCAGAGGAGGGGGTGACTGTTGAGTAGCTGAGGGCATTAACATTCACGGTGAGGCTGAAGACAAGGATGCTGTAGCAAAGTGGCTGTTACCTCTTTAAGGCGATCAAAATTTTATGCAAGGCTGCAATCGGTGGTATAGTGTTGCTCTTTAAGAGACTAACACTAATGATTGCCATGTGTGGACAGTGGGTTCTGGAGGAGGGGGATTTTGTTTAGGGGGCCTGAGAGTGGTCCAGACTGAAGACTGGTGATGTCTGGGGGCTGAGGGAGATTTTGGAAAGCAAAACGAAGGGATTGAGAGAGTCTCACGGAGGGGCTCAGAAAAGGCCAGCCATCTGAGATTACGGCATAACTTAGAAATGTACTCGTCGGGAAAGTTTGTGTATATTGGGAAGTGCTCCAAATTTTCCACAGACAGCTTTTTATTTTTTGAGTTATCTCACTCCCCCTTTCTCCTCCACTCACTGTAGTTCAGACTAATTGCGTGGCCAAATGCCTGCTGGGTCCATATGAGAAAGTCTGCTCCCTCTCCCTGTTTTTCACCTCTCTTTCCAAACATTCAGCCATCGTCTGTGTATTTTTGAATACGTAGGATAACATGTCTGTATATTTTCACTAGAATAAAAGTTCAGGGATATTTTGGAGTTTTAATTTGAAAAGGATGATGGGTTTTTTAAATGGAGGAACCAGCATTTCCAGTGTGTGGCTGAGCGTTGGGAGAGTTTTACACATTCATCCGAAGCCGACGGGAATCAAGACAATCAGTTCTTTAGATATCTGCAGATCTCTTAAGAACTGTTCAGATAACTGTGCTTTTATTTGTCTTTGCTACAAACTAATTCATTTTGAAAGATACGCATGTTTACATCAGCTGTGTTTGTTTTGTGATTTTAAAATTGTATTTTAAATTGTGCTTTTATTTTTGTATTTTTGTTGTTATACAATAAGTTGCCTGAAAAACGTATAATATCCAATAATTCCTCTGTCCACAAATCTTTGCTTTAATACATGTTGCTATTCAAGAAATGTACAGAATGTAAAAGTAAATGTAAAAATTAATTCATACTGTTTTGAGTGGCAGCAAATTTTGGGTGATATCGGAATTGGCAATATGAATTATTGTCAAATTTAAAATTAGGGCGATCCTAATAAAAATGATAAAAAACAGAAAATTAATATTAACCTTCTGTTCACATATGAAACTATTGATTAAGTTTATCGAAAAGGCTGATCATGACCTGTACAATTAGGATTTTGTTGTATCTCCATGATTCTGTGGTGTTCAGTGAACTATGGAACTACAGAAATCGTCTTCGGATTTTCTTATACAAATCCGACGGCGATATCCATAGTTGCGGTGTTAGCGAATACAACGCAAATGATTTACTGCTGTAACTCATCTGGTAAGATGAATCCTCGACCGTCTGAGACAGTTGATTATAAGATGATAGAGAGTGATTATAAAATTTCAGATTTTAATATGAATGAAACCTAAGATTTCTGTTTCTATTGGCTCACCAACAGATTGATATACCCGTAACAGAAACATCTCATTTCATCAGGGCCAGGGAGCAAGAAATCTTCTGTCAACTTCCGTCAACTCCTCTGGGACGATACCAAGGCTTCCCCACCTCCTCCGATGGTATCAGAGAGCGTATCCAGTAGTAAACCGAGAGCTTCATTTTCCGTAGTTCAGATCCGTCCTCACCACAGTGTTCCAGTATATTTCACCACAGGTTGTTTCTCCAGATCGCTCTCTGTTATTTTTTTTTCCTTCAACTTGTCAACAAGTCCCTGGAGGAGCTTGAATCGCTACTTCACCCCCAGAGTACCTGTATGTTTCAGCCATTTCTGTTGATTCCCCTCAGTTCTCTAACGTCCTTATTTCATTGTCCAACAGACAGTGTCTTGTTGTAGCAGTGAATGAAACGGATGCTTAAGGAGAGCATATTTGATTTTATGTTGTGAGCCTCCATTGAGAAAACACTGAACTAAAATCACCAGAGAGGTTTCACGGTTTAGGGGGAAGAAATTGTTAAAAATCTGTGTTGACTGCACACGTGTTAAGACTCCGCAGATTAGAACAGCGCGCTGCGATTCATTGTAATTTCCTTCGCGGACGGGATAAATATACCAAAACATGGATAACGGGTTATAGAGACAGGAGCAGTCAGCGGAAACACAGGTATTTATCTGAGAGCGACCGCCCTGCTCTCTGTCCCTGCTCTCACACAGATTCTTATCAGCTTTAAAAGGCCAAGATTCAACCATATCACCCATCAACAGCACCTCTGCCACATCTGCTGCCTCCCTGCTACAAATCCCATTACCTTTATCCTGTAGCTAATACTGGGCTGCTGCCACTGCCTCTACCTCCTGTCAGGGCCCACGGCACAAACAATTTGTTTTTCTCCTTCCATTTCACACGAGTGCTCACAGTCAGAGGAAGAGGAGGCTGAGGATGGTTAGTGAGGTGAGCTGCAGGCCAGGATGGAAATGTCACACAAACTTTAAAAAAAGGCTCCTGGAGTTAAAGAAGCTGCAGGTTCTATTTGTGTGCGTGTCACTTTAACATGACCAGACTGATGAGAGCAGGTTCTTATCTATGCTAAAATAGTCAATCCAAAAGTTAGATACAAGGACCAGTGAGCTAGACAGCCCGGGCTGATGCCGTGGCACGCAGTCTTCTGTCACCGACGTGGGTAAAGATGGGCAACGAGGTAGCTAGAAAAAGTTTCCAACTGTCTTCTAGACCTGACAAAGGTTCAACTTTCACAAAATTCAGAGCCAATTTTGTTGGTTCGGTTGTGCATACTGCAAAGTCTACCATGCAACCCTGTTGTCCTTGAACAGGTCTAGGCAAACTATGGCCAGGGGGCCAGCTAGTGTCCATTTGACTCTTTAATCAGGCCTTTCAAACCTGACTAAATTCTGTTATTATTTATATTTTTGTTATAATTGTTCTTTAGTGGTGCGTTAGCTTAGTGCTGTCATTGGCATGGAACTCCAGGGTTCCAGGGCGACCGAATACCAGTTATCATGTCGATGAAGGTTCTCAGTCATCCAGGTCATGATCAAGGTTGGGTTTAGTTAAGCAACTGGACATTGAGTTCTTTTTTTGGAAAATGTTCCACCTCTCATTCTAGAGGCTTCTTCAGTTCAAACTGTTAGTGGGGAGTAACAAAAGCTATATCCTGTGAGCGAGGAGTAAGGGAGGTGCTTTAAGTCCCCCCTGTTGGGTGGACCTGGGTTGACCTGTGAAGCATGATACCAGTCATTGGGTCGTTACAATCATCAACCTTGATGCTTGAATCTTTTGGGTATTGTCGCAAAAAGGTCTCCTAACTCCTAACTAACAGTTAGCTTCGCACAAGCTTCTTGGATGGGAAGTGAAATGTTTTCCAAAGAAACCTTAACCTAACTAAGATCAAATCCCAATTAGGGTAGTGGACTCAAGACTCTTGAGCCCACCATGAGGGGTTCGTACAGTGTAGTGTGAATCAGGTGGCAGTTGCTAGAGGTCTCATGACGGTTCAATCCCATGTGAACTTGTTTTGGCAGAGGGGAGTCTGGGTGTCCCTCCTCGGACTGCAGATAAGTGGACAAAGATGGATGGATAATCCCTCCCGTCTTTCCTCTGCAATAATCAAATTTCTCTGATAGATGGCGTAGAAAAGGCTAGAATCGAGTCCTTTCAAATTTTAGGACCCCATCTGTGAATCAGAAGGTTTGCCCATGCCTGTTCTAGAATGGGTATTGCATTATTACAACTCCCCCAGAGCCTTACCAGAAATCTAACTTGACAGCCACAGGACAGCCCTGAGATCCCATCCTAAGAAGGTCATGGGTGTGACCACAACATCTGGACATGTGATGGGAAAACTGCTCAATAACGTCAGGGGAGGTTTCTGTCCAAACAAGTGAGACCAAAACAATTCTTCACACCTTTGTCCAGTGGTGAAGGGAGTGGTCTAGAGGAGTAGAACTACAAGAAGTCCCTCTGACATCAACCAGAAACTGATGAAGTTCCTCAGTTGAGGAATGAAACGTCTTTCAACTCCAATAAGAAGTCCAGTTGCTGACAACTAAACCCTTTTGGATAGACGGCAACAGGTTGAATCCAGATGGGAATAAACATTAAACACTTCACTCAACTTAATTTACCGGATTAACCGAATTTTCCGTAATCCCAGTCCAAAGTGATCCACAATCAAGGTCTTAGTGTTTGACAATTTGCGTTCTTTCCTGTTACTCCCTAAACTCGTGAGGCCAATTTTTAAGTGCTCTAAAGAGGCTACAAAAACATGCATTTTAAATCGCGCACTCACACACACACCCTTACACACTCACTCTTACACACTGCAGCCCATCATCATCATCCCAGAGACTTGTTGTTTTCTCGCTCTCTTCCAGACTCTGCCTGCCTGACCTTGCTAACCCAAGCACATTCCTTTCAGGAGGTGATTGGCAGCCTATGCAAATACAACACAACCATGACTGGCAGTGAGGGCCACTCTGTGCCCTTCCCACAATGCCCCTGGCCCCTCCCCGTCAATAGACACCGAGCTGGCGTCATTGTCCACATACAGTGACCTTTTACCTCTCCAAAGTTAGCTTTTTCTGGGAACTACCTCCCAGAACTTTTTCTCCTGTCTACGGTGGAATGTGAGACACATAGGTCTGATGTCTTTCGGTGGCCCCACCATCTCTGCTGTTTTTTTTGTTTTGTTTTTTTTTTATATCATGTCATCGTCTGTACCCCCCGTCCCCTCACTGCCCTCATTATGTGAAAATAACATCTTTGAAAGTCTTACTGAACAATATTCCACGTCCGGAATTTTGGGTCTGCGTTCACTGAGTGACAGTCGAATCTCCATGGCTCTTAGGAAGTGGAAAGTAAACAGCTTTAGGTGTTGTTGTTGTTGTTGATGTTTGTGAGTTTGGTTTCCCTTCCCAGCATGACAAGGCCTTAGGGCAGTAACTGCAGCACGGCTCTAACTGTGTCAAAACTCAGAGGACTGGGAGGATCCTGGACATCAGACTTCTCTGATGTCAGGAACCAACACGGAGTGGATTCAATGAAAGGTGCACGTGGTGATCACAGAGGTGACGAGGAAGCTCCTGACAGTCGGATCCGTCTTTAACATTCCTCCACTTTGTGATGCTAATACCCTATATTTCTCCTCCCCGCAACGCATATAGATGTGTTTACACCTCAAGGTATCAACAAACTTATAAGAGCAAAGATATATTTTTTTTAAACTGGCTCCCTGTAAAGGCCTGTGAATGTTATAGAAATGTGACACACAGCTTCAGTGGAATCGTCTGAGCTCATCACTCAACAACCTTCCTTCAGTTGTACTTTGCTGCGTAAAATCACGAATTCTGACTCTAAATGTCAGTTATCTAACTATTTAGAAAAGTATGTGCGTGAAGCTTTGTTGACGGATTTGCTTTTCAAATGAGCTGTGGAGCAAAACTTTGAAACATTTTGTTTCCCGTTGTAAACGTAGAACCTTCCTGGTGCTGGAAGGAATCAGAGATTATTCCTCGTGACATTGTCGTTCCTGCTATCGGAACGCCTTAAAAGTATTCGGATCATTAGGATCTGTTGTGAAGAAGTAGGAATTTTTCATAATGACTTCCAGGGACCATGTAGATCCTGCTCCAGTTCCTCCTCCTCCTCCCTCCTCCTCCTCCTCCTGGTTTAATCTGTTATTCCTTTTGTTCTTTTGTCTTTTTGTTCTTTCTCTTTATATATTTTTTTCTTTTCTTCGCTCTATTCTTTAATTACTGTTCCCACCCAGTGAGGGCTCTGGTCCCAGGAGAAGCAGGGAGACGCGACCATGTGGCTTCGCTGACAATGACATGAATGGCTGCAGTGGCAGGGCCACCTCTCTGAGGACCAGGACACAGGGGAAGGAAGGAAGGACAGGAGGGAGGGGAGGCGGAGGAGAATAGATGGAGGAGAATGAAAAGGGGGTGGGAAAGATGAGCGCAGAGAGCTTCACTTCAACCTTCAACCCTCAGTTTCTCCTCCTTCTATTCTCTCTGGGTTCAGGCAGGAATTCTCCATTCCCTGGGTGGTTTCAGAGGGAAAGGTGGAATGAGGCGAGGGGAGGAGGTTTTGTATTCACAGAGGAGGAGAGCAGGAAGGAGAAGAAGTAAACCAACAGCACATCCTCCTTTGCTCTGCTGAGCCTGGTTAAGGTGAAAGCAAGGGCGGGAATATGTACTTAATGAAATAATTATTTATGAAAGAATTATTTCATTTTAGTCGTAGTCGTCAATTTATTTCCCAAGTTAATCTGTTGTAGGAGGATGGTCACTGCTAGCAAATCAAGTTACTCATCAAAAAGAAAAATGCATAAAGTACATTTTTAGCTATCTACGTGACGAGTTACTTTAAGAACTCGTCACGTAGTTTTTATCATTTAGCATGACTTGTTTTTAAATCCGATGTCCCCAGTAGATATTGATATTGGTAATGAAAACCACAAACTTAATGCTAATATAAGCCATAAAAATAACTTTGGAGATAAATAGCTGTATATTGAAGTGTAAGTCACTAGATGGCAGCATTGCAGCTCATTTGACTATCAAGTTCAATATAGTATTCATAGAATCTTTGTCCACAATCATATGCAGAATTTTGGTGACAGTAACACAATTGGGTCGAAGATTTATATCTCCTTCTTCCGTTCTTTCAGCTAGTCCCTTTTTTCAGGGGTTGCCACAACGATTCACTGATGTCCATATACCGGACTGATCCGGTATGGAAATCACCTTGTTGTCCCGCATCTTTGATTTGGCCAAAACTTTATGCCTGCTGTAAAGGCAACCTGCGCAAAACTTTGGGTTTGGGATCAGGAGTTTGGGACTAAAAAAACAATGGTTTGTGCACCCTAGTGGCGGGTTTCGTCGAAAATCAATATATTGATACAAATTGATATCCGAATGGGAAGTTTTACATTGAAAAAAATTCCAGCGTATGGGATATCAGAAATAAATAACACGGGAGATTCCTAGTTTTATCTACTTTTTTAAGTAATTTTATTCTTTTTAAGGTTGGAACATATGTCTTTAAGTGGCAAGAGTGATGGTGAGGATAAAATGTTAAGACCATGAACTGAGAGCAGTCACATGACAGTTGTAAGTGTCAGATGATCTGTTATGAAGACAATAACAATACCTTTATTGTAACCTGGTGTTATTAACGATGGCAGAGGCTTTTGACAATATCTTAACGCTCTCTCTCTCTCTCTCTCTCTCTGTCTGTGTGTCTGTCTGTCTGTCTCTCTCTCTCCGTCTATTGCATAAATAAGTGTTATTTCCCTCGGAGCTGACAGGTTAATGTCTTCTCAGCCTCCTGGAGAAACAGGATGAGATCAGATTGGCAGGAATTCATGAAAATACAGACTGAACGTGAGCTCATGAAAATGTGTAAGACAGAATAATTCACATGTCTGAGATCTAGAGACGTCGTCTTATGTCCCCCCCCGCCTCCCCACAAAGACATTATCATCTCATCCCACCAACAATTTTACACACTCACACACACACACACACACATATACCATCCACCTTTTTCACACGTCTGCAAGGGATAATTTGTTTAAATAGAATTGCTTAGAACAATTAATTAAAGTTTTTTTTGTTTTTGTTTTTTTTCCCATCATCCCCCCGTACATCTTTACTCCCCCACCGACCGCCCCCCCCTCCCTCCGTCTCCCGCTCCCCCTCTCCCTCCTGTCTGTTAGTGATGAGCAGATACAGGCTCTAATAAAAAGGCATTTATTGTATGATTTTCTGGAGGCCCGTTGGTTATTAACATGTAAATTAAATCATCACAGCTGTTCCATTTTCAATCAGATGGAGTTTGGAGGAGAGGGGGAGGTGGAGGAGGAGGAGGAGGAGGAGGAGGAGAGCAGACAAGGACCCCGAGCACTATGATTTTATTACACACCTTCATTAAGGAGCCCTGCAGCCTCCGACGCTGCCTGTGACGCTGCTGCCGCCAGAATCTACAGACACAGAATAAACACTGATGATGCTGAATGTTCTTGTTGGTCTCATCTCTACTCCCAACTAAGCATAAATGTATTAAGTGTATCCTATTAAACTGTGTCTCAACATAGAACATTAATAAGTAAAAATGGACAGAATAAATCAGGTAAGTGTTTTTTTCCCAAAATTCTAATCAATGTTCCCCTTCTCTACGTTGTAGTTCTCCTGCGCTTCCTCAGTACGTTGCAAGTAAAAGAAGCAAGATTGTTGTTATACATAGAAGTCTTTTGGCTTTAAAGATATGGGATTTTATTTTGAAATTGAGGTTAGCAGCTTTTCTGTTATAAAGTTGTTTCTAGAAGGATAATACATTCAAGGTAGGGTTGATTACAGTGTGGGGGATTTTCATAAAGGGGAAAATATAAGTGAGATATGATAAATATAACTATCATGATTCTTTTATTTTATGTGATGGGTCTTCAAAGGCATCTACTATGATAGGAGAGGAATCCCTCTAATCTATACATTTTTTGTAATCTTTGTTATTGATTAAATAAAGGACATCAATTTATCGGACCCAAAAAATGTATTTACAACTCACTCATATCGCACATATACCTTCTGTTGTTCTTCTCACTCTGAGTTACTTTGTTTTTTTCTGACTTTCTATAACTTGTCACATTTCCCCGGTAACAGTAAGTCGCATTTAATAAATGTGCATGTCACATTTATTGTCATGTAATATAATACTGCTAAAATAATTAATCGAGTACCCAACATTTTGAAGAAAATCAAAGACTTTTATGTGTGTCTTATAGTCGTGAAAATTCGGTATATATACTAATATATAGTATATATTATAGATATAATATATATTTATTATATATATTATAATTTATATATATATTTGGCACACACATATATGTATGCATATGCATATATATGTGTGAATATGTGTGTGTGTATATATATATTTCTATAAATAATAATATGTATATTTGTACTTATATGTTTGTGTTTATGTACATATGTATGTGTATATATGTATCTTTATGTTTAGTATATGTTATATTTATATTTGTGTGTGTATATATGCATGTATTTATATATGTGTGTGTATATATTTATATATATATATCTGTGTCTATATATGTATATATTTATCTATATTTGTGTGTGTGTATTTATATAGACACACACACATATTGTATATAGACACACTCATATATGTTTTTTTCTTTTTTTTTTTTACTGATAATGTGTACGGACTCAAAGCTATATACTGCGCTGTATTCGAAGGGAAGGCGAGTCAGCACCGACCCAGGATGATAACAATCTTCCATCTTATAGTATTTAAAAAGACAGATCTTTAAAGACTCGTTTGACTCTTTCATTATTTGCTTCAACTCAAGTGCGCGGTGAACACTGTACCTCCAGTGACGCCGACATTATCTCCCCACCGCCGCTGATCTATGGCTGATAACCTCAGACTTTTTGGATTATTTATGTAGCAAACCTTTCCAATCAGCTCATCTCTCTTACACTTATTAAGACGATAAAAGCTGTTAATGTTTCTTACTTTACCGCAGCCACTCCGCCGCCTCCCGCCGCTTTAATTTCCATATGGCTCAGGCAATTTATTCACCATCAGCAATAATGTGATTCTTCCTCTGAAAAGATTAAAGATCGATAATCCTCACCAGCCTGTGAGCTCCGGCGACGGGAAAACCAGGAAAAATAAGACCATCCACTTCATCTCTGCGTTGATATATGTCACAGCAAAATGGTTTGGCTGATAATGAAATTGTGGAAAATGTACAATTTATGTGAGGATGACTTAGCTCCTGTGAGGATTTCCACTCCGTTCCCCACGGGCCATTGTCAAAATCTGGACCATTAGCAGCTTCTCTGGTTCACATTAACCTTTTCTGCGCCCATATCTCATCACACTCTTTTAAATACTGTTCCTTTATGAGACTGGCATTCGCACAGGCCTTTAAAACATATGTGTGTTTTAGAAAAATGATCATGGCCTAAATCCATTATCTGCTGCTGTCTGCGGGAGGAAGACGTTTCCAGATCCCGGAGTGTTGCCTCGATACTCTTGGACTCCATAGTTCTGGAGCTTTTTGTGGGGAATTACAAGTGTATAATTTTAGGCAGTTTGAGCAATTTGAAGTATTTTGGATTTTTGTTTTATATAATGCAGTTGTCGGCCCAGCGGCTAAGAAAGCGGGCTTGGGTCCACAAGGCTCATGGTTCGAGTCCAATGCCTGGTTGCCAGTGAGGTGCTTTGAGCATAACAATGTCCTAACCCACAAAACTCCCAGTGGGCTCACCACCATCAGGATGGCTCAACTTAAGGAGCAGTGAGATTAGGGTCCCAGTCATGGAAAATGCTGCCCTCCAGAGAGTTTGAAGTATTTTTACGTCGTATGATGCAAAATTCATTTATATTTGTTGCAAAACAACTATGTCCAAATTTTGTATTTGCCTTCCCATGACTAAATGTTTTGTTAGATATATTATTATTATCATCTATGTATATTTCAAGTAAAGGAAATTTCAACAGGGGTCTCAAACTCGCGACCCGTGGGCCATTTGCAGCCTGTTGAATGATTTTTTTGTGGGCCCCACCTTAATGCGAAAATTTTATTTATTATAACATTTGTTCTCCAAATTTCATGGTAAATCCTATAGTTCTCAAAAACCTGATCCACAGCCTCCTGCTGGTTCAGTGTTGTATTACACAGAATCTATTGGAAACTTTTTTTTCGATTTTTTTTTTTTTTTAATCGAAAAGTTTCTTTTGTATTGAACACTGAAAGCTGCTTCTGTGAAATGATAGTGTGGGCCACCTTGTATTAAACTTGGTTAAGAGGATAAATCTTGGCCACAACACATGGCATACGAGTCTGAGTAAGCACTGTCTCGACCCACATAACTTTCATTGGTACGACCATCCACTAGAGGGCTCCCAGTATGGTACGACGTGATTTGGGTGGCAGTTGTGGAGACTCCTGCCCCTGAGACCCAGCAACGGATGAAAATGAATGAATGTTTGAAGAGAATCTACTTGTTCTGGGAGTGTATTTCCGGGAGGATCAACTCAGACTTCATGTGGCCGCGTTGTTGAGATTACAGTTTGACTTGAGGTCGGAAAAAGCAAAATGCTTTAAGACAAAAAATCTGTGTGAAAATCCTCACGTCGACCCCAAAACTCATGCAGACTCAGGAGGGAAAAAGAAAGAAGAGTTGGGCTTCAACACATTTAGCCACGGAGCACCTTTAAAATGAATGTAAAAGCAATCCGTTAAGAAGATGTGTAATTTACATAAATTACCTATTAATCCAGATTAATTAGCATTTATATTTGAATGAGGATTTGCTGGCTTTAGGGCGATGCTTTAATTCTCCCACTCAGACTCTGAGATTTGTTATTGCTCCATAAGAGGATGTACATTTGTGCTGCTGATGGTAACACCGCACCGCTGGTTCGGATATGCAGATTAGCGATGTGGATTTTCTTCTGTCGATCTGGGACACTGAGTCAGACAAGTGTCTCCGACTCAGTCTATACTCGCTCTTCGCAAACGGTTTAACAGAAATTAAACATTTTAGCGTAAACCATATCAACCATTAGTTAATTGGCTTAACTGTTGTTATGTTAACTTAACATAAACAACAACAAATAAACGCCATGAAGGTGGCTGAGATTGAAAGAAATTGGGAAACTTGATTTACTGAGATGTTTCTCAACTGCGCTGGAGTTTGTTTGTTTATATTATTTTGGGATATTTTTGCATTAAACGTACATGGATTTCTGGATAAATTTAGATTTTATCAATTCTACTTATCTAGAACAAATAACATTCCATCAATCTTCTCCTTCTCCAAGTCCTTACAGCTACTGCAGGACATCACGCCTTTAAACCTCATTAGTTGATCCAATGATGATCGTCTAAACAAAAGGAACAATGTTTTCATCTTTCCTTCTTCTTATTATTATTTTTAATATTGTAGCTGGTAAACAAGAATGAGGTCGTTGCGGGACAACACAATTTTGGAGAAAAGATGATTTGAACATGTTCAGAAGAGGGATAGTGGATACATTGGTAGAAGAATGATCCTAGAGATGGAGCCCCCAGGTAGGAGATGAAGAGGAAATTGATGGACGCAGTGAGGGAGGACATGGAGGTAGTTGGAGTAGAAGATACAGAGGACAGGGGGAGATGGAAATTGTTGACTCGCTGTGGCAACATCTGAAAAAGGGACAAGCTAAAAGGAAAAGAAGAAGAAGTTGCTAGTAAACCTGTTTAACTGATATACTGTTAACTATCTGAGCTCTCACTCTCCCTGGTCAGGTTAGTTCACTCTTTAATATACTGTTATAGAAGTTAAGGGTGTTTGTTTAACAATCACTTGTTCGGTATTTTATTGTTTGTTTTTGTTTGTTTGTTTGTAGTTGTTTTTATTTTTCACCTTTTATGGAGTTGTCATTCCCAATAAGGATGTTTTTTCTCCTAAAGTATAAACCATTAATTCATCTTTTTGTGCATTGGAGGATCACGGGGCAGCTGGCACCACCCAAATCACATTGCTTCAATTTCAGTGGGTGGTGGAGCCCACTGAAAGTTTTGTGGGTTGGGATAGTGCTAAACTCAGAGCAACCTGAAGCCTTGTGGACCAAAGTCTGTGTCCTTAACTGTGTCCATTTTTTTCCCAGCATGTTTTAAAGTTATTTTTTGTCTCCTTATTTACCTTTTGACTAATTTCCATCATCTTCATCCTCTTGTCCTTTACCTGTTCTCAGAGGCAGAAGTCTCCACGACTGCCACCCAAATCACACTGCTCCATACTGTGAGCCTTCCTGTAGGTGGTGAACCTACAGGTTGGTGCTGTGCTCAGAGCCCCTCAGTGGCAACGTGGCAGCAGGTGGATTAGAACCTGAAACCTCACGGACTCAAGTCCATTTCCTCAACCACTGCCGCCCTCTACACAGCAAGTTAGATTTTTCTTCTTTTCTCCCGCTTTTAACATTCAACACATATTAATGCAAAGTGCAAAGATGCCAAACTGGGGGAAAGATGCCTCACAGCCAAAAGCAGCATTAGTCATCAGGGTCACAGTCTGCTGCTTAAAAACCCGGCCCCTCATACATCATCATAAGTGCCACCCTGTGACAATCAAAACTGAGACCAGGAAAGAGCCTTTAATTTAATGTCCAATTACCACAAGTTATTGTCCTTTGATCAATGTGGTATAAAACACATTTAATGTAGCGTGTGACACAGGATGGTATCAAACCCATGTGCTGTGGTTTGTTCGGATTTTAGGGGATGTGAGGTTTGGGGAAACGTACGACACCTCTGGGACAGATAAGATCCTCGGCTCGGTGACTCACCCTCTTCATTCTCCACACTTGATGATGTGATAAACAAACAGGGAGGAAGTCCATAAATAGTTTCCTCTTCATTTGAATATGAACTGCAAGGAAACCGGTCAAAACCGGCAGTGACGTCGCACTCGCACATTTGTTGACTATAGAGTTTGTTAAATATCAATGGCAGTGATTGAACTGTGTCCAGGGAACATTTTCATCCTGGGAATCATGTTAGGAATCAGTCTGGGATTTTGGCAGTGTACACAAAGGTTTAGGTTTCTTGGTAGAACCAAGAATAAAAACGTATATATATATTTTGTACAGTAGCTTCTCTGCAATCTCTGTATGTTTAATATTGTTTTATATGCTTCCTTCCAAATCTGTTCCTTTTCCCTCCGACCATGTTCCCTCGTCTCCTCTGTGATCCATACCCTGGTTTCTGCCCTCTCACTCCTCCTCCTTGGTCCATTCCATGCTCTTTCCCCAAATTTGATCTCTTCCCCGATACCTTTTCTGGTCCCTTCCCTGGTCCCTTCCCTGGTCCTGGTTCCTTCCTCTACCGGTGGTTTCCCCTGATCCTTTTTCTGGACTCTTTCTCGGTCCATTCCATGATCTCTTCCTAGTCTGGTCTCTTCCCTGGTCCTTTTCACGCCCTCTCTATTCTTTGGTCAATTCCTTGTTCCTATCCCTGTATGGTCTCTTTGTTGGTCCATTCCTTGGTCTCTTCATGATCCAAGCTCTGCCCTCCTCTTGGGTCCATTTAATTGTCCTCATCTGATCTCTTCCACGATACTGTCCCTGGTCTTTTCCCTGCCTCGTCTCTTCCTTGTTCCATTCCATGGTCTCTTCCCTGACCTTCCAGGCCTTTTCTCTTCTTTGGTCCATTTCCTGGTCTAGTCCCTGTCTGGTCTTTTTCTTGGTCCATTCCCTGATTTCTGCCTTGGTCCCTTCCCTGACCCTTTTCCCGATGTCTTCCTTAGTCTCTTCCCTGGTCTCTCCCCCACCTAGTCATTTCTCTGGTCCTTCGCTGGTCTTTTCTTTGGTCCATTCCATGGTCTCTTACCTGTCTGGTCTTCCAGCAGAACTCTTTTCTGCCTTGCCTTTTCTTTGGTCCATTCGCTGGTCTCGCTGGTCTGTTCTCCAGTCTGGTCTCTTTCTTGGTCCCTTCCCTGGTCTGTCCCTTGTCTGGTCCCAGACTCTTCATATTAACTATCCTACAACCCGCCTGTGACAAAGCAAAGTCCTTAGCCCTGATGATGAGAACAGCAGGTCAAAGGCACAGCAACGTGTGACAGACACATCCTCACTTCTACGACCTCTGTCACATCCTATCCATATGAACCTTCAGCGTATAGGCTGCGTCACAGAGACAAGGACACAACATGACACGAGTATATCATCTTCAGCTGCCACCCTGCAGGAAAAAGCTGCCGACGAGATGAGAAGAAACAACTGAGAGTAGTCACACCAGGACGCAGATTCCGTCAAATCGGCGTCCCAATATTTAGAACCTTGTGTTGGGTTGACTCTATGGGAATTTCAATGAAATACGATTTCTTTGTTACCGTTTATTTTAGGTCACGACTAGAAAAGAATGTTAGTTGTTGGTCAGCACTACTATAATAACTATAATAACAATACTGTAGATTTGGAGCGAATTGCAAACTGTTGACGCACCTTTTGTTTTTCAGGCTGATGAGCAAGCAGACTCAAATTTACTGCACTGCTGCAAGAGCTGACGACAGAGTTACAATTCATAAAACCGTCACCTCGGCAGCTCCGACCACAGTAAATGTTCACAGATAAGGAGCAGTCGACACCCAGGTAAATAAAAAATGTATGTAAATAAATAAATTATGTTTTTTTTTCGGAGTACCTCCAGACTCTGACATCGAGGTTCGTACTTTCGCAGGAGACTAGTAACTCAAAAAAAGACTTTCCATAAGACCAATCTAACGGAGTTGTAGATAAATAGACCCCGAGGCAGGAGAGTAAACACCTGGAGGTAAACAGACCGACACACACATTTAACAGTTTCATGCAAAGCAAACACACTCGGTGGTGTGTGTCTGTGGTGGAGGGAGGAATAATGAGGAAGAAGTTGGTCATGAAGGATGAAGGTGGATTAAAATCACTGAATGACAAAGATGATAATTGTCTCCTTCTCAATGCTGCAGACATTGTCATTAGGAGACACAGCTGGACCGCAGGCAGGCCAGTCACACCCACACATGCTGTACAATCACTTTTGTGATCAGTGCAGAAAAAAGTTTTGTTTAAAGAAGTCTGATTAAAGCGACAGTTAATCTTTCCTGATCACATGTACAGTTAGTTCCAGAGGGCTTATCATCCACTGGAAGACTCTTATTATGGTGGGGTGATTTGGGTGACGTTCGTGGATAGGTGGAGTCTGAGAGCCTTACTATGCATTATGGAATTTTGTAGTGATGGCGAGATGAAGCATCATGAAGCTTCATACAACTTGAGGCAAGTGGTTGGAGAAGTGGTTCATGACTCGAAGCTTCAAGGGCTCACGATACCACCTACTGGCCAAGTGTATAATATAAAAACATTACGTATATAAATTATCACATGTGTAATAACATTTTGGAATGTATTCCGTGTGTGTAATTTTTACCAAAATGAATATATCTTTATTGCAGGTGATAGAATATTTTTCAATATGTGGATTTTTGTAGGGGAGTTGCAGTCAATTGAGAGTTTGTGTCACAGATAAAGTTGCCTGTGATTCTATACTTCACCAGTAGGTGGTGTCGTGAGCACATGACGCTTCGAGCCATGAACCCAAGTGGTTCGAAGCCTCACGAGGCTTCATCTCACCTGAACCACTTTCCGAAGCATGTCACGTGACACAGCCGGGCTGCGAGTCTTCGGATGTCATAATTTTGGCCCCTCCCCTAAGTGAAGCAAGCCTCGATTCGCAGAAACCCTCCCTTCTTTGCTCGACACACGCTTCGAAGTCTGGGCCTATCTCATAACATCACTAGCATTTGTACAGAAGAACTTGAATTATAGCATGTTTCCAGTCACTAGGTGGCAACATATCATACAATTATTTGTACGGATAAAAATACATGTTCTCAAAACTTTTTGCACTCAAGTCCGTTTCCTAATCCACTGGGCCACTACTGCCCCCATCTACCAGTTTATAGGATTTCAGAGGACCCTCCCTTCCCAGTCTTCACTCCACAATGATGGAAGATGAGACGTTGTTGCTCGTCTTGTAGAGTAGAAAGTTTTATGTTTGTTATTACTTCCTGACAGCAGCTTGGATAAGAGTGTGTGTGAGTAAAAACTGAGCTTTCTTATCACAGCGGGACCTTAAGTCTGCAGTATCTCTCCAATGCAAAAACACTGCTGCAGCACAAGGACACAAATGATTTAGGACAGTCATGGTGTAGACCAGGGGTGTCCACACTTTTTTGGCTTTTCAAATGACATTGACAAAGGGGTGAGGTGCTATGTTCAAAGCACCTCAGTGGCAACCTGGCAGCTGCGAGATTAGAACCTGAAGCCTTGAGGACCCAAGTCTGCTTCCTTAACCTTTTTTGAATCGTCAAACCCAAGGCCTGTGGACCAAATACTGCCCGCCAAGTTGCCTTGTGTGGCCCACGGGAACTTAGAGAGTTTCAGAGTCTTTTAACAAAGTCCATTCTGCTGAGAATTGTTTGCTCGGGAATTGCAAGAATGGGTTGGACCCAAAAAGACCAGTGTTGGGACTAACGGGTTACGAAACTACTTGTCTCAACTAATAATGTAACGCGTTACCTTTCCGTTTCAGTAGCACAGTTATTGTTACTTTCGTAAAAAGGGGCTTGTTACTCGTTACTATCTCTGGTCCAAATGGACGGTTTCTCTCGGCCACGGAGAGAGGACTGTGTGGCAGCGGAGCCTGTCTGC